>KB672869.1:1540635-1673406 GCA_000349145.1 Anopheles dirus | reverse complement strand
CAGGGTACTTGGGCTCTGGCAATTCGACCTATATGACCGTCATATCGATAAATAAATAAAATCATTTTAATTTGAAGTTCACTTCGGTTTTTGGTATCGATTCTTCACTCCCTCGATAATCGCATACGATACAAGCGATAAGAGATAACGATCGCACCGGTTGAGTGAAGGACACATGCGCGCGATGACCCCGGATCCACGCGGCAGTTGGAACACGAGCGCAAGGGGGTATTCCACTAGCGCGGCTCAAATATATTTTTTAAATTATTAGTATCATTTAATTTTTATATATATTTTTTTTTATCTCTGGCGGCGACAGGGGGATTGGACCTGCTATGGGTCCTCCCTGACATTGAGATAACCGATTGCTCCATCCCTTTCTGGTTTCAATATACTTGAGTAATTGATAATACATTAGTAAGAGAACTTATGTTAACCTTCACTAGATTTGAGATTCTTCCCCTTTTGGGAGGCGATTGTTGAAAAAAATATAATATTTCGTAATCGTATTTGCATCTTTAACAGTTCTGCTTTATCCTATTTTTACTATAAGTAACAATAATGTTTATAACAGCAATAATAACAATAGGTAATAATAGGCACCGAAATCTCATCCGGATCGCTTCCTTTCCCTTTAAAATTCACTATCCAGCTACGGCTAAAACCAATTCAAGGAAGCTAAGTACAAGATTGCCGAATACTTTTAGTGCCAACGAAGACGAAGAATAAAACCGTAGAACCATTACAAAAAAACTCCTGTTTTTCTCCCCCGATTTGGTTTAGATTTGCTGTGATTTTCCAAAATCAAAATAAAATGGTCGTAATACTTCATAGGAATAACGGTTATATAATTTTGATCTTCAACTTTTCCTGTAATATGTACAATTTTGTCGCGCTATCTCCATCTTATTTCTATTGCTTCAATTGCTATTTAGCTTCAAAACACCGCAACCAAATGAAGGGAAGTCCAGCTAGCAAATTCACAGTTTGTCACCTACATCATTTTTTATATCCATAAGCGCACGGATTACTGTTTGCTTTGCATATTTTCCTTTGACGTACGCGCACGCATTGTTTTCACTTGCTCATCCGTCTGCAGAACGAACGGTCACTCCTCCGAACCGGGGAAGGTTTTCCATTCGAAGCTTTTCCATCATGATTAATGCTTCGGGTCGTTCCAAATTCAAGTAAAGCATACAAAAGCTACGAACCGCAAAAAGAACAAACAAACGGTAGACCTCCTTCCCGATCGCGATGGCAGCGGCAGCGGTTTGGGTTTTGTGTAATATTCCGCGCAAACGATAGTATACACTGCGTATAAAAAAAATGAGCTTGATGTTGTGCAGTTGGGGTTTAGTTTTCAATTTATTTGCATGCAACACTCAACACGGGAAGTCAGCACGGAGCCCGTCGTTAAGTCATTTGATGTGCTAGGAATCACATTCAATGCAGGACAAGAGGAAACATCCAAACGGAAGGTTCGCTATCATTAGAAGACGTGTGCTTTCTGAATAGAAGTGGTACGGACCTTATGGTGTACTTTTTGAGAACAATATCATCGCTTCCGGTCGCTTTCGGGTTTTTATTTCACGCTTTACCCAAACCGATCCCTACGCCTTGAGTCGAGCCCGCCCGCAGTTACAATAAACGAGAAATCATCATTAATTATAACGACTTAAGCCATCAAACGCTAGGGGGTTGTCTGCGGCAGAGAGTGTTTGCGAAGGCAGGTTGGAAAGGACACACCAGTGCACAGTGTTTGCGTTCCGATCGTTGAAGAAGTGGAGCTTTTTTGTGTGTTGCTTCTTCCCACAAGACGTAAGACTGTGCTGTGATAAAAAGGACTAGCAGGCCGGTCTCACCTTCAGGTGCAAACGCTGCGCGACAACAGTAGGCGATGGTGCAGTGGGTGAACGGGTGAGTGCATTTTTTTCTTCTTCAAAGCATGCTTCATGCTGACGACCCGATATACGCGCGCGCGCGCGTGTGTGTGTATGTTCTAGAATAAAATCACGCTTGTCGCGTCCCTGAAGTGCAAACCCATAAATCTTGCGACCAACGGTGACAC
This sequence comes from Anopheles dirus, assembly GCA_000349145.1. NCBI lineage: Eukaryota > Metazoa > Arthropoda > Insecta > Diptera > Culicidae > Anopheles > Anopheles dirus. Next base: position 1,671,338 of record KB672869.1, on the reverse strand, counting down.
ATCGGTTTTCGTTCACGAGAGCAAATAACACGGACAAGGTTGCCGGAAGTACGCTGCCTACTTATCCCGAGGCAGGATTTTTCGTCGAGCTTTTTGCCTAGTTCGACGATACTGACGGGTAACGTGGGCGATTCTTAGCTACCCCAAACATTATTCGGATCTGACAAAGACGGTTTGCATCAAATAAGAGGAACAAACATTAAGGCTTTTCCGTTGTTCCTCTCTTCAAATACATATAATCGCAAGATAGGTATTTTAAACCCAATCATTTGTCGAAAATTGAAAGATTGACCCATAAATTGCTTATCCTTTCGATGATAATATTCTTCAATTAAGCACACTGACTTCTCGCAGTGACTAACGATCGCACATTTATCAACTCGTTCTAGTTGTTGCCATTGCTCGTAAAGCGCTTGTCAGCATCACCCTCATAAGGGCTTGATCACGCGTCCTTAGGGCGAGTGCTATAGTTATTATTCGCACCAGAGTCACCAGTAGACAGCAAACGAGTTGGCATCTCGCAGCGTCCATTCAGCTTCCATTCCACCAACTTTGTGGACATGTTAATGCAAGCGGAAAACACTTCAATCATCCCACGAGTAGTGCTCCAGTCTTCGCTAAGTTATCCGTAAATATATCCTCCTCACCGAAAATTGAGCTCATCGCGTGGCATCTACTCCCGAGAGTAGCTGTCAGTGCAGCCGGGCGCGGGACTGTGAGTTGCGAACCGTTCGGTGTACGGAACGAGCGCTGGAAAGATTTATGTCTCCTATCGGAAGGCCATTATTCATTCGCCTGGTCAATGGAAAAGCCAAACGAGAATATAGTTGAGACTAATAGTGGACGGAATATTCGTACAATGTGTCAAGTTGTTTACTGTCAAAATAGCCGGCACTATCGGTGGCCACGTGCAATGTGGAATCAGGCCATAGGAATGCAGAAAGCCAACGACAAACGTCACCGTTCGAGCGAAAGCACACCGTACAAGTGATTTTTTGTTGTTGTATGGCCTGCATTTATCGGCCAGACGTTCCCTTGAGCTTCCAAAGGGTTTCGGTGTTCCTAAAAAGTGAAATTGCGATTGTATGAAAATATTCCTATCATCGACTTCCGAAGGCGTTCCCATTCGACTTTTGGAAGTATGTTGACTCGTTCTCTAAATCCTCTGAGAAGGTCGGACATGCTCCAAATGCTCGACCTCCCCGGAAGAGACTTATACCCACCCCGCAGGATAAGACGACTGAAAGTGTCGATAGTGTTTCTTTCTTTACGCCATTCTCAACGCCAAGCCTCGGTCTCTCTCTCTCTCTCCCGTTTCGTAGGGTGTCCCATTTCAACAGCAACATAGTATTTTCCCACCTCTTCTCCAGCTTACCTTCCGTCGACAGGGTGTTCACACGTTGTCAATGAGCATTACACCTGTGATTGGCAACCGGAAATGATATTTTTACCGGCGACCATCGTGTTGCTGTCGACCAAATCGCACATTACCGCAGGGTACGAAGCACGATAGCTATTTGATTTCCGAGGGCTTCGGTGGCAGTTCGAAGCGCGCGAACGAATGACGGTGAAATACAATCGTAATTAAATTTATGTCATCATGCGAATGGCGCGAGAGGCATGATGGTTCGATGGTTCGGTCAGTGACAATGTTTAAAATTAGTTTCGAAAATGGATATGATGTTAGATTATTTTTACGCATTCGTTAAGCGGCATCGAATGTTTCCTACTAATGGAAACGCGTTACGATAAGGACTGTTCACGGTTATTGGGGCTGATGCATTATCGGTACAGTATTAGGTAATGCAATCAAACAGAATCAGCAGTTGAAACAAAAATGATTTGAGTTGAATGGGAATAAAACATTCACAGTGTGAATATGCTGTCAAATAATGAGCTTAAATAAACAATGCTTTAAGTACATTTTGTGTATATTGCTAAATTTGATTCAGTTTATGATATCGTTTACATGGTGATCCGTCATCAGGATTACCTCACAAACGATATGTTACGAACAAAAAAAAAACGCAAAAACGCATACTAGAGGAAGAAACATGCATTCCTAAAATTGATAAACTGTAAGATTGACAGATGTGAGAGCTGAGAAGTTAAACGAGATTTAAGAATGGAACGCTACAAACAAAAAAACATAAAACAAACAGAAGTAGAAACATGTCAAAGAAACAATATCTTTGAAGACTGCACATAATTTAAAAATGAGATCTTCGTTGCAGTTTTCCATGAATCATCAGTATGAAAACAAAATCATAACAATATTTGGAACCGACAAAGATCTTAAGATTTATAACTGTTAAATCTCTTCATATCTGGTTAACTGAAATTAGTTATGCATAACGCCATGACTGGACAGTTGATATGAAAATTTGGTGTTAAGTTTACCGTGGGAAGGTTGGCGCCGCTATCATTTAACCACGGAGCAGAACCACGGCCATCATTCTAGAGGGTAATAAACCCCTAGCAATTGGCTACTAAGCTTTTCATGTATTTATTTATTTGACTATTTGTATATGTTGTTCAGCTAAGCTACTAGTTCAATTCTCTTTCATAATAAGGACAACAATTTCAATGTTACTATTAATTGAGTTAAAACTGTTTGTAAAAGTTCAATTTCTAATACTCTTTCTACTTTCTATAGTAGTGTTTGGTAAGTAAGAATTTTACTTAAATATGACGAAGAAAACAACTAAAGGAGGTTGAATGCGAACTGAATTTATTGTAAAACTAAAATGTTGTTCAAGTTATCTCTTCCAGTCTGATGCGAGCCTGGATGAACAAAAACCCTACCACGCCCTCTACCGGTAAATTGCGGTAAACTGATATCCTAGGAACATTAACCCTGCAATTAACCATGTGGTAGTTTTAATCGATGCAAAGTGAAATATGGGCATAGAAATATGTAAACTTGTCCTAGATGTACATGACCACCATTCATTAGACTAAACTAAATTGATTTATTCTCATAATGCTCTTTAAAGATGTCCACTTTCGGTCATTCCATTGCATAATACACTTTCATTACTCTGTATAATGACTGATGAAGGAAAAGCTCCATTATTCAATATGTTAGCTTTTGCACTCGACTTGCTTCTATTAATGTTGTATTTGTAATTATTGTTGAATTGCATTCATTCGTTTGAAGATCTAACCTCTTTATACTAATGAAATAATTATACTTCAATGATGGTATTCACCACCCTCGCTCGAAACAATCAACAGTTTGCTTCCCGAGGGAAACTTGAAGCTGAATCATAATGTTGCGGATAAACTGTTGTTAGGCAAACGCAACAATACAACATAGTGGGGTGAGAGAGAGAGAGAGAGAGAGAGAGAGAGAGAAACTTTCCCTTTTGCATTTGTTTCGTGCGTTGCCTCGTAAAATGATAGGGCCGCATGAATATTACTACTCTGCTTCTTATCGACCGTATGTGCTTGGAATAAGTAAAAACAAAAGTGTCTCCAGAACTCGGTTGCCGTCTGCCGCTCCACCCGAAGATATGCCGTATTCATCCTGACGCAACACAATACGTCCGCAGGACAAGCCATATTCGCAAATGTTGCTACTCGTGTGCGAAAATAAACCCAAAAAGGCCGGCGTTGTGTGCTTCGGCGTTGCTCAAGACACTGGGACACTGGGACACTGAATGGACGGAGCCAGAAGGAACGCGTGTGGCAAACCGACGAAAAAATGCCATATGCGGCGAATGACTTTTCACTTTTTAACTGTTATGATTCTTTGATGGCAAATAATATTCAGGACTCGTTTTTGGTTTCTGACTTCAGCGATTCTGCAAGTAACCACCCCCGGATCAAGGGGTGGTGGTTTTTGTTTGCATTCTGTACGCTCTTCAAGCCCGCTTCAACGTCGCCGGCTACGTTACGATTCACTCTCCAGGTTAGGTTGTAGGATTTTCGGGCTTCGAGGGATTCACTGCCGTCTTAGCTTGAGAATTGTCTTCCGCAGAGGGAATTCGAGCGCGATCGGTTATGTCGAAGGCAAAGAACTCGCTACAATAGTACCCAAACGTGGCCAAAATAATGGAAGCTGCCGTAGCTGGCCTGTAGCTGGGTTCGATTGCCTTTTTACTATTTCTCGATTGGAATGACATTATTTCTCACTTCCAGTGGCAAAGTAGGAAAAAACAAAAGACACTTTAGCGAAATGGCCCAAGAACATGGTGACAGTTTTTTACGATCGGTCTGAGTCGTTTGACACACATTGGGCCTCGCTAGTGCATCCAGTTTATGCAACAGAATTGGTATTGTTTGACATTTTAGTAGTACTGACATTTGTGTACTGTCATTTGTTATCATTGTGTTGGCATCCGACAATTTCAATAGCTTCCAAATTATTTTCAAATCATACAGTTTCTTTTTCGATTACATTTTCTAGTAAATTTTATTTAAGTTAGATTAATTTAGGGGGTTAATTTTCATGAAATGCTTACATTATTAAACAATGTATTTAATATTTATAAAAAATAATGACTACCATTATTGTGCCTTACAAACTGTAAAGATAATCAGGTTTTCATAAAAGTGCATTTTTTCAAATAAAAACAACATAAAAACATAAAAATACATTGACAATAATAATACAAATCACTTTGCCCTTTGTCTCACGCCTGACTATTTTTTATGTCAGCAGTGCCTTGAAAGGTTATCGCATAGGGTTATGAGAAAAAAGAAAAGAAATTGTGTTACGAAATATACGAAATTTCGTATCCAAACCCTTAAAACACTATAAAAAGGTTTAGAAATGCGTTGAGGAGTTTAAAGCGTTTGAAAAATAATTCAAAAATAATTCTGCTGTATTCAAGGTCGTTCAAATCTGCCTGCATTTTTTTATAATTTTAAAACTATTAATCGGTTAAAATAAATAAAAAACTTAGGGGTTGTATGGTTATGTCTCATGGAGCTACTTTGCTTATATTAAAATAAATTGGTATTCGTATTTGTAATTATTAATTGTAACGCACGTACGCAGGACGTCCTGTCAAAAATTCGATATAAATTCCAATGGTCTTAAAAACTAGGTGACCTAACAAACATTAACAAAGTTTCTCTAAAATTGAGCATGAATATGTGAATATCAAACGACCTATACATAATATTAAATGCTTAGGGCATCGCATGTACCGGTTAATTAAAACTATAAGCTCGGTTTCGATGATCAAAACTAACGAACGCATTTGGTCTGGATGCGATACGAGAGACAGAAATGTTAAGCTTTGCGTGGATCAGGCGTGTCAATGGTAGTGTGAAAAAGCTTAGCAACGAACATACATTGAGAAAATACTCGTCTGTACTCGAGAGTTTGCGTTCCAAATACCAGACAACGAGCCCTGAAGTCGGGTCTTAGTTGCGTGGTATTCCAGTTTAATCTGTAATAAGCTAACCTAGTGAACTTATTTTTTGACTGCTTCTATTTTTGCCGACCAGTATGCAGAGTACGAACTACAAATAACATTATACCTTTTAAAGATGGAACGTACAAAAGTTATCCATAGCCTTAAAATAGAATGGGTTGCTAAAAAGTTATAATATTAGATAAAAACATATGAAAATCATAGCATTTTTTATAAACTATAACTTAGTAGAACATCAGTTCATGTATCACAACAAGTTTTCGTCATATTTTCAAAATTAGGTAATGTTATAAGTATGTTACGAACTGTTGTAGATATGTTGTTTTATATGCATAATTTTAAAAGAATATTGTGAAGTTTACATTTTGAACTACGGCTTTTATGAGCGACCGTATTTCACAACACAATACAATATTTCTCAATACAATAATACAATACAATAACAATACAATACAATAACTTGCATTGACTTGAGTACGTTTTTTGAAGTTTTATATGAGTTTTCTACAGGATCAATTGGAATACTTTAACAGCTACTGAATCGGTTGCTTAAAGTGTGACACTCCGTACAATTTTTTGTTTTTGTTTTATGTAACATAGAGAAAAAAAATGCCTCTTGAACTGTTATAACACCAAAGTACAAAATAGTTTGTTCATAAAGCTTGATGAAGCATCACAATCATTAAAAAACATTCCTAAAACTTCTCGCTCTTTCAATCCATTTGAATCACTGGATGGTTCACTGTTCCAACATAAGGAAAAGTTTTCCTGTCGGTTTGAAACACTCATATTTTTATTTTTACAATTGTCGCTCTTGAAACGAAATGAAATAGTAGCGGTAAAATATTTTCCAAAAGTTGCTAGTACTCTCAAACTAAAACATGATCGCAATGAAAAACAACTTTCTGCTGCTTCACTATCTATTAGTTTATGAGTTGTCAATGTGCGTGCTTTTTGAAACTAATAGTTTGAGAACAAATGGATTCTAAAAGCAGTAGAAAAGAAGCTTCACGAAGTGTTTACAGCTAAGCCATGAAAAAGTTTTCAACGTTTTTTAGAGCGCAAATGTATCAATTCCAGGTCAAACCACGCCAACTGAAACAGAGTAAATGCAACAACGACAAAAAAATGTTGATCACCCGGTTGGAACACCCGTGAAGCGCGAGAACCTGTGTCTGCACTCATACATTTGTCATCGATAGTACCAGAAGTCAATATTTGCATCCCTTTGCACCTCGTAATAAGCTCGCATCGCAAACACTTCTGGCACGTCCACGTAAAGGTGGATTGCGGCCGACGGTAACAGTGGGGGGTAGTGAAAGGTAAGTTAATTAAAGAAATTGATATAATAAATTACCCCGGTGGCACCTTTTGCACCGCAAAGGAATGATGAACGATATATGGCACAAAAAGAGTTGCAAAACATTTAAACCAATTCAACTGCGGCGCATCACCAACATTTTGTGGCTTTTTTCTCCGCGAACGACCATCGGACGAATTATTGAGCGCTGTTGAAAAGCTTTTAATTTGAGTGCATTGCTTGTTTTTAGCAATCGGAAAATGGAGTTTTTTTTTGCTATGGATGCATTTGACGACAAAAAGTAAACAATATTGATTTATTGCTCATTTATTTTTATACATACACGTTCGTGTTTTTGAAGTTTTACTTTCAATTTACCTGATGAACATCACTTTATTTTAATTTACACTGTTCAAGAAGCTAGACGCATCATAATTAGTGAAGCTTATTAAATAATGTGATTTCAACGAATTTATATTCAGCAACAACTGGTCCCTTTCATATAGTTTTTCGATTGACCTAGTGAAAGATACACATTCTGGTTTTTTCTTCAATTGACATGGCGTTTGCATCATGAAGTTGGAACGCCGCATACGTTCTCGGGATCGCTTTAAAGTGAGAAACATTTGAAGAGGGCATGTTGATTTTTATCTTCGGATTTAAACTATGTATCGGATTCGTATTCGGAATTTTAACTTTTTTAATTATGCCTTTAATAAGGTATACATTGACGGGATGATAATTTGGCCAGTGCCTTTTAAAATGTTTGTGTTTGAAAGGAAATTGCTATGATTCGACTGCTGGTTGTCATTACACAAGTCAATTTTCAGTGTTGGGAGTGGAAAAAGACTAATATTATCACTAATATATATATCACCAAAGTTGTAATGAATCGAAGCAGACGAGAAGGCGGTGTTTCAACGAGGAAGTAGGCGGTATTTTAACTTCAATTGACGTCTCAGTCGTTCCAAATGAAGACAATACAATTACATTGTGCCTTGATAATGATGATGATTTGGAACGATGATCGAAAAGGACTTATTTTTTTATAATGCATGCATTCTCTTCTCATGCATGCATTCCGACAAAAAATCTTGACTAGATAAAACATCAAATTTCAAAGTTTATGAACTTGTTTATTGATACGCTGAAAATCGAGTAAGCGTAGTGTGATCAATCATAAAACATAGGAGGCTATTATATTTTGGATCATTAATTGCTCTTGTTAATTCGTTTGCCAACAAGTGAAATAGATGGACGCACATTCCATTATAGCTAAGCTGTTCTTAAGTTTAACGTATGATAGTAATTCATGCAGTGCACAATTAAAAATTGATAACGATTTTGAAGAGATAAATTCCGCATCGTCTTCCGTATCATGGTCCTAACAACGGCGTTGAAGCATCAACAGCAAATGTGAAGGTATCACGAAAAATATTATTTACGCTATCGAGTGCCGTTACGCATGATGGAAAATGCGGAAGGAAGTAGCGATAAAGTTTTACACACCGCAAGTAGCGGCACTCGACTAGCTGGCAGTGCGGCCATCCAATTATGACGATTCTAGAACCACTCCGAGTTTTGATTCCCCCAAACGTTTGCCCTTTTTGTGGTCGAATGCTCCAGAGGCGGGTAAGGTCAGCGTGCCGGCCAGTGACTGCCGAAGATGGTCTCATGACTGCAACGGCACAACACAATCACCGGATGCACCGTGGGCAGTCGAATGTACATCCAAACCACAGCGAAGTTGGACCTTACGGGCGGTACGGGGGCCTGCTTTTGGGAGGACGTCTCGATTGCGTTTTCTCTGAAGTCGTCTCCTTTTTCTGTGAATCGAGCTTCTACGAATCGGAGAGTCGGACAAATTTTGTGCCCTACACACAGATCGGAGCGTTGAATGAACCACAGTCTCTTGAGAAGTCTCAAAGAATTTTCTCAAGTATCTCATTATAATTTTTCATGCAATATTCCCGCTGGAAGGCTGATTCCAGCAACACATCGGCCATGATTGTGGCTGTGCGTCGGCAATGATACTGACCAATATGAATGATCAGAAGTGCTCCTAGGTGATTTCGATATTATATTTCCAAGAATCCCTTCCGGAAAGAGCAGTTGATTGTACAAAAAATCACTCGTTTTACCAAATAATCAATAGTCAATGCATGATATGATATGATGCACAAAGACGTTCATAGTATTTAATATGCTAATTACGCTACTAAACTATTCGCATTCACCGTTCAGCGTGGATCGCAAGGGTATGGTTGGCATGCGTGTGATCGAATATTAATTCAAAACTATATTCTAAATCAATAAAGAAAACGTAGTGTTTATCTCGTAACTATAGTAACTACAGTTCCATGAGGAAATGGACTTTTCAACAGCAGCAAACAAGTTTCACAAGATGTTTTCGATATAAGAAGGATATTAGTTGTTTATAAGGCAAAGAAATGGAATGCAATAGAATTTCCTTTGTCTTCTTCTTTGGCTTAACGACCTGCAAGATATCTGTTACACATTTCCTATAATTTACAAGTTTGTATAGGCTGTTGACTGGCCATACAAGTTTGTATGGCTGATTCATCTTTTCAATGACGTAGCGACGGAGTTAGCAAGATTTACATAGCATTGGGCTAATTTAATTCTATTTTCTATATTTTCTTGAACATATTGCAGGTGTTGTACTAGCTGTTGTATATACATAATTTCAAATCTTAGTTTGTTAAGTACTTAAATGAACAGATTATATGAACAAATTTGGCAAACAATTGAAATACATTCAAGAACTTTAGGGATCTCAGTAACAGATTCCAATGTTCTCAGTAAGGGAAAATCTCCTTTAGATTCTCGTTTAGATTCTAGTTCCACCCGTTAATCAATTCACATGCTTGAATACTCAAATAGCTCTTATTGCGCAGGATCAACTTTCTGACACACAACTGACATGCAAAGCAAATAACAAGAAATGTAAAGAGTATTTAATTTAATGCAAATAACAAGAACGATCGAATGTGTGTCACCGGTTATAACGAGGGTTAAACGTTTACTGTAAGCCTGATTCTCTTTTGGAATCACCATGAATGCCTGGACTGTCAATACTAAAGAACATCAGACACGCCACAATGTTAGAAAATGGACGTAAGAATATATTTTGACTTGCAATTTCTTGATTCTGTTAAACACGATACACACGATACAATCGATCATGCATATAGAGCATCATCTAACCACACCAGTCCGATGATCCCATGATCCCGTTCAGTTTTCCATGTTACATGAGATCCGATCACCATCAAGTCGTATTTATCATATGGCGATTGTAAACATTATAGGTCATTATAGGTCATATTATAGGTCATATTATAGGTCAAGCGTAACGACCAATAGCTATCAAGTAATGCTAATCGTATCTTACAATACTTATCCTCAAAAATGGCTTAAAGGGTTCATATCGCTTTTCTTACAGTTCTAAATTCAATAATGATTTTTGGTCAAAATTTTCAGGAGCGAGATGTAAAAACAAAGAAAGGTTCTTCTTCAAAATCCTGCCAATCGATGTTATATCCTGATAAACTTTTTAGAAGAAATGAAAAACAAAGAAAACTGGAAATGGATAAGGAAAAGATAAGAAGGTGACTATTTTGATTGATTTGGTTGATGGTTTTTTGAATAAATTCGCTAAATGAGAAAATAACAGAAGTTTAAGGCTGCTTTATCCATCCCCAAAAAAATATACAAATCAAAAATATACATATCAAAAAATTGACAAACTGATAGGATTGAAAAATGCTATAATCCATTCCATTGCTAATCTTCAATGCGTTTATACTAAAAGATAAAAAACATACATAAAAACATTAAAACATGAGCAAACTTCAGCAGAATGCCACGCTTTACAGCAACATCTCACGGGCAACAAATGCACGCAGCGTCTAATGATATGCGTCGGGGCATCATTTTCACCACATGTGCTCATTATTAGACGCGTTGCTACTGGGTAAATTGCATTAACAGTCCATACTAATTATTTTAACGAGATCCACAATCCCAACCGGGAACACGCCGGGAAATGGTCTCGGTTTGTTGTGCGCCCGCGGTACGTTCGTTCGTGAAAACGCGCCCCACAAATTGCTCCGAAAATGCGGAAATATACGGCTCGCACCGAAATGGCGTACGTTTTGCATGCCACACGGTTGATCTACGCAGTGATACGGTGGAAAATCGCTGTACGTCGTGCAGGCACGCACGGACAAAGCGGTAATTGCATCGTGCTTATCGAAACGTGAAATAATGAACGTTTATTTTACATCGATTAAACTCCATTTCCATTATCAAAAGATAACAAAACAAAGGCGCTGCATCATGGCCACCGTCGGCCGTTGCTGTCATTTGGCGCACGTTTGAAGCTGTTTTCGATTTGCGAAGGATAATTTGAAATGATCTACTACCTTGTTTAGTGTTGTACGCCAGGGGATTTATTTCAGGCTCCTTTACAGCTGTTCGTTTTGCAGATCCCATGTCCAATACCTTTTATTCGGTGAAGAGTATATAGATCAATATTTTCTGAACGTTATTGGTTAGGTTTTGAAAACTCCTGAACATTTTTTTCTTTTTAACAAAGGACTGATAGTTTACAGTTGATTACTACGATCTGCCTTGTACGTTAATGATCTAAGCTATCTTCTTTCGGCAGATTCATGTACGCTAGTAGGAGACCGTGATGATTGTGAAGTATTACAATCATTCAATCACTCAATCAACTGTTGGTGCATGTTATGTGCTCGAGATCTCGCGATTGCCAAAAGTTACTGACTAAAGTATCAGATCTTTAAGTTTTAGCACAGGGCTTACATTTTGAATGCGTTGGGAAAACGGTACCAGTAAAGTCTAGTAAAACCTGTAAATATATAATTATTTATACTTATCCATACTAGGAAGGCAGTATATTAAAAACACTGAAACACAAATTTAACTCAAAGTCAAATCTCCTATCATGATGGTGATATGTTGTTTAACTCGTTGGAAAAATGTGGAAATAGGGGTGCTTATTACATAATTCGACGTTGTGTTAATTTGACAAATGAACAACTAAACTTAAAGTGTGAAAACTGAAGCAAAATCAATGTATTTAAAAAAAGAATCGATTAATCTTTGACATGCCTAGATTATGTTTCCATCGTTCAGTTGAAAAGAACCCGGCCAACCGTTTTTGTTTATTTACTTATTTACTTGTTAGTAAATTGTCCACCATGTAAGCTTAACAAAAAATATCGTATAAACACTATTTCAAAAGTATATTATCCCACTTCCCACTGGTCCCATATCCCAAAAGGATATTACCACTTTTTGATTAAAATCAACTTTTGATAACGTGATTGTGTGTTTTATTAGACTTTGACGTTTAATTTCAATAGAAATTTACAATAAATTAGGATAAATGACCAAACAAAAAAAGTGAATTGTTAATATAATTTAAAGTAACTTAAAGTTTGAAAATAAAATAAAAATATGTTTTTATATCCAGTTGCGTTTTAAACTAGAAGGGATGCACAATGTTGTTATGGCGATTAGTTTCTAGTAATATTTTTTTTTTTTTAATTTAATTTCGTCGTTGAAAGCTTATTTTTTTCAATAATTATTTTACTGCATGTATGTACTACATACAGAGATACATGCAGTGTTAACAATGCTATGAACGTTATCTTGGCATCACATGCTCTTGATGGATCTGAAGCTGGATAATCAGTTCTGCTCGAAAAGTTAAGAAGTTGGTTATAACGGAATATTGAATTGTAAAAATCAGGGTAACTTATGCTAGCGGTTCTGCTTTGCTCACTACGAAAGCATGAGTTTATCATTATTTTATAATCAACAAAAGACAAAATCAAATTAATCACATCACGTGCCATAAAAAATAGCTTTCTAGTTGCATTAACTCCTCTAAAATCTATTGCCTTACATACAAAAAAATAAGCCAGTTTATAAAATCAAAAGGAAGTTGATCACAAAACAATGATCGAATGGATATTGAATGAGCCACGTAGTGTAGACATAACAGAGTATTATGATTCCATATGTAATGGAGATAAGAGCTTGAAACCCGTACAAAAACACCGATTAAGAGCACTGTTGTTCAATTAAACACATGTAGGCAAATTGTCAAATGAACTTTCACCCCGCGAACTTTCATCCCAACGTTTCGTACCATTCGATTCGTCGAATCCAGGCGAGTGTGTGCAGGTAAGATGAATAATTATGCTGCTTAAATGATTTCATTGGTTTCATAGTAGCGTTGTTGTCATTATCGCCTGTTATCTTTACGCTGCGGCTCGTTCCGGGTTATTCTTCGCTCGAATTTTAAGCGACCCTTCATTTTTGCAATTTTAATTCTACCGTAACAGCACCGGCTGATGAGTATTATGGTGTGAATAATGAACAAATGATGGGTAAAATTTGTAACTTTAACTTTGGATGTGAAAAATTGCTTGTTACAGCAGGCGGTTTTGATGAGTACTGCTTCATTCAAGTGAAATGTATAGCTTCTATGAAACAATACAATTAAATATGATTAAAATTACGCGTTGCTGCTGCTCTTTAGAAGCATACATATTTATCGCACATCCTTGTCACCGCACAATAAAGCTTCCCCGCTTGAATAATCGTGCAGCATGCGTGCAGCGTTTTGATATTTCGTAATGCGCCCTCTATTCAGCTACCGTCGAAAACCCCACAATCACAGTTCGACCACAAAACCTGCCCGTGACAGATACTGTTGCAGTGCTGCTTTCTGGCGCTCAAAAATCTTCCCACTATTGTTTGACTCGAATCCGCAGGGCAACCGAATGATTCCGTCCGTTTGCTTCATTGACGCTGCCAGGGTCGGGCGGGCTCGGTTGGTCAGTTTCGGGGTTTGGGGTAATATGGTCTGTTTGCAATTCAACGCTGCACAAAAACCAACATCCGCTCTCACACACACACACACAGTTCTTCACCACGGTTTCGCAAGGAGCACTATGCAACGAGCTCCGCTTTGCGTTTGTGCGTTTGTTGTGGAGGCCGCAGCCAGAAACGATCCGTCTGATAAATCGGACCGCTGATGGTTTAACTCGAAACGGTGGGTGTATGGTGTGAAGGTGACGCGGATGCAGAAATCCTTGATCCTGCTCATCCCTGCTTCATTCGATTTACGGCGGGCTCCGTATTGCTCAGCACATGCGTTTTACATCATAACCAACTGTGCAATGAGGCATAAATGGGGCATCAAACGGTTCAAGTGCAGAGCATCGTTTTGCTAGGCTAGCCCCGAAATCAGTCCCACAAAAAGTCCTCCCCGCAAAGTGGATAAAGGATGTACCGGAAACATATCTATTGCTGCGGCAATGAAAGACTTATTTCTTTCATTCGTTATAGCATAAACAATCATGCTGGGTATGTCTGTGTTATAGCAGACAAGTTTAGGGTTCTGTCTTTTAGGAACTAACAGATAAACTAAACAGATAAACAGATAACTAACAGATAAGGAACTAACAGTCATTTCGTGTAGTATTAGTTCATAATGGCATTATGTTGTTAGTGACACAACATTCGACGAAGGCATCAAAATGGTTATGTTTCAAGCGTGAATTGATCACAAAAGAGACTTTAACACTGTCAAGTCTACATAGCTTACATTACACATGTATCAAACTATGCTCAGTCGTTAACTATGATCAAAACTATGATGAATCGAACTAAGACTTAATTGACAATATGTGCACCTAGTTGAAGACAACTACACAAAGCAAAGCAAAGCAAAGCACAGTGCAATCAAATCAACTAAAATATTAACTAATAACTATACATCTGCAATAAACACAGTAGACGATTATCAACACCCATTCCATGTAATAAACAAAACATTAATGATTGAACAAAGCGATGATTTGTGTGAATTTTAATGAATAATATCAAGTGGAAAGCTACAGCTATAACTCTCTCTCTCTCTCGCTCTCTCTCTCTCTCTCTTTCTTAAATATGTATAATTCAGGCAAAAGCGATACAGTGTTCCAACAGCACATGAAATGCTTTGAACCGGTGAAAGACAAAATAATTAAGACAAACAATTTTTATTGAATTAATTAATGATAACTGATAATTAATGATTTTGAATTAATGATAACTGGCGTAAAAACATGGGTTTCATAGAGTTTTTTTTCTCCTATAATTATTACTGACCTTGGCATGCTGCGCTATATCACGTCAATACCATCAACACTGATTCCAATGTTTCCTTTGATCACTTTTGATTTACCATGGTTGGTTGAGCAGGTAGAGCTGCTACACTCCCCATCTATTTCCATACCAGACAAGCTCAAGAGAAACGTTCTAAGGCCAACGCAAATTAACCCATTCCGTGCGTCCATCACGCGTCCGATAATGTGGGCAAATTATTAGTAACCTGTATGAACTTAGCATCCGTTGCAATTTGCAGCTAACAAATGCGTGTTCGTCAAAAAGAACGGTTTGTAACACGGTTCATACGGTTGGCTTTAATGTAAACTGGACAAAACACCCACCGTAAACAATGGCCTTGGATCATGGGTATTAATTCAGCCTTAGTTCTATTCTCAACGTTCCATAGGTGTAGCATACCGGTGAAACTGCTTGTCTGCGTCAGCTTTCTTGTTCGTCGTTCGTCGGTAGCTCCTGGCGGCCGCATCAATATTTGACCGTCGGAAAAGTCAGGACGGGAAGGAAAGCCAGCCCCGGCCATGCTTGTATCCTAAGCATTCATCACTTCGAGCCGTAGTGTGATGTATCTCTATTGTGCTGCACGCCGCATACATGACCAAAGACGGGTGCTGCATCTGCTCAAACCGTGTACGGGGTTTGCGAGAAAAACAGGACCTATCGATATCGAACTGAATGAATATTCATTAAGCAAGGCTGCGTATGGCAAGGTTGCATATTTCAATTAAGTTCAAATCAAATTAAGTTCTCAACACCGCTACTTGCAGCAACTTCTTCTACTTCGATGGCCGATGCTTGTCAGTCCGTGTACGTTCTAGGTCCATGCCGTGTTGGTGCTTGCACCTTGAGGGGAAAATGATTGTTATTAGATTTAAAATGAATTATAAATGCCGGCACCTCCGTCTGCTATCTCAACGAAGTTCTTATCGAGACAGACATGTCTCCCATCGGTGCTTATCGCAGAATGTATAGACGTGTGTTGAGAATGCTGCAATACATTAATTTAAAGTTTATCACCGCGAAAACACTGTCGAGCTTCTGTAAAGATACCAAAACTTCCTTGAAAAAGAAAAGAGCGTAGAACATTGTAGCTAGAAGTGTTAACGACTCTAATGCAAATGCATCGAATTTAACTTTTCATTTTGCAAAAAAAAAATAATCATGGGTCAAGCAAAAACAAAATTGAAGGATTTGAAGATCTAAGTCCATTTAATAGGCGCATTATTTTTGCTTATCATTTATCACTTTGAACTTTCAGATTAACATTGCTTTTGCTAAAGATCCCATTGGTATCCCATTCGTTTCAAACTCGATTGCATACACTAATCTTACCAAATTAGATAGACACAATTAATATATTTTTGTTTTTTTTTTATAAATTATATGGTGTATGTACTAACTGCTTAACCTACAATAAACAAATTTACTACAATGTGTGGATTGAATACTTGAATTGTAATGCCATATTTATCAAGATTGCCTTGAACACGATATCATTAGATTTTATGCATTTGATTGGCTCAGTCAAATTGATTTGATAAATTTTTATACGCTTATGCAGTTCAATGTTATAGAATTGTCATAAAATGGTCGATGATCAGTCACAGTCATCGCCTGCGTCTCCTACAAACATAACAAACGCATGAAGGGGCAGGCATTAACGCTATAGACTATACGCCTAGAAGAAGTATAATTTTGAACAGATATTTAATGTGTCGATTTATGAAACATAAAATTCATTCAGCCAACATTAATTCAAGCACATCGAACCTAAACTCTTCCTCTAAATGCAATCAATATCGTAAGAAATAGATCAATCGACCTGGGTCTTGTTTTAAAAGTGCACACGTTCAATTGACTGCATTCGATACTTCCGCATTTAACACATTTGTAGAGACGAATGACATGAATGAAAAAACGCCACAAGCGACACAAAAAATAATCGTGGGCAAGTCTGCTGATTGGCTTTCCCGCTTGGCGCGTTAAGTCATCGACTGCAGGTAGCCGGTAAGCACGAGCATTTCCGGAACCGCGCCGTCAATTAACTTAGTTTACCGTCTGTCTATCTGTCTGTCTGTCTGTCTGTCTGTTCGCCTGCCTGTCTGCCTGCCTTCCTATCGCACGTTCGCTCTGTCTGGGTGCTCTGTTTGTCTAGCTGCAGGTTCTTCGATTCCATGCATCGCAGCGGATGCATATTTCCAGCCCGATCTTAGAACCTCGGTGAAAGTGAACCCGCCATTGAAGCCCGCGACTTCCACTCGGCCTACGTGTCGCCGTCCGCGTGCGCCTGCAGGTTGATCCCGGAATGGGATTGTCTCCCGCGCGATTATGTGTCGTGTGTGCCGGGTGCAGGTGAGCCGAGCTGGACTTACTATTTGCGCTGGTTTTTAGATTCAAATCGTGGTCGTTTTATGACGACGAAAAAAGGGTCCGTACGTGTGTTGCATCGAGAAGAGAATTCACTGCTCTTTTCACATATTGTCTGGTTTAGATGCTATACTCAAAACGAATTGGTAGCAGAGTTTGTATAATTTGTCGCCATAAATTTGGTAGAAAACATATAAGCACTTCAGCATATCATATTAATCGTACAATAGACCGTTTATTGTTAAAACAGAATTATACATTATGTAATGATTCTATAAAGAAAACTAAAATTAAAGTTTTGCGCATTTCATTCAACGCAATATTTTTATTTTCAATAGTTTATTTGATCACAACAGTTCTGTTCTGTTTCTGGCAACTGTTTCAATTTGTTTCTGTCAAATTGTATCTTATTATAAAAAATAGTAACACTAACAATATGCTAATGGAAGAGTAAACTTAAAATTGTTTTTAATACATTTATTGATTCCTCCAATACGTGATGTTTAGCACATAAACTAGAGCTTGCCATTGACAAATACTGTGTATTGTGTAGGCATTTCGTCTTTTCATCTGCACATTAACAACAAAATTAGTGATACTTTTGAGTTGTTAGGCTTTTATTATCGAAAAACTCATAAATGTTGTGATCCTTTCTGATTGAAACCCCTTTCTTATATGTTTTGTACGTTCATAGTGGGAAAATAAAACCTTAAAGCTGTTTCCAGACTTATTGCGATTATCGCGCTGCGATTGGCGATTGCGACTTTTGACAGCTGTGACGTCAACAGCTCCATACGAAAAAATCACGGTGTGTGTATTTACTGCGATTGAATCCTGCGTCGCGATTATCGCAAGTAGTACAGTTTACCTGATTGACAGTTACGCATATAACAGTTGTCATGTACATGTTTGGCATATTCTGCAGAAACTGGAAGTTGATTATGTGGAAAATATCTTTCCTGTTGCCAAGTTAAAGAGGATAAACATGAAAGAAAACAATAACAAAGATGGGCACATCGACAGTTCCTTAGTAAAACAGATCTTCAGCGCGACTTTGGCACATTCTGCAGAAATTGTGCTACGCCGAGCGCCAATCACAGTGAGAGAATCGCGGTACGTCTAATAACGGCTTTTCGTAGTTTTTATTCCTCCCACATTCCATACAAGAAATCCAAAAGTATTTTAAAGTTTTTCGAACAACACAATTTATACTTCTTTTGAGACTATTGGGGTTTTGATGTTTGCAGCTCCAAAACCGTCAATTGTAGATTATTAATTGCACAATATTAATTGATTAAAGATTGCAGATTTATTTTATGTATTGTTTTTTTTTCTCCACATATTTTCTGAAGCCGTTTCCGGACGTACCGCGATTTTCACGCTGCGATTGGCGTTTGCGACTTTTGACAGCTGTGACGTCAGCATCTCCATACGAAAAAACCGAATCGCGCTCGATTTCGTTTACGGTGTGCGTATTTACTGCGAAAGTACAGTTTAGTTGATTGACAGCTCTGCAATAGCGGTTTTCGTAATATTTGGCAGAAACTGGCAGCAATTCCTGTGGAATGGCTTTAAGTTGTAATTGATTACGTACAAAATAACTTTCCTGTTGCCGGGCACAAGATAAACATGAATGCAAACAACAACAAAGATGTGCACATTGATAGCTCCGCAATATAACAGTTCTCCAGCGCGATTTCGGCAGATTCGGCAGAAACTGTGCTACGTCCAGTGCCAATCGCAGCGTGGAAATCGCGGTACGTCTGGAAACGGCTTGAGATGTGAACAAGTACATGTTTGATTGAATACGATGCTTTTCTGGTTGCTCTGGTTGCGAAAATGGATGTATATTTTTAAATCTAACAACTTTTACCATTTTTATGACACTATAATTTGAATAGAATCTATGAAATTTCGTTCTTGTATTTGTACTAGCATTGGTGAATATTTTAAGCAAAAAAAACTTCTGGATACGTGAAGCAAATATCGAGCATCGCCATGTATCACTTTAAACACTGAAACAATAATGTGCAAATGGGAAATCTTTAAACGATGATTTTATAAACGACCCTCGGAAACCAACCAACCCAGCCCAACGCCAATGAAAACGAAATTCATCACATTTTCTTTAGCCTCTCGTTTTCCGCACTCCGCAATCGTAACAAAAGCCACACCGGCGGGTCACAAATTTCGGATCCGTTTCACCGTTTTTTTTTCTTCTTGTTTTAAATTCTCCATTCATTATGCATAGGCGGGAAACGGAAGCGTATGAATTTTAGAGCACAATCATTAGCACCGGTCCGCACTGTACTGGCGTTGTTCCGTTGCGTTGGGCCGTTGGACGTTCGAAAATGACAACGATCCTCAAGAAGACTGCGGGAAGCACATTCATACAGCCAGAGTCTGGGAAAACGCACACCCAGCCGAGTCGGATTCGCAACCCCGGTCCTTTTTTCTCGCTTTCGCACGTAGGTCTCTGGCATGCGTTTTCGTTTGGAGCATGGAGCTGGGGCGCCAGTGGGAGGATGATCTATTTCAGTGTGGCCGTGTTTTATCATTTACGACTCGTGCGCTACCATTGGGGCATGGTGTCGGATGCAATGCGCCACACCGGTGCGTAGAACAAAGCAAAAGTCGAATTGAAAAAAAAAACGGCCCCAACAAACGGGCAGTGTACGTTGATCCTTTTGGGACCACGGATGAGATTTACGAAAAACGGATTTTCGCGCTTCCGGAGTCACCGGGTTGTAATCGATAATCTGTGACATTGATTCAAATTGAAGTATCAAGTTCGGCCGCGGTTCGGTGTCCGCCTTTGGTTTGAGTGAAAATTGTATGTTTCATTGCTAAATTTCGGATTGCACCGGGCGCGGTTGCGTTGGTGACGCCTTGTAATGTGATACAATAATCCAAACTGGTTTATTTCGCTTTTGTTTAATTTCCGTGACAACAATTGGAAACAAAATCAGTTTTGAAAGAGATAAGTGAACGTTCTTTTTCACTTAAAACCAACTGCCATCCGATGTCATGGATTCTATTGAATGAAACTAAATATGTTCGTTACCTGAAATATGTATATTTATTTATATTTGCTCTACTGCTGAGTCGTGTACATCAATCAGCTTTACGACAGGATAACTCGGGCGGTAGATGCCAACACCATTTGAAGCCTTAGGAAGTACATTATTTCAATACCGTACAAAGAACTCATTTTTGCGTTCGCAAGAGTATTAGTGAGGATAACAACCCATATTAATAACCCAGGAAAGCTCACGTAAACAATTTTAGCAATGATATAAACTTGTTAACATTTTACTCGCATGTGGACTGCTATACGCATTTTACGTGTAATGAAGACAGACGTTGGAATGAAGTTGTTGTTAACGTTGTGAAGTGGATACAATATGTAGTGGGTTCGTAATTAAATAATAGGTAAGGTAATAAATAATAGGCTTTAGGTAATAAGTAAGTCAAAGAAAGCCAAACCCCCTATTTTATACCACCTAACATTGTAGCATAGAAGAAGAAAAAAAAAGAATAATAAAAGTAAGAATAAATAAAAACAGTTAATTAAAAATAGTTTTATTTATTTGAACTTAATTATTGTGTATAAAAGGTAACAGAGGCGATTGTAACACGACAGGACAGGCACCACATACCACATTCGCCATTTTCCATGGCAACGACCAACAATTTCATGGTTCCCTAGATTGATCTGGTACCCTGCCTATTGTCAGTTTTCGTTTTGAAATGTCATCTGCGGTACCAACACAAACTTTGGTTATATTTGGTTCTTTTATATATATTTAGGTTATATTTAGTATGCCCTAATTTGCCCTAATAAACGGCCAAATCGATGAAATCCTCTTCCCGGACACATTTGGTATCATTTTACACCTAGATAAATGTGTTTAGTAGTAGTAGTTAGTAGTTGGCTGTTTAGTAATTAGTTCTGTGATACGGTAGGATTCGAATCCTCTCGCAGTGTCGAAATGACAAATCCAGTGTCAATTGACACTTTTGCAACTTTTAGCTACGATAACTCGAAAATGTTTTTTTTTCGTAGGTAGGGCCCCTGTGTGCCATTTCATGAAATTCGAGGTCCAAAAATGTTTACGTATAGTTTTTATGGATTTCAAAATTTTGACGTCGACGGATTTTTAGTTGAGGGGGGCTGGGGAGTAAACGGGAGGGGGTAGGGTCTTCGGTTTATAACACTAGATTAGTTAGCGCACAATTGGTGAAAATTTCAGCCGAATCGGTCTATAACTGCCATAAATATTCTTCCAGGTGTCAATTGACACCTCGATTTGCACGAAAGGAGTATTCGGTCCATTTGACCGTAAGTGTTAACATAGGCTCGCCTGCTGAACTCCTACTCCGACACATCCTCGTCATACGGAGTGCTAGGACACATACTTATTTTTCTCAGATTGGGTTTATAGGAATCGTTACAATGACGAGCTTGTTGAGCTGTACAATGATCTCATTATTGTGCAGGGCACATGACTTGCCGGGCTCCAGTGAGCTGGTCATGCCAATAGAATTCCGCCATACGACCCATCCCGTCAAGTCCTTTTAGGCTGTCCACATGAGCATAGAAAGTAGTGGAGGACCTAGACTGAATGGTTGTGACGACCGATAAGTAAGAAAGTAAGTTTGTTTATCTATTATTTCATATCTCTTTTCTTGTTTTTTCTGTGTAAAAGAAAAACAGAGTTTTTTTTGTTTTTCTTGTCTGTTTCTGTTTTCTGTGCTTTTCTGTTCTGTTCTGATTGAAACGGTTAAAAAATTGGTTGAATAATTATCTTTAAAGAATAATAAAAACAATTGAAAATAATGTTGAGACCCCAACTACATTTCACCGATATTGATAGATGCAGTGCTCCAGTACCTACAAAACAAATATCAGACGTTTTCGATAAAAAAAACTCTTAAAATATCAATTGTAGCTATGGCACCAAATGCGAAAGAGAAAGAGAGAGAGAGAGAGCACGGTGCAAGATGACTACTAGATTCCAGCAGTAGGAACATTTTCTGTTGGCATGTTTTGTCAAGGTTTCGTACCGTTCGTTGACTGAAGCCTGGATGTTGACGGTTCGCATTCCTGGACTGTCAGCCGCTAGGCAGATGCTCCGGAGTAGCTGCACAACACAGGACCGGGGAGTCGATTACATCTCGGTGCATAAATGCTGGTACGAAATGCTGATGTGTTGGACTTACAGATACCGTAATTAGAAGCATACTTGAGTAATATAAACTGACAATTAAAAAAATTAATCGCAAATTGGAACAAAAAAATGTTTATACTTTATTTTATATAAAACTGGCGAAGAAAATCTATTTATAAAATAACTTCTTTAAAGCAATCTGATTCGAAACACGATATAAACGTTCCTTTTCTTGGTGGAGTGACGACAAGCAAATGGTGCTGTTCCTGTTTCGTTTCAATGCCATCGCCGATGGTTCCAGCGTCTGTTAATTCACTTTTCACCCGTGGACATCCGCATTGCCACCCATTCAGGTACATGGCATCGTTGCATTATGATGAAAATTAATTAGGAAAACCTTCACCCGTCATCGCGTCATGCTGGCTTCACTTGAGTGCCGGCTGAAGAGTGGCACGAGTTTTTGAAAAGCCACCTCGACAGTAACGCGCCACCTTCACCCCCGCAGCCTTTCGGTGGGTAGTTTTTCCATCATGTAGTTTCCTTTTCCATCTCCACACGCTCCAAGCGTCGTTCTGTCACGCGGGCTGGGTCGTCGTGGTTGAGTCACGTTTAATTCACCTACCGCACCGCGTATTGACGAACATTTTTCTTACACCACATTTCATTGCACTGCCAGCCACTGGAAGTGGCAAAAAATGGAAACGGGGAACGCACGCGGGTGCCACAGGGGCAGGTGGCACGCGCTTTCTCCAATTCCGGGCTCCGATCTGAATCGCTGGCCCGACCCGGCTGAATGGTACGAGAAATCCGTCCCATCCGGCCCATTCCAGCGAGCCTTGAAATCGTGTAATGAAGTGGTGCCCCAGGAGTGTCTTTATGTCGGGAATGAGATTATGTCGACTTTCAACATCACGTTGCAAGCGAATGAGTGTTGCAAAATTTTTAACGAGGATGTTGGTTGGTTCATTTTTCGATTCAATGGAAATTGTGACGTCGAAGCGAGGGAACGCGTGCGCCGCGCTTGCATGGCGGGAAGACGATTACAGCCAAGCAATGAACCGCGGAACTCAATCACGGGGTTGGTCTCACATTCCATTGCCGAGTGCCACGTACGAAGACTTATTATTGTGGAATACAAACACAAAACCACACACGCAACACTGCATGTCAACCGTCATTCAGGACCAACATTGACCCATAAAGGGTGTCGATTTTTGTAAAGAAATATACGTGCCCGTGCGGTACAGGCACTGCGAAATCGGATGGACATGTAGGGATATGTAGTTAAATTTGACGGAATATGTTAAACGAGTTACGAAACATTTGGTAATATTAACACTATCAGGGTGTTCAAGCCATCTCTACAGTGTTGAGTATATAATTAGAAAAAAAATATGTATTGATCATACCAAATGCTGTTCATACTTTAACATTGGAAGATTAGAGGAGAAACAAAAGTAGTTGATGAAAAAACTACATATTTTCTATAACAGATTACAGTAAATATTACAAGTCAAGTTAGTTGTGGAGACACACCAAAAGCATTTTCTGAGATATTCATGCCAAATCTAAAAAAAAATCTGTCCCCAATTGATGGGTGACAAATGATGTGATTAATCAACAAACCAACAACACCATGCGCATTAATGATGATTCCAACTGGAACTAGTGATGATAACCCTTTTGAACTTGTTGCTGAGCGATACCTCTGTTAGATAAATCATACGATCCGAAACGGTGATTCTCATTTAGTGGGTGTCCTATATTCGCGATCATATCCGTCACGATCATAAAGCAATGTTTTTGGTATTGGGTGTGATCGATTCTGATGTAGTTTGGAGTGTGTTTTTTTGGACTGAAATTTCAATGGAAAGACTTGTAAGGATTCAAACATTATTTGCAATCATTCTAATCCGAAAATCTTGCCAAATGATTTCCATTCCTTTACCTCTTATCGCGAAAGATGCTAGGAATCGGCACGTCGTGTTCACTGCTTGAGATATAGCCGTCATCGCTAGGACTCCTTTCCCACATTCTTGATGTTCCTTCCCAGTTACTTTGATCGATGTCGTCGTTTAATGTTTCTTATACGAAATTGGACTGCCATATGTTGGTATATTATAAACTCACTTTGGATCAGAAAGATGAACACATTTTGATTGCAGCACATTTTAGCACATTTTGATTGCAATGTCAAAATGGTTCTTTCGTGCATTCTCACAAGAATATGAATATAGCAGTTGTGTTGACAGTTTCTGAAACATATGGAATGGTTTATTGAAGTAATTTTAATCTAATACAATTTTCTTTCGAATTAACACTTTTTTCTGATGAAAGATACTGAAAATCGAAGTATTTATTAACTACATTACTAGTAGCACATTGTACTTACCAACATGGGTTCTCGCGTTCCACATTATTCTACCAAATAAAAACCCGCCAAACGTTAGTGTCAAACCGCCTTTTGCCGCTTTTTGTAAAGCAAAATATATATATTTCAGTTCTGTTACGTTTCCAAGTGTCGTGTTCCAGTGTTGCCCATTTTTCCTGCTGACCGTTTGTTTGTTTATTTCGTTTTTTTTTGTTGTTGGTATTTTTTACAAGTTCAATGAGTGTTTGCAATTTTGCGGTTTCTGATAACAGCATCGGCACTACCTGCACTCAATTTTCTTCTAGCTATCAAACAATGCGTTTGCAATATGTTCAATTGTCCTGTTCTAGCCTGCAGGGGTTTGCTTTGTGGTTCTGCCGTTCGCTTCGATTCGTATATTTGTGCTTCGTTTAGTGCTTCGCGGTTTACATTATCGCGCACCGCCACTATACGCACCCATCTGTCTTTACTGAGTATTACGAGTAATTTGTAATCGTTTTGCTTGTAGTATATGCGTTGTTTGTTCACCTACGAAGGAGAGGTTGGTTTGAAATCTTCTAGATAAACCAAAATCAAACGAAACAAACCGTAGCTTACAGTTATAGGTTTGGTAACCATGCACCAGTGAAAATTTTATATGTTTTGGTTTGCGTGTTGTTTAAACTTCGTTGGTTAGTTAGCTCGCTTGTTGGTGATGTTGTTGGGCTGGTCGGCTTAGTTTCGCAACTATTTTGTTTCACTCTATTCTGCCCTATTAGGTATCAGAGCGAAATGCTTGTTTAGCCTGCCTGTTGCTTCAGTTTAATATTCGGGTTTGTTATGTTGCATCCTGTTCTTGCTCTGTCGTGTTGTGTGATGTGTCGAGTATTTTATATAAAACTGTTTGATTCTTCTCATTCTCACACCGGTTTCAGCACTGCGTGTGAGTGTGTGTTTCGAATATACAACGATACACTTTGTCTTTGATTAACACATCCATTCATCCAACGGCACCCGATTGAATGAATATTATTTGCTTGCTTACTACAGTGGCGCGCAAAAGTGTGTATGTGTGTTGTCTGCGGTCAAATATTTTAACGAGTAGCTTATGAATAGTTTGATTGATTTACGACCACCACACGAAACCACGAATCGTAATTGATGTGTTTGATTTGCATGTGACACCTTCGTACCATCCGTACCTACATCTTTGTTTTTTATTACCTGCATTTCATCAGTGGTTTTTGTTTGTAATATTTAGTTTCATAACATCAATATCAACCGAAATGCGGTGCACAACAGTTTACAGAACGAACGAATCAACACCCGTGGAAGCAGTGAATGGAGGGGAGTAAAAACAG
This sequence comes from Anopheles dirus, assembly GCA_000349145.1. Classification (NCBI taxonomy): domain Eukaryota; kingdom Metazoa; phylum Arthropoda; class Insecta; order Diptera; family Culicidae; genus Anopheles; species Anopheles dirus. Next base: position 1,645,173 of record KB672869.1, on the reverse strand, counting down.
GGACTAAATTATTGCTCTCGCGAAGAAAACATATCTCTGGCCCACATTTCGTCCACCTTTTGCGCTTTGTTCGTCAAACAAATAGACACCGTGCAGCCGGGCTCCTCGCGTGCCGCATAAATTCGATCATTCGTGTGCCGGAATGGGAGATCTCGCGATAAAAACACAATTTCGTTTGACGACTGGTAAATTTGCTCCGTATGCTCCTGCGGGGCATTCACAATTCCCGGGCGGCATGCAATAAAACAGCAGTAATGCTGTTGTGCTGCTAGAAGGGGTACAGCAAAATGTCGCCCGTCAGCGGTGTCGTAGTGGCGAACAAATAAGCCATTTGCACGGCTGTATCTCGGGCGTTTCCCGTTTTGCGAACGGTATTACGGTATTGATGCGGTTTGAGTTTGGTTGGGTTGTGAGTAAGTCCAATTCAAAATTTACAATACACACAGATTCTTCTGTGCAGCACTGTATTGTTTATATGTTTCTCCCGTTTGATGCGCGCCTTTAACTGTGTGTTTGTTTGCAAATTGTGTCTATCCCTTTTTTCTCTAGATTAAGGCATATTTAATGTACATACTATCCAACGATTTGTGCCTGCATTGTGTGTGGTTGAGATGCTTACTTACTTAAGATAGTTTATATTTCCATCGGAATAATAACTCATTGACTGTCAGCTCCTTTCCACCGGCGCTCAATAGCTCACACTTAGCGTCACTTAGCTCACTCGTTTCGGTCGTGATTCCCGTCGATCCAGGGACACAATGCACAATCAGTGGCGTTTTTTTCACAATATAATTCAAACTTAACCACCACCACCACCACTAACCGGTACGAAACGCTGGGATAAAAACATAAAAAATGCATACATCTAATACAAATTGCAATAGTTGGAATACATTCGTCGCTGCACCACTAACATCGATCTCCGCTGCACTAAAATGGCGTACTGCACGTAAACATGGTGATCGTGATAAAACTATGTCCCTACTCAAGCCGTCCGTGGTGAACGGGAACGTAAACAATAGCTCAACAAGGTGGCGCCCTCAGTGCACACCGTAAGGTCGATCGATGGCCGAACAGAATGATGAAAGTCACCGTCACTGATGCAGCGGAAGCAGCAGCAGGTGCAATACTAGCGCGCACACGGTTGTCCACCGGACGAATGCGGTAGTGGCACCTGGCGGAGGGACATGACGGGTGGAACAAAAAAAAAGAAATAATAAAACAACACATTTTAAATCGCGAACTCTGCATAATCCAAAACAGTTCCAGCTCAATTCCAAACTTACCGCTTATGTCCGCCGATTCGTCCACCGATCGGTCCCGGTTGGGTTTCGTATCGCTCGACTTGTGCTCGGGACGATCCAACTGATTGTAGTCCGACTGGTAGCGGATGCCTAATGGGTGTGGAGCATCGATCGAGAACGAAGGATTATTTTCGAATTATTTTACTGTGGCTCCTCGCGACCATACCTTTCTCGAAGTGATTTATCGTCATCGTGGATAGACCGTACGGGGACTCGTATGCTCGCGTTGATGGTACCGTCGTCGTGATGCTTTCCGTTGTCGAAGGTGGCATCGTTGTAGGGGGAGTTGAAGCTTTTCAATAAAAAATATAATGTGATTTGTGTATTAGACAGATGGCGGGCAGTGCAATATTTATACATAAATTAACGAAGAAGAAACTGGTTCTTAAGCTTTGCAGCATGGGTAATCCAGTGCCCTTTTGAAAAAAAAAAACGGTTGTATGAACGGGTTTGCTCTTACTATCTACATTTTTTCGTGTATAAGCGACTTTCCTCGGTTTTTACTTTAAAAATAAAAAAGTGTTATTTTTGAACTTAGTGGCCAAAGAAACTTCGTCACTATCAATAAATTAATATGTTTATTTTTTAATGTTCGACTTCTCATCGTTAGTTCCTAAATTATGATGGTTTGGTTGAAATTAAAGGCGATTGAAGCGGCACGTTAATGAATCAACTTTGTAGGACCTAGAACTAACAGTTTCCTCGAAAACAAAACAAATTGCAAAAATAACATAACAATTATAATGATCGTCCCTAGTGAAAATGCTTATGGCACAGCACAGTCAGCCGCGTGAGACACTGTCAGATATTAAAAATCCTCAGAAGATTGCTCAACTGTATGTATCACTCCTCGTAAATCGCAAGAAAGTGTGTAATAATAAACTTATCAATTAGCTTATCTAATAAACGTATATTGGTGGATATGATAAACAAGGTGGCTAATAAACTTATAACAACATCAAATTATAGCGTTAAATGACTGTTATACATTAAATGTTCATAACGAGCACATATGGGTTGCGGTGCCTTATGAAGTAAACAATTAACATAGATAAAATGAATTACATAAAAAAATTACTTTAAATTTACAACTCCGAGAAATACAGAAGTGCAGAATCCTAAAGAACCGTTTTTCAATTATTTACATTGCTGGATTGATGTAAAAACTATATGGTGGAATAGTACCAAAATGTTATACCCAAATTTTAACGATTAAACCACCTTCACAAGAAAAGAATTCGTAACAATGTGTTGATCATAGAATTGATTTCGATTATACGATATGTTCGTTCGCGGGAGTTTTTCGGTAGCAGTTTTCGGATGCGATTTGTGTTTTTCGTATAGTTACCAAAGTCGTGTTGCGAGGATATGAGTTGAAAAGGTAAGAGGGCGATCATGAAACATCGCCTCATATTTATTAATTTTAGGTTCGGGTGAGAGCCCCTGCTCTCATCCCGAACGCTGCCTGCGCGAGTGCCCCAGCTTAACGAAAGCACGAACAAGTGTCAGTGCCGTCAGGGTTGTGTACAAACACGATATTATCGTGGTTAGTTCTTATGCCTTTAGCAATTTTCTGTCAAAATATCATCTGTCAAAAATATCAAAATAAAATTTAATTAAGAATATCAATTCTGCGCTTATTACGCTTCTATTTATCGTTTCGTTTTCTCTTTCTTTATAAATTTATAAATAACTAGATTCAAAATACATAACATTCTATATAAACATCGTACCAATCTCTTCAAAACTGTTCATAAAGTTATACTACACACTCGTAACCATTGCGTGGTTTTGTTGATATAACCTTCTCGTCGCATACACTGAACTCACACACAAATAACTGGTCCAACACTTTATCGCAGATCATTCTAATCCACTCAAGACACAACTTTGCCTTGTTAAAGACCCACAAATTGCTTATCGCAAGCGCTCTGCCGCCCGATCTATCTATTAACTATCTACACCACTCGAGACGGACGAGTGTTGATAAGTTTTATTCTACTGCTTTGATTGGTGTCGTAAAATGTGCTGGTGAATTTTGCTAAGGAATATAATTCGTCCCAACGGAGCGTAATCAGACCAGCAAGCAAGGGTGAACAAACTATGAACAGCGACGAATCGTATGAAAATGTCAAGGGAAACACGTTCTCAGTTCAATAACCGTCTGACTGATGGTTGAAGTAGCTCGAACTAGAACACAAACTATATTTGAAAAATATTTCTAGGTTTCATAGTATTCGGTATTTAGAAAATCTAGTAGTTTTTAGGAAAAAGATTCAAACATTCTATAAAATATAATAGAATCACCAAAGTCGCTCAACTGGGTTTATTCTGAAGGGGACAAAAAAAAAAGATATACTATTGCGAACTCGTCACGAATTGCAAACAGATCGTCATCACCGAGCACGTTCCGACGGGACTTTCCGGACTCTGCGGCAATACTCGTGTGACTATGTCAACCACCATCGAGCTACCGGGACGAAGAACGACAAGACGTGCGAATGAAATCCAGCCCGGATGGAACTGCTGCTCAAACAATCTTCAACCGGCCCGTGACCCTACCACCCACTTTCCTACCGTCCCACCCAAAGACGATGATGACACACGTTCGGCCGACATGCAATCGACTGTCCTCATGCACATCGTGTGTCGCTGTTGTTACCGTTGAGCTCTTCATTGTGGGACGTTGGTTAGCCGTTTCTGTGACAACCCTGTGGTAGGGAGCGTCGTCTGGAGTGGAGTGGCAAGCATGTGGCAAATTACACACTCGAAAAATATGTACATACATACACAAACACACACACACACACATACATACACACACACACACACACACACACACACACACACACACACACACACACACACACACACACTAACATATGACGTGTGAGCTTGTTGTTCTGGACAATAACACCCGGGCGAACTAGCAGAGCAAGTTAAGGAAAGGCTGTAAGCTGCCAGACTGGGTGCTGTTTGTGCATTGCACTTACAGTTACAGCTATGCTTGAGATGAGTGCAACAAGTTGCAGCAGCATTCGAAGCGGGAAAGTGTAATCTGGATGGCATTCTCGGTCTAGTTTGGAAGGTTTCGCACATTAATCTCTGCATTAGTTGTCAACAATAGCATATTTTTAAGATATTTTCTATTATTTGCGTTGCAGTCAGCTGTTTTATTCGTATTTTAATCGGATATATGCACTACAATGTATTACACAATATCAAATATATATCCTATAGTACCAGTTTATAATACTCACAGTACAAACGGATGCTCCCATCCGTGTCTCCTCGGGGATTCTTGGCGATGCATTTGTAGATGCCGTAGTCGCTGTGCTGCACATCACCTATGTGCAATCGCATCACCGATTTATACGAAGGATTTCCAGGAATAGTTTCCGTACTGCAATGCAATTAAAACGGAATGTTATTAACTCGTTGTAAGAGAGCTGGTGAGGAAATAAAATGCATTGTTGTGATGATAAGGTGAAAAAGAGGCACAAATAAAAGTACATTGCTATCATGTTTCATGTTGCTATCACATTAAAATTGATTGTAGTAAAATTCAATTTTCATTTTAAAAAGACCGATTGGCGATTTTCAAAGCATAATTATGAAAAATGAAAATTTAACGTTATTAGATACGAACTGAACTATTATTGCAGTAGATTTATATTTGCCGCAAATTTTGCTAAACGTGTTTGTATACCGATAGTGTAATGTTTATTAGACAGAAAGTTCCAATTCGTTACTTTTTGGTTTTCAGATTGTTTTTTAAATTTATTTTTATTTCTACTAGCAAAAAGGAGTTAATTGTAGAAAAAGATCAATTATGATCGAGGTGGTTTAGTTAATTTGCTGTAAAAACGATGAAATCATACTTTTAACACTGTTCAACACTGTTTAAGATAAAAAAAAAGTTTTTAGTTTGTTTTAACAAAAAGTCGCAAATCTGTAAGCTATTGTATGTTAAAAACTAGTTTCAAATCCATTATCTTTAATCCATTTATAACATTTTAAAATTTGCACAGTTGCAGTATTTTTTTAAAATAATCTCTATTTTGAATGATAATGATTGCTAATGATTGCTTGATAATGATGATGTTATTCATGTTCCGAATTTATTTGGATAGAGAGCATTTTTCATGAATAAACAAATATTTTTCCAAACATCGCAGAAACGGTTTGAAACAGCTCATTCATTATAACTTTTTAATTTATGCGTGGGGTGGATTTATTACAATGATTCACATATTAAATATAGAAAAAAGAATGAGAAAAAAAACTAACAAACAACACCACAAAGTAAATAATTCGAGCAATTTTAAATATTCATGTTAAACAATATTTGTTCAAAAAAATTTGAAGCACTGTGTTTCGTCCATAAATCGTTTAAAATATGTTTAAATGTACTTCTGAAATATTTAAGACTCAATACTTAACTCAAGACTTATAATAAAATCAGTATCTTATTTAGTTTATTATTTATCAATTATGTACACTCTGTTCACACTATTTACCTGTACTTTTGTGAATCGTGTATCATCTGATCGTTTTCCCGCGTCCAGTAGTTGAGTGAGGTAGGATGAGCTTCTATATTACATTCTAGGGTGGCATTGAACCCGAGCGGAATGCCGACCAGTTGATGAGGAATCCACAGCATCGGCGGAACTGGAAGACGCATGGAAAAGCACATTCGCTCGTGTGAGTGCGCACATCAATCATTCTAAATCCAATTCTGTTCCACCGTAGCTAACCACAGCGTACCGCACGGTGCACGGTGGCAACTACCGGCCTAGAATAAGTGACACGGTGAATCGGCCCCGGCTGCATACTCACAATCAACACTGACTTTAATACGCTTCGAAACGCTCGGCGGCACACCGTTCGTTGCTATGCACAGATATGCTCCCATGTCGTACCGCGACACGCGCGACAGCGTCAGCACGTCGCCCTCCCATTCGACGACCTCTGCGAAAAAAGGACCACGGCGGGACGGTTGGATAAGTAACGCGATGAAACGAGAAAGCTTATCAATTAGCGCAGATTGCGGCACACAAGGTACTACACAACAACCCCACCAAACTTACCGCTGCTGTTACGATTGATGGAAATTTTCATATTTTCGTCGCGTTTCCACTTTATCGACGGCGGTGGACTTCCGGTGGCTTTGCAGCGTAACGTCACGTTGGCACCTTCACGCACGATCACGTCACTGGACGACACCGAGTCATCGATATTTGGTGGCACTGGAAAGGTGGAACAGGAAAAGCAAATCGGTCAAGGGACAAGTTTGTTTGCGACGAAAAAAAAATTGGCACGAGCTCTGAGCAAGTGCGAGAAAAACTTTTCTCCAAAGCCAACTGAGCATCGGTTGGGTTTACATTCGTGGGTCACATTCTGTGCGGAGAGCTACAAAATCGGTACAGCATCGATCAAAACAGAGCACTGGGGTGTGGAATTTATGACAGACATGAAATCTCTTAAATCGTTCAATTACTTTCCAAAGCCTTTTCATTCAGTACGCTTCACGAGTTGGTCCGGCTGCGTTGCCCACAGCCCACATGCCCGCCCAACAACTTAGGTGTGAACTTATCTGAAGAAGAAGTTATCTGCCACGCAGCCTCCTCGCGCCCGCTCGGTTGGCAGACTGCGAAATCTCTCTTCCATCGGCTATCGCACGAACGGAGTAAAAATCATATGAACCATGTCGCCTCCAATATCGATCTCATAAATAATGCAAATGATTTCAAATCAGTTTTTCTGCCAACGGTCGCCGGACTAAACACCGACGGGCGAAGTTTAAAGGGAGGAAGCACCGATAATCGGAAAATTCATCTGTTGGATAAATCTGCACGGTTTGGGGTGCAAAATCGAAAGTTTTGTCAAAGTGGGAAGAAAACATCCACCGCCCATGCGGTGCGGCATGCTTTTTTTTGCTTTTGTTGTTGGTGCTTCCTTCGGGCGAGTGCATTATGCTTATTCAAATTGTGAGTGTGATTTTTGTGGATATGACATTTAATTTGCGCGGAGAAAGTCTTCAATTTTTCACTTCACTAAAAGCGCGGCAAAAAACTTTTGACACTTTTGCTTATTTTCCAAGTTTTCGTTTACAGCGTCTTTTTCTTGCTTGCGGTCGTGCTTTTCTGTGGATTTGTGTTTCTGAATGCGCGCCAGATGAATCTGTTGGTGCCGGCATATATTTAAAGATTGAAAACGGTGATTGAACTTTTTTGTTGCGTCCGGAAATGTAGGTACCTATTTTAGGGATTCGATTTTACTTTGTAAGAGCGTTGCATGCTGTAAATTGATCGGTGAGGAGCGTAAGCGTGAAGATATGGATTGATAGGAGATTGAGATTTTGAAAACATATATTTTCAGGAAATTAATTCCAATAATTGGAATGGATGTAACATGATATATCGCTGAATAAACCGCTTCGGACGACGAAAGCATTTTGATATATTTTTTGATACATTCTCTCACATTAGACAAGTTCGTGAAGGTGACGATTCATAGATTTGTTTGATTTGTGATTTTAACGACTCATTTACAACGTTTTGCATGGCATATAAGACGATTTATGTCTACGTTAGCTGTTTTTTAAGACAACTCACAGCAGTTAAGTATCATGGTTAGACATTTTTTCATAATTATGACCAAAAAGAAACAAAAAATGTCGCCAAAAATACTGTAAATACAGTGAATTCCGTATTCCGATTATTCAATTATTAAACCATTAGAAAAATTCGTTAAACCGTTAAAAAAATAGTTCAAAATATACCTTTTATAATCTAGGTTCTTCAAAACTACCTGCAGTTTTTATTTAATTTAGAAACGATTACTACCTGCATTATGTCGTATAGTATAAGGGCAAGTTAAGTAACTGATATGCACACGGCTGAAAGAAGAACGTTAGTAGGTCAGCTTTAAAATAAAAGTTCAAGCTTACCCTATGCTGCTTCCTATATTCAAATGACAAATGACGTGTTCTTTCCCTACTTCGCCTCGAAATCGAACAGTGCAACAGAGAAAACTTGCTTTAAAAAAACACGAATAATTCACGAACGAAGGTAAATGGCTATCGCCTCGAATGCCGAAACCGAAAACCCGCAACAGAGCAGCAAACGGAGGACAAAATAATTTTCTTATTCCGAGTTCGTTTTTAATCAAAACTTATGAAAAGATAATAAAAATAATTGCTACCGAAACCGAAACACAACCCTCGGTGGTCTGACGATGCCGGCGGTGGAAATGCCAAGGAGCTGGGAATAATTCTTCGCACAAACGTGGCTATTATTGATTAAAACAAGCCCACCCGAGAGCGCCGGCACTCGCTGTGCCAAAACTAGGGGAGGGCTCGTCGGCGTGTTTTTCACGGAATGAACATTTGTCAAGGAAGAAGGTCGAAACGGAGCGCTAAGGAGCGTTGGTGGTAGTTGGTGGAAATGCAGTTCGTGAAACGGTGCAACTCCTGCGTGGAACGGGCAAGTGGAACGAGAGTTATTTGCAGCGTCTTTTGCATTGTCCAGGCCGGAGTGTTTGGTAGAGGAACTTAAAGATGAAGAACATTCCGCGATGGCTTAAAGCTGGATGTTTTAGTGGAGCATATTATACGTCTGCGGTTTGAAGTCGGAATTACCTCTTTCTTGTAAACAGGTGAACAGCATGAGGTTTTGAATAATCAATAAGCAGCTAATTTTATTTACACTATACCGTTGTAAATATCGTTGCGTATATGATTGAAAATATCAAAGGATGCGATAGTTAAGTATATCCTATATAGAGTATAGTTATGCTGCAAGATCAAAACCGCAACCATCTCGTGAGAAATCTCGCGAGAAAGATTGATGTGCCGAATATAGTTGTTTACGACCCTATTGAAGAAGTTCTAACGAACTAAATAGTTATAGTAGTTATAAATATGTTTCATTCATAGAAATGAAAGAAGTTCAAAACAAAAGTTATAATTTAAGTAGTGCACCGGCACAATAATTCATTATCACACAGATAGGTGATCGCATCTTTCAAATATACAAAACTTTACTCATCTCTGGTCGAAATCCAGCTCCAATAGCGATATTTGAATTTCTGAACGAAATGACTGACAACCGGACATATTACAGCATGGAAAAACTGTTCCATTCAGCGAATCTGTCGAGACGGACGAAGCTGGGACTATATAAAACATTAATAATCCCGGTACACATTCATCCTGTCCACGTTTGACGATACTTTTTCAACTGCGTGCGTGAGAAAGATACTCACGAGAATAAATGACCTCATATGTAGGGAAGAACAATAGAGAACAGTGGGCAGGTCATGTCAATAGAATAACACCATTGACAATGCAACCCGTAAAGTCCATGTAGGCCATCCATATCGACAAAGAATGTGAAACAGACCAGTCTGAGATATAATAAAAAATATGTTCAATGATAGATTTGAAAACATGTTCAGTTGTTTCATATTTAAACATCGTTTCACTTACTCGCTTTCATTTTACAACATTCATTTTAAATACGATGGTTAGGGTTGCGTCCTATCTTTTCTAATTTAATTTATTTATAGACGATATTTTTTTGTTGTTGAATTGGGTCTAATGGTTAGAGAGGATTAAAGTGAACACAAGTGACATTTAAAGTTTTCAGATGGATGTTTGACAAGACATGATTTAACAACATCGTTTTATCAATATAATATTTTCAATACAATTGTATGCTCCATACACTGAGAAGGTGAAAAAACATACTTTTTAAGTAGTATTCTCATTTGTAATCATAAGTTAAGAACCAGTTGTTAAGAAAACAAGAAAACATAAGAAAACATACAAATTTTCCAATTTGATCATAACACATCTCATACCCATAACTAACTTATGCGAACGACTTTCAAATGCGCTACTCACAATCTACCTTTTTATTGCCTATTTCCAAAACCAGAAACTATTTCCGCCCTAGGGAAATAACCCTAACACACGTCTGAGTCTTGGTTTCTCAGTTGCACCTCTTCGAAACAAGAGATGTATTCGCACGGAACGAAATATCACGGGTACGGGTTTGAGTCAGCTCCGCACGTCAGCTTAATCACTGTCGTTTTACGATTGACTCGTCGAAAACGGCCTTCCGTGGCGTAATTGAATTAACGAGCACTGATAAATCGACAGTAAATGACGAATATGATAGGCACCGTTCGCTGGATGCAGCCACTCGCAAAGCGAACAACATATTACATTATGCCAGACGCAGGACGGCTATTAAATCATCATCTCCGTCACTACCGTCACCGAACGGGTGCCCATCGGGGAACGCATCGGTAATATTTAGATCAACCGCACGCTAGCGACTACTAATGACAGGGCACCCTGGTTTCGTTTCACAATTGCTGCCATCCAGCGCGAACGAACCTTCCAGCAAACGCAGCGGAGTGAGCGAATTGGGCAAAAAGGGAAACATGCCGCAGCGGACGCAACAGGCCGCCGGCGAAACACATTTGACGAGTAGATGAATAGATGAATGTGTCGCCCGTAGGCAATTAAGCCTGTCCCGAACGCAATCCGTCCCCGAGACATTGATTCGTCGGTTCGGGCTGGTATGATCGATTTGTATGCAACAAGTCACTGTAAATGGACTTTCCTGTTGTAATTATTTCACTTTTGGCAGGCGCTATAATGAAGTGTTGGGGACTACTGGGGCTCAGTGTGCAGTAGAACACATCCACATGCAAAGGAAGAACAGCTTTTTGTGTATTCATTGAGCTATGAGGTAATTATTAAATTTAGGAATGTGATATGGTTTCACACTCGGCGGCCATGGTTGGTAACAAAAATTATAATTCAAATTGAATAGATAATAATGGAAAAAAGGAATTAAATTCCTTAAACCCGATTAAAACGTGTTGATAAAGCCAAATCCCTGTCTTCAAAAATTAATTAAAAGTCAATCATTTTATCACGCCCCGAACGATTGTAAAAAAAGATCCGAAAAAAACTCACCCACAACGTGCAGGTATCCGAACTGCGTTTTGGCCGTCACCGTGTTGATTTGACACATGTACCGGCCCTTGTCCTCTTCCTGCACGTTGGTGATGTGGAGAAACCACGTTTTGTGCTTGTCGTGCTTATCATGGGTGACGCTGATGCGCGGATTCCGCGTGATGACGTGATTGTGCACGGTTAGGATGGCCGACTGCTCGAAGTGCATCCAAGCGACCTGTGGAGTAAAATTAAATCAGATTAACGGAAGGCTGACACCATTGAACTGCTTTCCTATAGGATACAGATCGTTGTCCTGAATCTCAGTGGTGGTATAAATAAGTCTAGTAAGCTGCAATACGGCAGAGATGGTCGTGTAAACCGTTACGAGACAGAAGAATAAAAGAAGTACAAAAAAACGTGGTGGTCCAGTCGTAAATAAAGTCTAAACTGTATTCTAATAGCAAGGACTGCCTAACCGGCATAGATGGTAGCTATGTGTAGCAAGACGGCATCCTTATCCACAAATACTTCGTTGTGTCAAAGAAAAAGGATGCTTATTACAGTTTTACGTAGTGTTCAGAAGTGATAAGGCAGGGCAGGGCCGTCAAACAAGACTCCGAACAAGACAAACATGGATCATATCCAAGTAATCGTATGGAGCTGCCTCGTCAGCCAGCATCATACATGCCAAACAAACAAGACATCGAACAAGACAGTTTGATCAGACAGCCTGGCATGTCTGATGCACACTTTGAAGAATAATGTAGAAAATTAGCTGAAAAATTCAATATTCATCTAGCGAAAAGTTCAGCTGCTGTGGCATAGATTAGTCAAGTAGGCCATATAGATAAACGCACAGATCGTTTTTCCGTAGAAGGCTTGATTCCGCAGTAAAAATCATGAAAACCAGTTTTCTCTCATGAAAATACATTAACAAAAATACATCCTTCTTATTATTAATGCTTAAGTAGCTAATTATAGCGTTTTTTCAACGCTTTCAACACATTTTGGAGCAGCTCCAGTAACTCACGGTAGCTGAATGACAATTATAGCCAAATGCGATAAATAAGATTCGTAACTATTGAAACATGTGTTTTCATTCATCCGTCCGATTCATAATTAATGACCTAGAAAGCATGCTAATCGAATGTAAACAGGCCCTTTTCCCTGCTCGACGTTTTTATTGACTAATATTTATCATAAACAATGATCGCTGCAAACATAAATTTCCCAACTTTAGTCGCACATTCCAAAGCCTGCCAAAAAGACCGGGAAGAAGACGGCAAAACTCGGGCGCTAAATCACATGCGGCTAATGTACGGCGGCCGGCTAGGCAGGCTAGTTTCACCGTCACCGTCACGGGCCGTCCCAGCGTACGGCGAATGTGTTGTCTTTCTCCCGGGCCGCGGCCACCGTACACTGATCGGGTGCAAAATGGTCGTAATGATTCGGGTATGCGGACGGAAGTTTCGGGTGAGAATTCCTCCGCAGAGCAGCGGCCGCCGACGGTTTTATGGCTGCCGGAGCGTTCCAGGGATTGTCCCGAAACGCCAGGCAGCCCCATTCAACGCAGGCTTCCGTTTCCCTTCCATTCCGTTGAGCGATAAAAGACCACTGCAACGAATCTCTCCTGTGACGGGACCGGAATTGGCTCCCAGGAGCGAGCCATAAGCAGCACGGCGAATGTTCTTTTAATTGAATACCCGACCCGGTGTCCGAGTGTTTGGCAGCCCGCTACGGAAGATGACGGCACGGGCGTGTAAACATATGCCACACTTGGCCTTTGGTCGCCACGACTTTCGGTCAACTGCATTGGCCACTTGCACTGCGCCGAGCGTCGGATCGAAATTGGTGTAATTTAAATAAAACAAACATTACCGGTGCGCTCTGGGTTGGGATCCGAGCCAAGTAAGTTTGCCAGCGGGCTTTTGTAATTGAGCTTTCGGGATAATGCGGACGGTAAGCCTAGAGATAAAGACCACGCGGAAAGGCTTTTCTATGGATTTCAGGGGTTTTTTCAGTTATTCATCCATTTCTGAGCTAATGGCGTGGAATTTTTGGTGGGTTTTCAAGACATACAGGAACCTATAAAACAACAATGCCGAGTGATTTGTTGATAGCAACGAATGTGTGTGTGTTTGTGAAAGCACAAACGATTAGCTAAAAGCGTTTAAACACAACGCTTGATCTAAATTATTGTACGAAACACCCATTCAAATCAAGATTAAATCACGCTTGGTGCATATTTTCATTTGCTAACTTGAGCACTAAACCGAGATTCCCGATCCCCTGTGGTCACTCTACGGCTTTTTATTGTTTCAAAACAATTCGTGATCATGCATACGAGAGTCCGCCTAACAACCCGTAAAGATTATGCGCAACATCGCCTCACACGGGTTGTGTGCGTGTGTGCCTCGGTCACGATCGTATTCACCTTAACCACGGCAACTCAAATAACGATAAAGTGGGTTTTTATGCTTTAAAGTCCCCTCTCCGTTCTCTCTTTCTCTCTCCATACGAAAGCCGCACTCCCCCGGGGGCGAAAGCTTTTCACACCACGCCATAATTAATATAGGGTAGCTTTAAAATTAAACTAATTTCAAACTGAGTCAACAAAACAGCCAACGTCATTTTCTTCCCATTATCGCTTTTGTGTCGACCTTTATTGTTTACAATCGGGTGGCTGTGTGCGCCGGGCGCCGGGGTGCTGGCCGGATGTTGCCTAAGCTTCGTTTATGGGCTCCCGCACCATCCCGCAAAAACCATCGGCGAGCATGATGGTCCCTTTTTTCGGCAAGCGGCCGTCTCGACCCGTCCACAGCTTTCGCACGCTTCCTTTCCTTCCCCGTTGGGTCCTTCCTAATCGTGATTGTGTCCCCCTACTGCACCGACCGTTTAGTGACGGCGTGCTTGCTGTCAACCGAAAGCAACACCGCTAAGGGCGAAAACTGCCTGCCCGCGAACGGTGGGTTGGCGATGAATCGCTTGGAGCTATGACGCTAAGGGCTAACACTAACGGTCGGGATCGGGTAATGGATCGGACCTATCGTGCAAATTTGGTGTCAATTGACACCTAGGAGCCTATTTCATTTGACATTTGTTGACCGATTGGTCTGGAGTTTTCACTAGCTGTGCGTTAACTATTCTAGGATTATGATTCGTTGAGTTTGCAACCCTACCTCTTCCCATTACCTTGTATAAAACTATGAGTTATAACTTTTGGAGAACGAATTCCATGCCAGAGATTGTCAAAAGTAACATAAATGAAATAATACATCAATAAGGCCTAGAATAAATAAAATGTACAATTGAAACGTAGAAACGACTTAAAAAATCCGAATTATTGAATTAAAATAGATGCTTTTCTAGTTGTATCATTATCTTCTTTCCTTCTTCTTCTTCTTCCTTCTTCTTCTTCTTCCTTTTCTTCTTCTTCTTTATCGAGTTTTAAAGCGATGCTGTTTCTACAATCTTTATTTGAATGTTCTGTATTGTTGTATTCTGGACCACAGTACCAGATTGTATTACTCATCAAATAGTATTTGCTACTTTTAAGACAATAACACAACGGATGTTTATTTGAAGACCGAGACAGAGGAAACGGTAGGATGTATTGTTCTTCTTCTTCTTCTATCGAGATTCGGACTCATTCGAGTGGAAAACATGAGGTTTACTCGAATCGCATTCAGTGATTTAAACTCTCTTTTTGCTTCTACATGTGCTATGCTGAACGACTGGTCTCACTTAGAAAAAGACAAAGAGTTGCAAGGAGTGGGGCTTGAATTTGTAATAAGTTCCACCACCACTTATCATATTCTTATATTGTTTTTTTTGTGCGTTTTTGTGATTTTTGCTATATTGCGATCTGCATCATTTAGTTTTGTATTTTTTCTGTGTTTTTCACATTGTTTCGTCTTTATCTATATTCCTGTCTCTTTCGTAATTTTCATCACCTCTTTTATACTATTAGAATGTAGGGTTACAAACTCAACTGATGGTAAAACTTGAATAGTTTTAAGTCCTATCAGCCAATAAATGAAAAGCGGAAAATGCCAAAAATAGTCTTCTGGATGCTAAGTGTCACCAAATTTGCACATCAGCATGAAGTAATGAAATTGAAGAAATTCAAGAAATAATTAAATAAAAACCCTTAAAAAATGTTGCTGTTGCTTGATCACAATTGAAAACCGCATGCCAATAGCTCAAACCGTTTTCAAGTAATCGATGGTTAGTTCAGCAAAAAGTGTCAATTGACACCAGATTTGACCGTTAGTGTTCAAGGAATAATTGCGCGCTAGAGTGTTTCATGTGTTCGAGCTTCAGTAATATTGTGCATTTACTTTATTTTCTTCAACGGTTAAAAAATGTATCAACATATGAAATTTCTTCAAACTTTTAATTCGTTACAAAAGAAAAATCATCAAAACCTATTTTTGCACTTATGCATACTTGCCTTCCCACTTCCAAAACGGTGCTTAGTAATGCAAAATGCCTTTCACTGTTGCAGTAAAGCAAAAAAAAACATGGTATCACTAAATGGCCCGTAGTGTGACTGGCGGCACTGCGCACGGATATGAGAAACATGCCTTATCACTGCCGAACCATGATTCAATCTCGACTAAACTCCCCCAATTTTCGTCGTTTTTCTTTCCGCTCCATTTTTACTCGTTCATCTCACTGTCGCCAGCCGGAGTTGTTTTAATGTTTCTTTTGTTTCTGTAAAGGTGTAGTTTCAGCGGTTTTCACGAAAACTTGAATCAAGAAATGTATATGAAATGGTAAATGGTTAAGTAATACTTTTATATCTTTAAACTAACCGAATCAAGCGCCTTTCAGTTTAAGCGAACTTTAATGTATGTTAATAATGATATTTTGGATCATTCCACGTTTCCGTATGAATTTAAGGCAGCTCGTCCCTCAGCCAAGTTTCATGCGAAATCAACCTCGACGCGAATAACGAGTGTAAGGGTCAAATGTTTTCGAGTGCTCTGATTCATCCTGGTCGCTGACCATACGTAATTTATGTCCTATGCTCCCGAACCCGAACCATTCACCGGTAACGGAGCAAATCGAACCGGTCCATGCGGAGGTCGATGGAGCCGTGATAGTGTGAAAATTCTTCTCTGCCCGCCTGACTTCTCGTCCGATTTGTCTGCGGCAGCGTACTTTGAAAAACTTCCTTATCGGCTAATCTCCCTCGAGCGATGGCGACACGGGTACGGTGCAGGCACACAGGCGTCCCGGCCCCGTCCCGGAATCGAAACCGAACGCGGAAGAGAATTTTCCCCCTGCTCAGCAAAAGTAAAACCGTACTGGCCGAAGAAGTTACACGCGGACACGCGGGTTGGTGGTTTTTGAAACAAGTTCAGCTATTTGAAGCGATGCGATTCGCCTGCTTCCCTGTCCGTGCCCACCAGCTCTCCAGCTGGACAGAACCGAGCAGAATCCATTACATCAGTCTAGCCGAAAAGTGTGCAGCAAAAATTTCGTAAACAAACCTATAAATCGTCTCGTCTGATGCTGTGGAGTGGGAACGTGGCGGGAGCGAAAGGAATCCTGGAACCCCGAAATCCAGGACAACTGAAGCTACCGTCGACAATCGAGATTTCAGCTGTGCTTGGGAGGCATCGAAATTGGCAGTGAAGCTGCGTATGATAGGAAATGGAAAGCGACAGGAATCTGGGAGACTGGAATACGAGCATGAACACTTGAATAGAGGTCAAAGCGGAGTGAGAATTGGGTTGGAAAAGAAGGTGACTAACAGGTTTCCTTTGAGGCATAAGCAGTGAACAGATGAAATAAAGCTAATTGGACTCCTTATTCGGTCTATAAAATTGAAATACTTCAGGAGAATCACATGATCAGCTCGGAAAGAATAATTAAAGTAAGAAGTTCAGTTGACGTGTTGACAATATATAGGATTTACTCTTCAATAATGTTTACCTTATAGGATCCGAGGTTTTTCACCGAGCAAGCCAACTTCACGTTACGTCCTGCTGGCACAGTTATGTTTTCTATGACATCTGTAAACTCTGGATCTTCCGCTGTCAGCACGGCTGGAAAAAAGTGAGAAATAAGACACGGTTAACACACGGAAGCAAAGCTAACAATTATAGTTCATTCCACCTGGTTGCAGATGCATGAATGATAAAAAAATGTGTTTAAGTGTGGGACATGTTCGTTGATACATTCGCTGTCAGGTGATGGACTTACTTCTCAGAAGCAATAACGTCCATTACAATTCCGTGTATGTGCTGTGCTTTTGACATTTGACCGTTTCATTTAGAAAAGCGACAGCCATATCATTCTCCAATGCTAAAAGCTTTTTCACTTTACGTTTGAATGATCATGTCGAAGACAGAGAACAAATGACAGTATTGTATCGGACGTTTGAACTCTTCACCAAGTCATATAGATATAAAATAAAATTACAATAATTTTATTCATTTTTTATTTATAAACAGAATTCATTTCCACTACTTGGACGTATCAAATAGAACGTTTAAACTCCATGGATAAGCGAGAATAGATCTAGTCATCTCGAGAGTTCACGAAGACGAGAACGGATTCGGATGAAGAGAATGCTGGAGATGAACATCAAAAAAGAAAAAGCCCTGATAGCAATATTGAAGCATCGTGGCTTTAAATGTGAAAATTAATAATAACGGCTCCAGCTCCAGGAGTTTACATCGTGCAGAATAAGAAGGCATTCCAGTCTCATGTCCATAAAGCATGCGGCGAACGATCACGCTATAAGTTTACCGTTTAATTTGTCTCTTAAGGTCAAACATGAAAAGCAATACAGTGACCTCGGATAGAGACGATCGCGAATTTTAGAGATCAACACAAAACTTTGTTTATATTGTACATTATGAATGAGAGATGAAAGAGATCGATAAAGGCAATCTCCTCTTTCAATAACACGCCGAGATCCATGATAGTGGTTACATAACTCAATTGGGTATTACATACTACATAATCCATAAGAGTTTTTTCGTGATTGAATAAACGAAATTTAACGTCACAACCATAAGAGTACAGGATTACAGTATTCAAATAATATTCAAATACTCAAATAATAATAACAATACAAGAAATAAAACAATACCTCGGGGAACTCCAAACTAGATTAGAATCTATACAGCGCCAATTAGCGAAATAAAACTATTATATCGTTTATCATGGTCTCGTAATAATTCTTGCCCTAACTACCGGACCAGATGTTTACTTTTTGGACTCGAGCCACTTGAACCAATTTATATTAGTAATCTAGTTGATATAAATCTGATAGCTAACCAGCTTAAACATTGTTCAAGGCTACTGTTCTGACGATCCTTAGCTTTACTTATGTTTTGTTTCTTTTTTGTCAATTTTTATGATATTAAGGCAACCTTTGTCATATAACGTGAACTACGAATAAATAATCATCAAATGATTCTCATGTATTTTGTAGAGATATCTTTAAAATCTAATACGTTACTCACTTAATAGAGAAAAACAAACGAATTGTATATTTCTATCAGGAAAGTAGGATTGAGCAATAAGCTTTATAAATTTCCCATGAAAAAATTAATTAGCTTGTCAATTTAAACAAAACATAACAGACAGCAGAGTTTGAATTTGTTTCTTTTGGATTCAGAACTGCTTCTTGTACAATATTTTATTGAAGAGATACTGAAATTTATTCAAAATGAATAAATTGAATTATTAAAATTTCATTAAATTAAGTAAATTGAGAAAGAACAAAGAACATTCAAACTGATATTTGTGTACAATTGGTCTCCATGATCTTATTGATAAAAATGTGTTTGCATCAAGTAGGATAATACATTTAATTCCCTTCCAATTAATTTCAAAATTTGATGTCTTAAGAAAATTTAAGGTGTACTATAATCTTAAATACTATCTGTATGAATATAGCATATTACTGAATTAAATATCGCTGGATTGTTTTGTACATCCCAAAGGCTTATTTCATAATTATTAATCAGAAAGCAAATATGTTAAATTGCTCATCATTTCAATACAACATCAAAGATGCTCCAAATGGACCGACTGCCATTGCAATTAAAAAGAGTCAAGATGATAAGTGTTTATCTCAAATCAAGATAATCAATCTCAGTATGCCAATCTGAAAAATTGATATAATTAATTCATTCTTTTGGTTGTATAACAGTGTTCGATAAAATATTCTTTAAAACAATTCAAAGAGTCCTAATCAAAGCAATAACAAACCAGCCCCGTTCAAACAGAATATCTTTAATTTATCCTTCCACACACTGGCTACCATCTACGAATACTAATCTATCAAATCACTTCTTATTACGACCCACGGAAAAACCGACCGGCGCGTCCCCGCTCCGTATGCGCTCTGCCACGTACAACAATTTTCCGCAACGCTACCAGACTGCGGGAACGGGTGGTTCACAAAAGTTCACTTTCAACCGGTAACCGATAATGTAGCCCGGTTTCCGAAGCGGACCTGTGGAAACAACGGACGACTTTCCCGGTGAAAACGCCCAACGGAGGACAGGAGACCGTTCCGCCTGGAGACTCGTAGATCGGCGATCAGGACAAAATCCGTGGCACGTAATCGTATGGATAGCGATGGCGAATGAAAGGATACAATTGTAATTCAATTAAGCTTGATACTGAAATGGCGATTCAACCTAATTTCGTTTCTTCCGTACACTTTAGGATGCTCGCGAGTCTGAGAGAGAGAGAGAGAGAGAGAGAGAGAGAGAGAAAAAACGAAAGGAGCGAAAAGGGCTGAAGATTCCGCATTGATGGTCATTCGATGTGGGTGGCGAGGTGACAGTGGGAGAAAATGGAACTTACATACACATGGACCCGTTCGGTTCTGCAGAGAAGGTGCATCCCTAACTGTCTGCACGCAGAACAACGGTGCCGGGAGTGTATTTATCTACCGTTCTAATGTCGCCCGTCGCAGACGGTTTGAATGCGAAACCGGTCGGTTTTCGGTCGGCACTCGATAAGGGATGGGTTACGTATATTCTTTTAATATTCCGGAAATGTCGACAGCCGAAGTAAATAAAATTAAAGGCTACGGCTTCTTCTTGCGAGCTGTTGCGCTGTGGCGCGTCCAAGCTCCGCTGCGGCAGTCATGTCTACCATAGCGGTACGAGCTCACAGGAAAGGACAAGTCCCTTTATCTCCGCTCCGTGGCGTCGTGCCGTCGGTACGGTTAGAAGGCGGTCCTTCGTCGGTTCGCCGGGAAAAGGAGTCTAATGAAGTCGATGAGTTCAAGATTGTTTTAACGAGCATTGAATTCAACCGTAGAACCGACCTATTCGGAAAACTTTTCCTGTCCCTTGCTGGGCTGGGCCGGCTGGAGCAGTCTGCCCCGTGAGAGCGATGTCCTGTACCATTAATGCCGTGATTAAAATTTTTATCACAAATGCTTGATTTCAATGGTAGATTTTCGACCGTGAGCACAACGGAAATTGAATTGGAAGCAGGTTGGGGATGAATTTCGTGTCTGATTGGGGAAGGAGTGTTTGCGATGAATTGCTTATCCACATCGTTGAGAGAAAAAGAGAAAAGGCAACAAAAGTATATTCTCTCACACCGCAACCTCAACACACATTAGTAATAACAATTGTAAAAAATATTAATATTGAAATTATATTAAAGATTATTACTGTGTTCACCATTAAAGGCAGCATGACCAAAACGCTTCATTATAGATATACAAGATTTTGCATCCATTCTTGAACAGTTTCCACAGTTAGTTGAGTTGGTCCCACTCAATGATGAAATCGCTCCACCCATTTACGAAATGCCATTTCCTAAGCACGGTTTACATACTCTGTTTAACATGTTAGATTGCATTCTTACAATGACACAATTGTATCGATTTGTTCGAGGTCGATCTTTAAACAACACATAATAAGCACTTCAAGAATGGGTGGAAGAATTTCATCATTGAGTGAAACGAATTCATGTAACGTTGGGAACTGTTCAAGAATCGATGAAAAATGGTGTAAGTATTTGATTGTTATCTGTGTTCTTAAAACGTAGATCACGAATATGTTTTAAAATCAAAGAATGATGCCTCAAGTTCGAAGTAAAGTAATTTGAAACTAATTAAACTAATATTAGGTTTTTGATTAATATTAGTTAACAAGTTCACTTGTTTGTGTTTGAGATATGTAAAGACATTAGAACATTAGAAAAAATGTACTTACAACCAATGTTCTTTATTAAATTTCACATGTTGTATACTACAACAACAGTGCAATCCTTCCAGCTTCCGGGTGTTGTCTTGCGGTGTTCGAAATTTATGTGGACCCCGTGGTTTTCCGTGCTCGATCAAACGCCCACCGCCACGGCAAACCACCCGCATACAAACACGTACCAGTTTCACACGTGGTAAAAGGTGACACATCTCCGAAACATCCTCGAAAACATCCGGTTCACGGGGCGAGGATGCAAACGGTCCAGACCGGCGAAAGGACCCCCGAGCGCCAAGGAAGAGAAGCATATTTTTCCAAATTAAGCACGCATGAAATACTTTTCCCATTCTTTCCTGTTGTTCCTCCGCTGCCAGCCGTCAGAAGTGCCATGGCCTGCTTGAATGCGAGATTTACTCGAAGCTTTTTCAATAAACATAAAGTTTTTGTTCACCTCGCTGGCCTTCGCTGCGTGTGGACCCCTTGCGGAAACCGGGCACCGGAGAAAGCGTGAGTAAAAATGTAGGTAGCGAAATGCACTCCGATGGAGACAACATCGAAAAAAAACGCAACCCTCCGTAACCACATTTACGACAAAAATAGCAAGCACGGACCTTCTAAACCGGGGGTTGTTTGGAGAGACTCGAGGGAAGAAAAAAACAAAACATCGAAAAGTTTGCACTGTAAAGCACGGTCATAGTAGACAGTTTTTTCGGTTTTGCCCGCTTCGCTCGTGCTATCTCTTTTTCTCCCTATAGGATCATCTCCCTTTCGGATCAAATTTACAGACCTTCTGCTCGGGATTTGCTCCCGGCGAAACTGCTACAATTGTCAAGTGTTGTAAAAAAATACCCGCGAACAGAAAAAGGGAATCGTGAGCTTTTGGTTTGTCAGAGTGTCGTTAGTTGTTTGTTGGCGTGTTGGATGATACCTTCACCCAGTACGAGTGGGGCAGCGTGGCCGGAATCAGCAGGATTCTCGCCGTCAGAAGGGATTGAGAGTGTCGATTGTGGGACTTGCTGTTTGCCGTGAGGTTTGGTAAGTGAAGCTTCAATTGCTTTAGGAGAGAGTCAGACGCCACTCGACGATTCAATTGTTTGATATGATTATCTAACTCTGATTACGTGGAAGAATTCACTTGTTGTGTAATGCATACACAAGAGCGCTTCGCTGAAGAAGTAGTAAGATTGAATTAGGTTTATCTGTGTTTTTCGTCGCATTACTCATCCGAGAGACAAAACAACGTTTGTTTATCACTAAGATACAAACACATCAAACAAAACCGCATGTTATGGTAAAGTTTCCCATAAGCAATGGAGTGCTATAAAATACTGCTTTTAAAATACTTCATTAGTACTGCAAAAGTTCATCGTAATTCTTTTGACTAGTTCTCTTAATATAGTTGTTTAATGTTTAATGTATTTTCCCCAACGGACCACTTGGGTCTAAGTGGGTACAGAGAATATTACATAAGGTACAGATAATATTACATATTACATAAGGACAACATACCGCAATACAAACAGCAAACAGAAAAATAAATAACGCGTAAATAAATAAATTAATTAACGAATAATACGCAAACGCTCTCTAAATGTATATAACGAACACTAGTTTACCCTTTGCTGGAAGCCAATCAGACTACTTCTTCGAAATCATATTTTAAGTAAAATTAAAATACTTATGATGTGCTTAGAAAAGAAATACTTTAAGAATCACATGTCCACATGTGAGCATATTTACATTTATTCATTTTCCGCTTATTTGCTTTCCTTTTCACGGCACATAACAAAACGCACGAAGGACCTAGAATGGGATTTCGCCCGAAACCTCACACTCGCACCGTACGGAGAGAGGATCAAACTTTACCTTTCCATGGTAGGGTCATATTTTGCGAAGGTGTGCTTGTCTTCTCGCTTTCCACCTACTGACACGGTACAACCGTAGCAGGAGCCTCTCCTCCAAGCAGAGCAGAGCAGAAGAGATTTATGCAGACGTACGTGCCACCGCAAGCGGAAAGGGAGTAAGTTTGCGAGTAGATTGAAAAATCCTTTTTCCCAAAAGCCAAAACCAAACACAAATGGGCTGCATGAGGGAGCAACAGAAAAAAAGCGATCCTGCTCCACAAAATCAAATAGACACTCGGGAGCGACCGTTTTCTGCGAAGGGGTTGCCCGGATCGTATGATGCTCGGACCGAACGGCACATGGGGTATGTCGGCATACGGAGCATGGACCAGCCTCCCCCCAAAAAAAAAACACGCCTAGACGGTGTCGGTAGGGCCCCAACTGCTACGTGCATTATGATTTTTACGTACTCGCCATTTCCATATTTCGATTTCCTGCTGTCAAACGATGTCAAAAGTATGTTTCCGCCAGGCCACGGCACGCCGCACGGTGCATATGTGACAATGGGACGGAAAAGGAGGGGAGGCCAAAAACGACCAGTTTGGCCCCGAGGAAAAAAAACCACAACAATCGCAGCAAGCACCGCTCCCGACACACATACAGTTCCGTGGCACCGTGTGTCGACGAAATATAACGGCGGTGGCATAAGAGATATTGATTGATTTTGTTAAAAGGATCCACCACACTTCAGGCAGCAAGCCAGCTCTCTATTCACAATCGGAACGGAAAAGAGCGTATTACTTATTGTAGTAGTATAATGTGATAGAAATGTGTTGAATAACCATTAGCAGTAATTTGATTAATGGCTAACACTCAGAATTTCATTATAGGTATCAAACGAAGAGCTTATCGCAAGCCAATAAGCACTGCTTTCGTATCCAGATCGTATCCAGATATGTACCAAAATGTTTAAATATCTGTACAGTTATATAACATGGCTTTTCTATTTTGAAAGAGGTTTGAAAGGCTATTTTTGCATTACTGAGTAGACAAAAACAGAGATGACTATTACTTAGAAATAATGATAAGAATTTATTGAAACAAAAAAAAATAGATGTTGTCAAAGATAGTACACAGTACCTTATAGAAATTTTTCATGTTTGTAAAGATTATGGAAAATATTTTGAGAATTCCTAAAAGATGGTGAAGTGTATAAAACATAAACTTAATACTTCAGTTTTTGATAAATTGATGGAACAGTATATTGATTTTAAATACCGACATCACTTGATCGACATCACTTGCGCTGTTTGCGGTCGAATTTCTTGATGTAGGATAAAAAGAAACAAAATATTAAGCAACATCTGTTTTTCATTTGGTTGTAACAAATTATCAATAGGTAATCGCTTTTCTCTTTTTTCTGCAATTCAAACAGATAAACTGTTTTAACTTCATTCACACTATGGTGGGAAGATTGTGGTTGACTATGATGGATCGGTTTGTTTTTGTTTCGTGTTTTTTGGTTGTACCCATCCCTTTCTGTTTTGTTGTTTTGCCGCAGGTGGTAGTAGATGAGCGGATCGCGTTGAAGAAAATTTAATTAATTGGGCATATAACCCATAACTTTCTTGATTTTTACTAGAGAAATTTCATGAAAAATTCGTCATCAACCAGGTTTAAAGGCCTTTCATTGCATAAATAGGTTTGCATAATCATTTTTCAATTCAAAACTCCTGGTAACAATCAACTATTTAACGACACTTGATAAAACGGTTAAAACGTCTAATGACCATAATAAATTTGAAAAAACGGTTGAAAACCTTTTTTTTAATATTTCGTTATCATAATGAAAGTCCTCAATGGAAATCAATCACTCTTTTGGATTATATCCAGGAGTAAAAGTGAGATCAACATCCTGCTCACATGTACGCCATCCGGTTTGGTGAATGGTTCGAGTTGTGTGATATTTTATAATATTCTATTAGCCATGTTTTCAAAAATTACTCTTGAAATATCCCAGTTATAACTGGTATAACCAAACAACATCTATAAACCGCGCAATCTGATGTGACAGATGTCAAAAGGTTGTTAGCGACGAGAATAGAGACACCCTCTTTTGACTTGGATCGCTAAGGAAGATAGACGGGAATAAAACCGAGAGCTCTAAAAGAAACACCCCACGACTCATTATTATACGTTACTCAATATTTGTTTATAAAATATCATACATTGCTTACTATAATAATCACATCAGATTTGGAATCCTCAAATCGATCAAATGCTTAAATTTAAAAAAATATATTGTATTTAAAATGTATGACTTCCAGATTACGTTCCTCAACATTCTGATAGACGCTAATGGTAACGTATGTCTTTCTTGACACACCACTCAACACTGTATATCACAGCCCGTCACGTTGTGGAACGTCAAAATAGAACGGTCAACGCCAATATCAATCATGTTTCTATCCTGTTCTATCTGTGATCGTCATAGGATATGCCAAAACAAAAAAATCAATTCCGTTTTCTAGCGCAAAGTGTCATCGCATTCGGCGTGATGAATCGTACCCATGGCCTTTGCCGAGCCAGTGCTGGCCACACATTTCACCTTCGCAGCATACCAAGCGGAGAGAGTATTTTTATCACTGGCGCTCACCCCTTTTCGTGCGATCTATTTCTACCGCCATACACAACTCACGCATTCCTCGCATTCGCGGTGAGGTAACGCCACCGAAAATGTTGTCACTTGTCACCGGTGATTAGTTTTTTCGTCGGCGGAACTTTACTAGAACACGCCCGGTTCGAACTGAGCGCGTACTTTCAAGCGAGAATATTTACGAAAAATCGTACACATCATTACGCACACGCAGCCACCGCTTTCATCAGCTTCTCGAGACACCGTCAGCTGACTACAGCGCGGTCCGTCGATGAGACGGAACCGCTAAATGATTGGAACCTGGCGCCAGAGTTTACGTCGGGGACGTTTCTTGGGACAACGCATTGTACGACGAACAGGGAGTTGTCGTCTAATGACTGCGATCATCCACCGAAGAGCACCAGATTTACGACTGTATTATGAGTATATAAAATAAGATTTAATAACCACTTCTTTCGTGCCCCTTCATGCTCCAGGGGGAACACTCCTATCTGTCTATAAAGCAATAGACGATACGGGTATCCTCTCCAACACGATAGCGTGCTATACAACCACGCGCAAACAACACAAGCATGCAAAATCATATTCTAATTCCAGTGTAGCCTAATTTTCCCGGCTACCTCGGAAAAAAACCTCACGCTCCGTGTTTGCACTTGCCATGCACGCGAAAGTGCTTCCTCCGACTGCGGCTGGCTGGCAGACTAGCAGGAATCCCTCCCTGTTGGCATCACCGTTCCACACCGTGCGGCTGGCCTTTGTTTCGAGATTTGAGCTAAATAAATCAAACCACCTTTTGAATTGTTAATGGTGCCTTCATGCGTGTAATTCATGTTGGAATTTTTTCCGGTCCATTTGGTCCGCCAGCGCCCAACCGAACCGAGCCGTAGTGGGTTCTGTTCCGTGCGTAACCTTTTGCCTTCCATTCAAAAATGGACTCACCGAGGAAGCTGGAGAGAGAGAGAAAGCGTCCTGAGGAGATGCTGTTGCAATTACGGTGCCGATTTGTCTTATTGCACTTGAAACATGATTTTTTGTATCTTTTTGGTGGGATGATATAGGAATCTCTAAGCAAAATCAAATGAGAATAATTCGTTCAAAATTCGATACAGTCCCATAATGTTTAACCTTAAAGACAATTCAAGTTATTGCACCGAAACGCTCAAACCACCGGCACCATACAATCCATGCTCATAGGTGGAACGGTCCAATCTGTTCCATTTTATTACTGCCGAAGAAAGCACGCGACCATGAAACGTAATGAAAAAGTGAAACAAACCGGCAACCCGGCAAAGACTTCCGTAACGGGTTACTTTTGGATTCCGTCCCACAAAAGTGTACAGCGCTTCGAGTACACTCAACTCAACTCGCGGAACCCCGTTTTCCTCCCGGGCGCTGGTTCCGGGTGCCGAGCATCCCCCGGGGGGTGGCCGTTCACAAACCGCAACAACTGCAGACGCCACACGCGCTCCGGTTTGGCAGCGAATTTTTCCGTCCACCACGACAACACCGTCCCACCCGGGCGAGCGAGAGCGAGAGACAGAGAGAGAGAAGAGCACACAAATGTGGAAAAGAAAGAACCTCCGACCTTTAGCGGTAGTGACTTTTACCCGCACAACAGTCGAATCATTTCACTAAATTCAAATCGACAATTTCTTCCGGCCGCCAGGTTTGGGCCACCATTTTCCGTTCGTGAAAATGCGATGAAACAGTTAAAGCCAGCTCGCCGGGAAGGGGCCGGCCGAGAAAAAAGGGACGCGGCACGGGGACAGGAAACTCATTTTCCTTATGTGACCCCACCGCTACCGGATGCTATCTGCCCGTCCCATCTGTGTGTGTGCCACTCCGAAGACGGAGACACCGCCTTACGACGAACAACAGGCATTGCCGCTGGAACGGCTGTAAACGGCCGGGAAATCAGACATTCCGCCCGTGTCGGGCCGAAAGAACCGAAAGGAAGCACTTGCGTGAATTATGTTGGCACACGATCACCGAAAAGCTAGGGCTCAATTTGGTCGGATAACAGCTTGAGATTTCCGATCGAACCGATATCGACTCGCCGCGATAAACCCATACACGCAGGCACGCCTTGCCCTGTCACACGGCTTTACGGTCGACGAGCGTTCGATGAGAAACGTCATCCTGCTTCCGCCCCTGGAATTGCACGTGTTTGGCAAAGATAAGAACTCCATTCGAACGCCGCTGTCCCGTCGTCGTTCCGCCGGCTTCGTTGCGGTCGAAATCAAAATTAATCCCACAGCACATGTTGCGTTAAAATGTAATAAATTGATAGTGGCGCGTTCGGCGCTCGAGTTTTATTTCCGCTCTTCTCGTTTCGCTGCTGCGCACTAACGCGTGTCCCGAATGTGGGCGCTGCTGCTGCTTGTTGGCGCCAGTTGTTGTCGTAGGACGTGGAAAATCTTTCTCCCGGCTATCTCTGCCCATCGCTGCTGTTGCCGGTGCTGCTCGAAGAAGGCGCGTTAGGTTCAGGCTTTGGATAAATCAATGCGAACGAACCGGATGGATTGCAAACGTCGGGACAGCTCATAGGAGCTCTAATTGCCATTAGCATTCTTCAGAGTGTGTGGGGAGGTGGTTTGCTTGTAAAGGGATTGTTTTGCCTGCAACAGTTTCTGCAGCAGCAGCAGCGGCAGCTGGAGTGCGCATAAATAATAACTTTCTTCACGGAACGGCGCAATTTGGCGAGGGTTGAAATGAGCGAGTACGATGCAATTTCGTCGTCACAACATATTAAGCTAATGCGGCGCTCAATATTTATTGTTTTGCTCCGGTGCAAATGGCGGAGGGATAGATAATTATTCGAACTAATCTAGGCGCGCGATCGGGGCCATTTGTTGGGAAGGCAGGATGAAAAGTATTAGGAGTCTAATAAGACACTGGAAAAGATTCATTGCTATGCTTGTTAAGTGGGATAAGCGTACCAGTTTTCTGCGACTTATTGTAGCAGTTTCACAAAACAATGCGATACTTGTAATGTATAGGGTTATAAATGATTAAATATAGAGTTTTTACTAGCAAATCCATTGTAATTTTTATTCTTGTACACTTTTAATGATATAAATAAAATATAAATAAAATATAAATGATTTTTGAGAAAAACAATGAAAATGCAAACACTGTTTTTGTTCCAGATCCACAGGCTGTGTACTTATTTTTCGGCAAAATGAATAAGGGGCTTTATTTGTAAATGGTTTGAAAGTTAGCAGGAAATCCTTAGAAACATATTTCAAACCTTAGTTTTCAACAGAAATATTCATTAAAATATTGAACAATTCTTTAGTTGCATATCGCCATTGCGATCACCACGGCCTGCTGTGTTTGACGATTAAACTTTCACTTGCCTATACAGCATTTTTCATCCATGAACCATCCATCCATCCATGAGCATTTTTTCATGAACAGTTCCCTGAGATTCATGAACTCGTTTCACCCAATCATGAAATCTTTCCACCATCGTTCCACCCAATATTGAATTCACGAAATGCCATTTCCCAAGCACAGTTTCTATACTCTGTTTAACAAGTTAGATTGCATTCTTACAATGGCGCAATTGTATCGACTTGTTCGAAGTCGATCATCAAACTACACATAATAAGCACTTTAAAAATAGGTGGAACGATTTCGAGGTTGGGTAAATCGAATTCTTGTTACTTTGGGAACTGTTCAAGAATGGATGAAAATGAAAAATAAGTATCGAAAAACCATTTAATAAATCATAAAATAACAGAATATTTCATAAAATTTCTTCGGCATATTTTATGGACCTAATTTCTTATTTCTTATTACCTGCCGAGCTACTATCTGCTACTATACTGCAGAGTATCACATCAAATAAAATTTTAGCATCATAGCTCAAACATGTGGTTATTTAAAAAATATCAATGTGTTTGCTACAAAACTTACAATTTAGGTAGAAATCATTGTTATCTTTGTAAAACATACCGTGTGAAAATTATCTGGATTCCAAATCCACTTTGAAGTGGATTTGGACGCACACTTACTCTATCATGAAAGGGAACTACAAAATTATGTTACTATTAGGTCCTACTATTAGGAATTAAGTAACGTCCATTTTTACAACTTTTATACATTTTCGCAGTTTTGTTTTAAAAATGAAGTCAATCTTAATAGCTCCATCGTGTGATTTGTAGCCATCTTTCGGGCAAATTCCTCATTGAAAGAACTCAACGTCTTTAGGGCCAATCCAGAAATCAAGGCATGTTTTATAATCATGAGTGTTAGGAACTGCTGATCAGT
Organism: Anopheles dirus; assembly: GCA_000349145.1. Taxonomy (NCBI): domain Eukaryota; kingdom Metazoa; phylum Arthropoda; class Insecta; order Diptera; family Culicidae; genus Anopheles; species Anopheles dirus. The sequence continues at coordinate 1,614,922 of KB672869.1, read as the reverse complement.
AAGATCAAGTTAGATCGAACGGAATACATTATAATCGGATGGTGCAATGTTTGCAGAGTATAGTGGGTGAAGTCAAATCCCCACTTCATTTCTTACAGACATGTATTTACCGGTGAGGTTACGTGGAGTCAACGCGATAATGGACATCTTTCACCATTAGTTCTTGAGAGTCCCATGTTACTTGCATTTAAATGGCTTGAAGGGTCTCTCCTAGAGCACAAGCTAGCTCTTTTTGCGTTCGTCGCGATTTTTCTAGCAGCAATGTTTCCGGTTTAGAGTCCTTGATCTTTTCTGGTCGTACAACATAGTCGTCAAGATCGAAGTAGCCTTTTTTGAAACGACAGAACCACACCCAATACATCCCAATGCAATCGCTCAAAGCATCATCTCCTTACCTCTTTATCATTCTAAACTGTTGTCCCCGTATTTATAGATAAGTCGCTTCAATGACGAGCTCGATGAGCTGTAGAAAAAAGACGATCATGCCAGAAGAATGACACCGAACAACCAAGCCCTTTAAGTAATTTTTTAGACCGTCCACATGGACAAAGAAGGCGTAGTAGGCAAAGACAAAATTGAGTGATGGCTAGATGAAGTTGGATTTTCCGCTAAAATACGATTGACTGACAACGGTGCGTAGTTTCAAAAGCTTCTGCAGGCCTATGATTAAGTAAATAAAATATTATTCGGTACGATGAAACATTTTGCAAGCATGGAACATTATGGTACAACATTTCGACTCCTCCAAACAATTATTTTCTAATGTGCTGTCTCCGTTTCGGTGTTTGTTTATCAATTCTAATATGAGATATGGCAGATTATTCTACTCAACATGTGACGATCATTGTCTGGCTGTCAACATTCATCCTCCATAAAAATAGGGCTCCGAGGGTAAATGATTTATTTTCGTAAACCTTCCCCCCATGAAAAGACGCCGATCGTTTTCAGTGCGCACTTTTAAAGCGATACGATTGGTAATGATCCACCCTTTAACTAGTTCGATGACGACGGCATCGGTCTGCGATTGTAACAATAAACAATGAAACCACGTTCCAAACGTCTGATGATATCATTAGGGTAAATGAAAACATCCGCTCACAGCGGGCCGAGCGATTTCGGCAGGGGACGGCGCGTCGTCTTGTTGCCGCTGCTACTTCCTCTTCCTTTTTTGCTTCTGGACGTACAGGTTAAGATTTTCCATTTTTCCTCGAACCATTTTCTTCACACCCGGCACCAGATTCAACACTTCCAGCTGCCACAATATGCAATCGATCACGTGCCTTTGTGGCGTCGGAAACGATGCTTTCCTCGCGGGCGAAAACTGTTTACTTCGCACACTTGTTTACGGCGCAGCAGTCAGTCAGTCAGTGGGGTTTTCTTTTTTTTTCGCCGCACCATAGTTCACGGTCCGGCGGATGATAGTTTACAACTGTTTTCTTTTCTCAAACTTGTTTTTTTTTATCCCTTTGCCCGATGGATACAAATCCGGTTGATCTTAGCAGAGGTTTCTATTTTCTTGCTCACACTGTCTCGTCTGCCATGTGTGACACATCAGCTCGTAGCCGGCGATAAAGGGTTCGGTAGACGTGTGGCACGCATCCGGCTGGCCACTCAAGACAGCGAAAACATGCCACATTGTATTAGTTTCTTAATTAGACCCGTTTTGAAGCTGTTAGAAGAGATGTCGCACGCTGGGGATGAGGTTTCGAAATGAAACTAATAACGTGATCATTAAACGTCACAGGTGACACTTTTACAGCATCGTCGTTAGGTCGCACAATAATTCTTCCTGTAATATCGCATCACATAAGAAATAAACATTTATGTGACTTCAGGCTGGAATCTAAAATTGTATAATATAAATCAAACGCAACTTATCAGAAAACTAAAATTAATAAAAACTTATAGTAAAAAATAACAAAATAAAATGTACGATTTAGTTAGAAGGAAAAATTTGTTCATATTATTTGGAATATTTATGATGCCTGATTATGCTTATGTTGTTTATGGTAAAAAGAACAATAATAAAATAACTAGAAGTCAATAAATACATTTTTGACCATACATGTTAACACTGTGACAATGACTTTTAACACTTACGGTCAAAAGGACCGAATATTCCTTTCGTGCAAATCGAGGTGTCAATTGACACCTAAAAGGCTATTTTTGGCATTTGTAGACCGATTCGGTTGAAATTTTCACCAGTTGTGCGCTGACTTTTCTAGTTTTACAATTCGTTGAGTTTGTGATTCTAGTTTTCCCGGTCTGCTCAAAGAAAAATCCGCTTACATATTTTTTTTAAATCTTAAAAACAACACCTTAACTAACTAACTAACTAACGAACTAACAAAAAAAAAGTTTCTTATCAAAATTGTGGATATGGAGTCACTTATGAATATTTGTTGAATGGCTTATCCATTTTTTCTTGTTCCATATGATTTGTTCGCAATCCAATCATATTAGTCCTCTAGTGAGAATCATTGTATTGATTATAGTTCGATATCATTCAATACCATGACAACATCATAAATTGGTGAAGAAACATTAGTTAGCAAATGCGTGCAACTTTATGTTCATTTTCAAGCACCTGTAAGGATAAAAAAGGAACGAAAAAACGATCATTTTCTCCGCAAGTGATTCTTAACCAGCATATCTAATCCATAATGAAACCTAACTATGCTAACTAACCTAATTTCTCGAAGAGATTAAAAGATATTTCTTGCCATTTTGATAAATACAGTGGTTAGGGAGTACGTAAGCCAGAGAGGAATAGATCAAAAGCAATACCAAATTCAAACCAAATTAATAGAAAAATGATTTTCAGATGTATTTTAGTATTATTACGCTAATTAGTTTCACAAAAGCAGTACTATGTATGATTAGTTTCATAAAACTGCATTGAAAGTTTATGCAAACACCCTACGGAATGCGATCTAAAAACATCTTCAATGCGATTTAACGATCAACATTTCGCGTCACTTTGCTATCCCTATCGCCAGATTGATTTTAATCTCGCCAACATTCTCCTAACGCCAATACTCGATTCCCCAAAAAGATTGAACGCCGTCGAAAGGTAGAACAAACATTAGAAACACGGCTGCACTAATGCAGCCAGCATTCCGTATCGTTTCGAACCCCCATAACCCGTTCCCGTTGGCGGTGGCGCGACGACAAGACGATTGAATTAAAGCGCATCGACACAACCACACAACAAACAAAAATTCCTTCCACCCACGCGGTACGCTCGGCAATCCAAATGAATCGAGCCGCGTTGTCGTATTTGTTCGACGCTGATGGCGATGTTTCTATTATTTATTGTGCCTTGCGTGCCCCTCTCCGGAACCGAGTAGGCGGACCGGCTGGCTGGCGTGCCGAAGTGGCCCAGGGAAGATGGATCGCATATCCCGGGTGGGACCGAACGCTACGAATTTCGGGCGTCTCGGGACGAGACGTACTCATGAATGTGTAAACATTCGAGATCCATCCCACCAGCGTCCGGGTTCGAGGCATTTTCCGACCGTTTAGGTGGCAGATACCCCTTTCGATCTCGTCGCTTCTGTCGCTCTTCCATCCGAGGCGGCCGTGGAACCGAAAACACACACATTCCACTCCAGTGGTGCAAGCGAGAACGCCAGAGAGACAGAGAGAGTGAGCGAGCGAGTTTTCCCCCTGTTTAACCTCGGTACGAACCCCGGGAGCCCTTTTCCACGTGCCGGGAGGTGGTTGCGTTATTGTTGCGCGTGTTTTTCCGTGTTTCCGTCTGCCGGTCGACGGAACACTTTTCACACGCCGACCTTCAGCACACCGAAACGGTGTGCTAATCGTTGCCGATGAACCCACCGCCCCATCCACCAACGCTCGGGGACAACAATCAGCCGGGCGGGCGCTTGGGGGCGGTGAGGTAATTTATGGAAATTATGAAAATTGTTAAATGATATCCCGATACATTCGTATCCGCGCGGTGCGTAGGTGCGTCGGAGCGTTGGCCCCCGGTCTGGTTCGGGAACGGGTTGAAAAACTTGTTGCTACATTATGTTTGTCATCGGATATTCCAACATCCGTTTGCCTGGAATTTTTCCGCACCTTTACCACCACTCGTGGGTGTTTGTGTGTGTGTGTGTGTGTGTGTGTGTGTGTGTGAGTGGGTGTGTGTATGTGATGTTTTTCCCTGTGTCCCTCTCGCTGCTTGACGGTAATATTTTCCAAAATAAAGCATCAAACACCCCCAGTGCCTTCCTCCGGGTTGCCTCACGATTTTATGGCCGGAGGATTCGGAACTGATTGCATCGAATTTCATATTCAACTTTCGGTTGAATACACGTAGCGAAATGTGAATAGCATCACTATATGTTTATGTAATATTTTAACATTATTGTTTTTGAAGAAAATGGTTTCAAACATTTGAAGTCAAATTTAACGAAACGTCAAAAAAATCGTTAGCGTAAAAAATCATAAAATCTAACAAAACAGGCACAATGCAATTCAATTATTTTAATACAGTGTGTACCATAGCTGTAGCCACATCTATTTCATTTTGTTGGGGAATTCCAAAAGACTGGAAAGTGTTTTTGTGTAAAAATACACTATAATAGATTAGATTAGATCATAGCAATCTTTGAATGTTGGAAGGTGTATAGAAACATCGTAGCAACCATTGGATAGAGTCAGTCAGGATATAACAGTTTGTTGTCAGTTTGAATATAACACTTTCTAAGCTTGCGGGGATTTTATTGCCCAGTTCCAATGAATTTAGCAAACGCGATCGAGAACAACAGGCTTAAACCATGAGTACAATTTGATAGAGCAATTCATGATGAGTACAATTTGATGATTCATTTATGTTTTATTTTTATGATATATTTTTTTGTTTTTTTTTACACCAAAAGTTGTTTTTATATAAAGTTTATGTTTTATGTTTTATTTCATTTATATGTTTCAATTCTATGCTTTAATTTCATTGTATACTTTGTTTTAGATTTTATTATCATTTTTATTGAGCTCTAGATAGCAGCAGGGATATGAGAAAAAATATTTGTCGAATACCATTGCGCAAAAAGTCAACATTTTTATTAATTTCTCAATAAACTAGGATAACGTTACTTCATGTCGAGTCAGCCAACCAATAAACCAACCACCAACCAATGCTCCCAATAATATAACCTTGATATATCAAAGTTAGTATGACAGTAGAAAAAAAACCTACGAAACAGGGGTAAAAATTGCAATTAAATGCTACTATTCATTATCAAACGTTGAGACCCAAATCTGTCACCGGTTTATAGGCTTGTCTTTAGAGCTATAATATGTTTAAATTCTTTGATTTCCAGCATATACAGCAGATAGTATTAAAAAAATGCAATGCTCCTATTTTTACTTCATCATGTGTATTCCCCAATTAATTGCATTCAACCTATACGCCTCCATTTCCCTACCGGTGCTTCTTGCGTTCGGTCAGTGGTCAAATTTAATAATTTAAAGTGCTTCAGACATGATCCTTCATTTTATCATCACTTCACATTAAGCAACTTATCGCCATGCTGTGGTGGAAAAGTAGATCAACGCTATTTCTTTTTTTTTTTTGTGCACCGTTCCTCATTTCTCGTGTCATTAACTGATCCACCGACGGGTGTCGTGTTGGGTGTAAATTAATATATATGTATGACGAACGCTTGACAGATGCGGCAGAATGTCAAAGTTAACACGCTTTCCCGCTCTCCTCCCATCTCCCATCAGCCGGGTGTCCAATCGGCAATTTTATGCGTCGTCAGAGCGCCTGGATTTTATTAATAAGTGAATGAAAATAACTTTTTAAATGTCAATATCACCGAACCGGCGCTCTCTTCCGTCTTGCCCCCGGCTAGTGGTCAGATTTGTTCGGAACGAAAGGAAATGTCGCGGAAAGCGGGCTGATGCCAACATTCGAAATCGAATCGTGTGAATCGGCAACGGCCACAGGTTGTTCTGGAACATTTGCGAAATGCCACTTGCTTGAAATGCGAAGGTAACGAGCAGGAATAACACAACAAAAACATATTTTGATTATGAAAAAAGGTTGCAGGTTACTCAAAAAGGCATTGATATTATGTACTATGTTAAAATAATATAACACAAATATTACCAAAAGATTCCAAATCCAAACAATTTTAATAAGATTTGATGCCATAAATCTTAAAACTAAGGATATTCATATACTACCCTACCATCACATATCTTCAGTTAGTTGTTATAACATGTCCTCTCTAAATTTGCATCTAGAGTGGAAGTGAGTGGAAAAACTCATTCTTTTATTAGTCAGCCTAGCGTGTATTTTGTAAGGCTTACGAATATTGGTGAACAATAATACCATGCTGCTATCAATCATTATTCGTCTCTTCGTAACAAGAGCATTCGATACGGAATGGTTGGGAAAGGAATATACGAGGATGTACGTTCACCTCAACTGTTTATCTTTACTTGACCTGAGATTATGAGTTGCACATATGACCTATGGGATGAACTTCGGGGGAAACCGATCGTCTTGCAGCTAGCTCGCAACATGTTAGGTTGTGGTTATTCGACAGGCTTTGAGCTGGGCAGGATGTTTTTCTTGTGCACTGCTATTGTACGATGCTGGCTGGAAGCATGAACTGAAATTGGAGCATTCAAAGTCAAATAGGCGAGCATAGGGCAAACGGAGCCATTGCAATCATCGTCTCCTTTTTTTGCGAGCAGAAATCTTCACTGTGCTTAAAGCTGTTTTATCATACTTTGAAAAATACTTTAGAGCTGTTGTTATTCATTCCGTTTCTTGAACAGTTTTTCAATTTCAGGTACTTTATTGCAATGCACATGCAATATAACATGGATGTTGAAGTGAAACAAGTTATGTTATCAAATCATTGATTTGTATTTGAATATGATTAAACTTACTACTTAAAATACTAGTATCTACTATTGTCTGTGATCTAGCTTATGTACTTATGAATATGAAGTACTATCAAACCTAGAGCACATAATAATCTTCTGTTCTGTAATAAATTGTGTTGCGACCCGATCCGAGCATTGTTTGTACTAATATGTTCCAAATGCCAAAACGTACCTTCTATTCATAAACGAAAACTACATTTCATGTAGTTCATACTGGTAAACTATAGTAAGTTATGGCTGGAGTGTACAACAGCCCACCAAGCTTAGTGCTGCAATGTTTCTACATAAACACGAAGCGAATTGATGCTTAAGCGGATATATTAGGAAAGTTTCAATACAAACAGGACTGATATCTTTTTATCTCACATGAAGCTAGTAATTTATTGTTTATAGCGTTATCTTTACAAAATCAATCCTACAATCGTTATGTCTCTTTTACGCATTTTTCCAACTTTGGCAATAACTGTGATCGATTATTTGACATAATTTTTATAATTCAGCTTTTATAATTTAACTTTTCCTCTTTATGTTTCTATTGCAATTGAGCGTATTGTTTTAAATGAAATGTAATTCAATTGCACCATATGCTTACCGATTATAAGGTAAGAGTGAATGAAAGAATTATGTTTTATGACTCTAAATAGAGATCGAGGAAGTTATAAGTTGAATATTAGTTTTAAACAGGTATAGTAATGCTCTGATCAACAGTTTAATACCATTCTTAGCCGAATTGTCTTCTTATATCTCAGCATGATAATGCTAGCTTCCATAACAATCTAGCTTATAAATATCAGAAGAATATGAAGGATCATCAATAACGCTTGATAGTAGTCCAAATCTTGAGGATCTATTTAAGAATATAAAATAAAAGGAAAAATAATTTAAATTGTTTTGAGTTGAATAACAGTTCACTCAAACTACAATTCATCTAAAGTAAATCGCCATTGAATGTGGAGTCTCACAAACAATTTTTTGTTCACAACACAACACAACACAAATTTTTCTCACAAACAATAGTTTTTTCGATGATAAATCGATAGTCAGGTAACGAAAATCACCAAAACCTATTATGTTCCATTTATGCAGACACATACTTGAGCTTTACTTGCAATGTTGATTCTTTGGGATGGACTTATTTTGTGCTTTTCCAGCTTTACGTGTTTTTTGCTTGATATATAACACAACTTTACCTTTTCCCAAATCAAATCCGCGCTAAGCAAAACCTTTAAAGTTTTTTTTTAACACATACGTTTTTTTCTCTTCCCTACCATCCGATACACCATGCTGCCAGCACTAGTGTGATGTGGTGGAAAAGTTTAGCAATCTATTCCAAAACGTTACGTGACTGACGCGTCTTTAACACGAGCCCCTCCACGAACGAGCGACTTATCAAAACAAATCTTCCCCAAAAACCGAACCGGGTCCACCACCTGGACCGGGTGGATAGCATGGGTGCCACCTTTTCGCCAGTCGGATGCGGGCGGTGTCTCAGCTCAGGAAACGGGCGCTAAAACCACCACCCTCCCCTAAACACAAGTCCGAGCCAAACTCGTATCAGGCGGTCGTTATCACTGCAGTCATTTTTCAACCTTCCTAAGTCACCAAATCGCGATGGGTTTTGGAGGAAACCTACACAGCCGGCGTCGGCGGCTTTACCAATCCACCGGAGCTTTGCCGGGGTAATCCTTTTCCCGCTTCTCCGCGTGCCCGCCACGTGGCTTCAAGTTGTTGTGGTTTTTCGAAAATCTCACTTTGCAGCCGAAAACAAGGTGGATTCGGTGATGAAATGGTCGCGCCGGTCGGTCGTGTGGCATATTTAGTCGATTGTGTTGTTCGAGTAAGTAACGCGGGTCTGAAACCACAACGCAATCCTTACTATGTGCACGTGCGCTACATAAGGCGTCACATTCTTCATTCGAAAACTATTTCTTAGAAACCCAGAAAAGTGTCTCCATTTTGACACCAATCCAACGGCGCGGTAACTTCTTCATCCATTTCAAACCGCGCAAGAAATGCTACAAACAAATAAGCGACAAACATGGAATGCAAGCGGAATGCAATCCGGTTGCACTTTCACACCTAACTCTTGCCACGACGCGTCGACGCGGAACGGAACCGCACACCCGTGGAAAAGGGCCAGTTGTCGTAGCCGAGAAGTCTAGCCATATTCGTGAGGCGTTTGGGGTTTTTCTCTCCCTGTTTCACTGTCCCGCATGTGTTGTGTAGTGTCCCCCATGTAGTCCCGTCATTCGATGCTAATGTCACCAAATGTTGGCTTTTTAATACATAAATAACGGTGCGCTATTTTTACCACCGTTTAGCTAAACGAGTGTCGTGTTTTATGCGCCTCCCTCCTGGCCGTTCGCCCTTGCCCGCGTGTGCGGCACCGTACGCAACCGTTCCAACACACGGGCACGCACGCACACACACACACGTGAAAAGCGGCATCGAAAACGCGGGAATGTGATGCCAACTTTATGCGTTCAAACATTATGATTTTAATGAACTCCGCTACCCGGCTCGGGCCCGGTCACGGTCTGTACGGAACTAAGCCCGAGGCGGCAGCTACATCCTCCCGTCGACTGCGGGACACCCTCGGAAACGGTTTGCAGCGTGTACGATGGCATGCTGCTGCTGCTGCTGCTGCTGCTGCAGTGTGCATCATGATCCGAAACGATGTTTGAACCTTTTAGCGGTGGTTTGTCATCCATCTGTCGGGATCACGCGCGCCTCCCGCGACAATGTGTGAGGCGATTCGACACAAGACACGGGAAGACACGGCAGACCCCGGTCCCGGAACATCGTGGTTCGTGGTTATGCGATCGCCAACCGCAGTGCCCCGTGCACTCCGTGCGAGGGAGCGGAAGGTTTGTAAATTAGCTAAATTTAAATTCGATCACTGCAGCGCTTCGTGCCGCTTCGCTGCGGACGCTTGGAGGAACATTCTTTTCAACGGGCCGCGAGATTGTTTGCCCGCGCTCGGTCGAGTTACTTTCGCACGGATTATCTTCCTGGCGGCATCTGCTGCATTGTCTGGTTTGGTGCAGTACTCGCGCTGGTTATGGGGAACCGCACCGAAGGCGGAGATTACTGATAACTTTGATGGGGTTTACTGCGGAGTGGTGCTTGCAGAAGTAGGTCATTTTGATGCTTGATGCTATTCGATCGTACTTTCGAGTCAATTAAATAATAAATAGTAAGTTTCACCATGTTCAGTACATGAACAATCAACATGAAAAATTCGCGTTTAACTCTAACTGAAAAGTAATTGGAAACACATTTCACAAAGAAACAATAAAGTGGAAACCGTGAAAACGTTCCAGGAGATCATAAAACAGAAATGCATATCGAATGTACGTATAAAACCAACAAGCATCAACCATTCCGCTATCGGATTGGAAATGAATCGGAGATTGTCTCGAAATTTCGGTTGCGATAGAACTCATCTTGGCTTTATGGGGACCCTAAATTGCCCCTCATTCCGGGATGCGAGTTTAATGGGTTGAAAAGCAATAAAATTAGGAATTTTTATCACCTTTGATAGTGTATTTTTATCTAAGCTGACGAAGATGTTTTGATTTGTTTTGCAATTTCTTCTGCGCCTTTCGGGCGCATGCAGGAGAACATTTTATGTTTTATGCGTTAACTATTTTCAGATGAAATTTATAATTCAAGTTATTAGTATGTTCTCAAATGAAGATATTTTCAAATTAAATTGTTTAATAACATAATTGACAAATATTTACTATTTTTTCGATCAAGATCTTCATCGTTTCTGAGTATTTTCCAATGCTTAGAAAAAAGTTATGCTTTTTTAACTACTTAGAAAGGGTTAATCGTTTTTTAACAGATCTTTTTTATGAAATTTTACTTGAAAGCTCAGAAACTAATACAAATGTGATATTGATTCAGATACTTCTCCGATTTTCTTCCAAACATCCTCTGTTGGGACAATAAGGGTTAGGTATTTAAAAAAACACAAATATAGCAATGAAAATTTGACAAATTTACTAATAAAGTAGTATGTTATAACCTTTGCAACAATCAAAACTAAATCCGTTCATAAGTTAATACATTTTTACTAAAAATTAAAACCCAACTATGTTTCATCGAAACAAAGCAAAGAGTGAAGTGAAAGAAAGCTAATTGTTTGATATTATGTGCCAATGAGTAACAATTTATCATTGATAAAGAATTTGGAAACCATCATGAATAATGAAGATATGGAAAAATTGGTTCCAAAATTCAGAAACATTGTTTTTTATCACCATATAGTTTTACGACATTTAGAAATGAACATCGGAAAATCATAAAAAAATCAAACTTAAAAATAATCTTAAAAAACAATGTCTTATGCTCAACATAAACAGAGTTCTTCACAGCAAACGGTACACAAATCATACATGTTTTATGCTCATGTTTATCACCCCACAACAAACCATCGCCACCGCCATCGACTTCCCTCCTGCGCAGCATAATGCAGCCAATCCACTTTACACGCACACACATTAATAAGCGGTCCAAATAAAACAAAACTAAGGTTGCTGTTCTTCGAAATCTGCACTTTCATCCTTCTCTGCTGTGTACCCTTCTTATGCATACTGCCACCTCAGTCCCTATGCAAGGAGGAATTATGCCGCTAGCAGCATTGCGCAAAGATCCTGCCACAATGTACCGTTGTCGACCCGAATGGAATGGGAAGCACAAGAAGAAAAAAAAACAACAAACAGGAATCCAAATGAAGCAGATGGTTTTTGGCGAAACGAAATTACGCCATTGTGCTGCTCCCTTTATGTATTATGTATCGGAAGGATGGTGTTGCGTTGCCGAGAGGGTGTACGCGCTGGAAGGGGTGTCGCTGCCTGCGGTGCCAAGATGACATTTTGTCCCTACCAATTACCGATCCAACTTTGGTGCCCCGAGTGGCAAACAGTTGCCCGCAGTGTGAGTGCGTGTGTTCCTTTTGATGGAAAGCTGATTGGCAGCTTAACCCGATGGTCGTGGATTGATCGTTTGAACAGCGAATAGTAAGTGCAAACAGGCGCACTTGAGAGAAGATATGACGGACGATAGTTATAGTAATGAAGGTAAGATACGGTATTTATGGTATTTATGGAGTTATGGTGAAAGAAAAGTGGACCCATGCTAACCCTAATCAGACTGTTTTGTTTGCTAAAGTCTCAAACAATTACTGTTTGCTGGGAAGATCATGCATTAAAAAAATCTTTTTATCATACATCTTGTTCTGAAGAATGGAACAAACAATTGATTGAAACTACCAAGCTAATAACATTTTACTTTATATTTTACTTCATACTTAGAAGCTCAATTATTGCTTGCATGTGTGTCGGTTTCTTCTTTAACTATTACCAATTACTCGTTCTCCTTCTAAGTTGGTAAGTAATACAATGGTATTCGAATAGTTATTCAACCGTTTCTCAAATGTTTAACCTGAGTGGATTAGTGTTAAATGCATTTTGTTATACTCTAAAGCTTTAATTAGACTGTATATCCATGCAAAAAAATGTTTAAAAAAAGTGCACTAATACGATTGATCGTGCTATGCGATCTAGTGAACTAGAATGAATATGGGATGATGTCTGTTTAGCATATGGAGGCTACAGCTTCATGAATGATTAGATGTGTAAGATGTATGGAATACATTCAACACAAAATACTACACTTCATGCCAAACTATCCTACCAATTTTATGAAATTATACAGTGTCGATTAAACTATTGGCAAAACAAAACTAAAAGTTTACAGATTGATTTCCATCATTGTACATTGTAGTTCATCAATAAAATCAATCTACCGATATAAATCAAAATAAAAAGCAATACATCAATAAACAAAACAATGATCATCCAGCATTATCCTTACATTCAACTCCATTGGTTGAACTTCAATTGCAACATTCAACATTCAACTCCAATAAGTGTTCACTGGTAAAACTGGTTAAAATAAAAGACAAGAATTAGACAAAAAAAAAACAAACATAAAAATTTATATAATGTTATCAATTATCTTTTCGAATCTATGAATTGTAAGGTTACTCCTAAGAGCTTCTAATAAAACATAGATTTTTATTTCATTTTTAGTTTATTTTTTTTTGTTTTCAACAGTTTGATATGAAGAAAACATTGAGAATGTAAAAACTTTGGAGCTCATTCGTGCAGATTTTATGTGATGAGACTCTATCGTGTGTCGTCATAAACTATTTGCTCTTGGTTGGTCTGACACTGTATTTTAGTATATTTGAAAAAGTTCACTCTATGCCAGCTTATCTAAAACGCGATGATAGTTTTATACGTCGATATTGTTTGTATAATGTGTTATCCCACATTTCTTCAAGAATTAATTGTTCAATACTGTCCACTTTTTGCTATGTGTTTTTCACATCCACACAGCATTTAAGATAGAAAATGTTTCTTGCAAGCAAAATAAACCTTAAATTCAATTCAAAACCATAACCAACCGACACGTCGACAATTCATTTGTCGGCCATAACAAGTCCCCGTCGTGTAATATGCCCAACCCCTACCAACTGTTCCTTCTGAGCAGAGAAGTGCAACAAAATCGCACACCGTGCCTTGTGCCGTGAATGGAATGCATTAAAAATTTATCCAATAACTGTGCGATTGATGAACGCAGTAGCGTTCCCTTTTCCTTCCCACGGCCCGAAACAGGCGAACGTTGGCCAAACATCTTGAACGCGGAAACCATACGAAACGAAAGTCCGTAATCGGAAATCTATTTTTTTTTGTTGAATGCCAGTCCCGTTTCGACCTGAAAGCAATCAAAAGGAAAATATAATCGGTTCCCCGGCACACGAAAAGCAACGGAGACACGCACACACTCACACACACACACAAAACACGACTTTTGTCGTATCGGAACTTGCGGACTACGGCGTACTCTGGGATGCATTCGAGGGCGCAAAATTAAAATGCACGCTGCCGTTGCTGCACTTGCGAAACAAAAGTAGCTCACGGGCGGTACCATTCGACTCAGGCTCAAGGCGGTTTGTGGCTCTCTCTCTCTCTCTCTCTCTCTCTCTCTCTCTCTCTCTCTTTCTTTCTCTCAATGCCCGGGAAATTGGAAAACTATTGACATTTATTTGCACAACTTCGAGCTGGGTGTGTGTCTGGACGTTCCGAAAAAGTGTCACAATCTTGCCCGGAACGGAAATGAGAACGCCTTCGTGTGCCTTTAGCGCCGAAATCTGAATTCTGGCCACGAGTGGAAAGAATTTTCGTTCGTACTCTCGCTGCGGTCATCTCGTCCAGAGTCACGTTACTGGGCGTTGGGACAGTAGGAGTAAGGGAAAGCACCCAGACGGGCCCGGACGACTAGAGTGGAAGTTGAAGCGCGTGTCGGTGTGTCTCCAGCGCAACTCAAACCCAAGCTTCCCGGAATATGTGTGTTTGTGTGCGCTCTATTTTTGAACGATCGTTATTTATTCTGCTGGTTGCAGTTTCTGTTTTGCTTTTCCCAAATGAAATGTCCAATCTAACCGCACCGAAGGCGACACCCGCTTTTCTCCCGATCGTCTCCTCCGCGGTGCAATTAGGTGCGGGGATGAGGACGGGCATGGGGACTTGGCACGTGGCGGGAATCTTCAACGACTGCGACATGGTTGTGGCAGTTTTTAATGTTGGCTTGTAGCTATTAATTTTCGGCGGTGTTAAACGATCGCAGATGGCGTGGTTGGAGGTGGGCGATAGACGATGGCGTTGCCGTGGCGACCTTCGATCGCAATACGTAATATGCTGACAGTTTACACGGTCGCTGGTTAACGGATGGGTGATCATCGTGACCGATGGTGGTAATGATTCTTTGGTAAAAGAAGAAGAAACGATTATCCATCAAGTCCATGGATTGGGCAGAAGGTACAAATTAAACTTTTATTGTGGTGTATCTTCACGATGTAAAAGATACGAATTTGTTACGATAAGAGATTTACTGGCATATTTTTTCTCAGATTTTCTACATCACTATCTGGCAAACAGTTTCATTTAAGTAATGTGAAGATAATTTGTCGCTATAAACATTAACACTATGAAGACTCTGTGGTCATTTTGACGGTTGAAAAAAAAACGCAATTTTAAAATAACATCTAAACCAAGAGAAGGAGAAACAAAAATGAGATTTTCCTGATATTAAACAAAAGTTATCCGTCATTTATTAGACTTGTCCATCTCTTGTATTTGAGCAACAAAAAAAACATTTATTTTCGATTTGACTTGAAAACGGGTATTTAACCTTTTATTTCCAACTTTAAACTATTTTATTTTATTTTGAACATTTTTAAATGTGTTTTCCAACTTCCTATAAGCAATAAAGATTTATAACAGTTGTCAAAATTATAACAAAAATGTACATTCTAATCATGAAGTTAACCACGTGCTTATTCGATTCTATTCTGATTTATAAACAACACTCAAAAAAAGGAATAAAATTAAAAAATGTAACAAAACTGAGCGATATATCTAAAAGTTATAATTTTTTTTTCAGGACACAGACAAGGATCATTTTGGCCCTAACGACATGGCAACTTATTCTGTAAGAAAACAGGAAGAGATATCACAAACCTGTTCAAAAGAAAAACCATATGATTTTGGATAGTTTAGTTTACTTTATTTTTTTTCTAGAGGCTCCGATTTATTTAAACGTTTGTGAGAATCATGACGGGTCATGGTGGGACCTGTTTCCTACTTTTTACACTCCATCGCACGAAGCTGGAGGCGTAACTCGTAGTAAATAAGGTTGAAAAACAATCGAATGAACATAAAACCAATAAAAAAAACATTCAAATGTACAATACTTACTAAGCAATTAAACCATGTTTCAAGAAAATATGTGTTTAAATTTCGAAAATCATAAAAATTTCCTCAATACTGTCTCGCAATACTGTAGTTAATCCAAAAAATGCAAAGCAAACCGTACAGCTGAATTCAAAATCTTGCAAGAGCACCTAAACATGCTTAAAACATTTCCAGCCTATATAATATTGCTTTAATACGAAAGACTGAATCGAAGCTTCAAGGCGTTCTCCATCTTCTCTTAGCCTACTCGATAAGAGCTCCAACACTCGAGTTGCTAAATTAATAAAACAACTAACACTCACCGTAACGCGCACCACCCAAAGAGCCATCCGTTTCCCTAAGAAATGTATAATCGCTTCCACGCTTTCACCCGTCCGTCGTGCTATACGTTTGTGTATTTAAAGACTTAAATTTTCCAGCCCCTCATCGGTGAGCCATCAGAACAAAGGCCCGTAGTGAAAGTTCGTGCAATATCATTTTTCACCGATCTTCCACACGCCGCACAGCGCAACCGAGATGGAACTGAGCGCAACGAACGGAAGAATAATAAACCGAGCCGCAACCGCCTACCACCGCCATTATTGTAAGAACCGACAAACAAACGAACGGTTGACTTTTCGACGATGCGTAAAGTTATCGGGCCGAACAGGCAAAAGGATTGCGAATAACGGCCACGCAGTGGGCCGGAGGAACGCACGATGCCAACGGGAGAGTGAGCGAGCGAGCGAACGAGCGAGGAAAAAAAGGCCTTTAAGAGCAACACGTAGCACGGAATCACGGATGGCGTGACGTTCGAATAGCAGCGGGAAAGGCTATTCGTTCGATTAAATTATGCAGAAAATTTCACGAATTTCAATTTAATTTTCCAATCTTTTCACTTCACACCTAATAATGGTTAATAGAACGGCCCGGGCCTGGGGCCAACATTGCGGAAGCATTCCGGTTTGGGCGGCGTAAAATGGCGCACACGCGGTTGACAAAGTGCGTTGCTGCGAATGTTTTATGTATTGTTTCGTTGCTTTTACTTCTGTGACTGATGGAGGTTTTGTGTTTTTTTTCTTTTGCCCATTCCGCATCAACAGTTGGGGAGACTCCCCAACAGCGTCAAAGTTGTCAAAACCTTACGTGACTACGTCGATCACTCTTGTGTTGATGGGGTGCAGAACCGGATTGGTTTTGAAATGGCAAACAAGACATCAGTAGCCATTAACATCATCAAAGGTAGATTCATTTGTAGCTTAAATGCTTTCATGTGCCATTTTCATTCTTTTTATTCGAGAAAAAAGCACATCTCACATCTTTATTATAAAGCCGGTGCATTGATATGAATCTGGAAAATGTATAAAAATCAAACATCAAATGTATTTTTTTCTCATTTTTCTATTATTGGTTTCTATTGATGTTTCTATGGTTGGTATCTTTCAAAAGTAAACTATCTTTTTCTTCGAGGAAACATTCTACAAACACGAATACGTTCACCTCAACTCAGCTAAAAACGAAACGATAGAGAAACGATTGAAAGTTTAGTTATTGTTTCAGTTTCAAATCCGTTATTGTTTTCAAATGTGCTACCAAATGATCCTGTTTGACAAAACTTAGAATTGCTTCAAACTAGATAGGTTAAGAATAAACATGATACATTCAAACGTTAAATTCTAGTCTAATCTTATACATATAACCTATTACTTTTGAACCGCTAAAGAAACCCAAGGATTGCAGAATTCATTAAGGAAGTACGCCAACTTTATTATCAGTAACAAACGTTAATTCTTCAGATGAAAATCATAATTGGCGTGTCCTGTAGAAGCTATAGGCAACCTACTCAACACTCTAGCAAAGTATAAATAAAATCTTTTAAAAATGTTGTCTACCTAGCATGCGCCTAACATTTCAAAATCAATATTTTAAGATCTTTACCAAGACTTAAATTATGTTTGCAACGACATAGTGCATCAATTATTGTCTTTAGAGATACGAACGCAACCTAAAATATTTCGAAGGATTCCGTATACAGCCTCCTAAAAAAATATAATCAAATCATAACAGGTCGTGTCGTGATACGTGCCAATTGGTAGGTAACGTGCTAATCTCCTTCCCATGAATAGCGCTTAGGACGGGCGCCCCGTACATCAAGGACGACCAGGATGGCACTAGCCTGCGAGTGCCACAAAACACTGTACCAGCTCCAGTTTCGAGTCTGCACCCGTACGACGACCATCGATTCTTGTCACATCTTTCGCCAGAAGAAATCTGAATTAATGAACTCGACAGATTATCCACCTGGCCCGAAAGCAAACGAACTGTGACGGAGGCGGGAGCGGGGACGGTCGGTCCTGGCCCAACATCTCATAAGGCAACCCACCACCACCACAGGACACGGCACCTGAGTATACATTCCTTCGGCATTTTCGTTTCTCACCCGCTTCAAGCGAAGACGAACGTCTCCACCGGCACAAGATTCACTTTTGCGGAGAGAGAGAGAGAGAGAGAGAGAGAGAGAGAAAGAGAGAGAGCGAAAGAGAGCAAATAAAAACCTGATTTGTGTTGGTGTGTATGTTTGCTCGAAAACCGTCCTGCTCGTGCAGTTTGCCCGTGTGTACATCGGCAGCCGCCCTAATGGTCATTCCAGCCAGTCGGTCAGCCGTCAGCCGGGTCCAGCGTCTGCCCACTCCCACAGCCGATCCGATCGCCTGAAGGTGAAGGACTCGGATGCTCCAGAAAAGCATCTGCCCGGGATGGTGGTTTCTTGGTAGGGCCGAGAGCGCACGGGGCAATGAAATTAAGAACGAGCAGGACAACAGCAAAGAAGAAGCAGCAGCAGGAGAGAAAAAAACCCATCAGGTACGCTGGCCCCGAACCGAGTCCTGCGGCGATTAACGCTTTAACTTTTCATGTTAAATTTGCAAAATAAACATTCGACCTGCGCGCGGTGGACGCAGGGCGCAGCGAATGCATACAGATCAGCTTTTTATCCTGGCAGCCGGAATGTGGCCGGTGCGAGGTCGTTATGTAAAGTGCGGTGTGCGTCGCAGGCAGGTTGGTTGCAGGCAGGTCTCCTCCGTCTGTGCTCTAGCAAACAACCGCTGGGCGGAGGTGGCAAAAGTTATCTGTGGATTCGTGTGTTTTTTTTTTATCGCCACTTCCTATTACGATGTACACGTGTTTTTTTTTGCTTCTTCTGTTCGTTGTTGCGCGTCTTAACGCGTTGTGTACTTTTTATTTGCTTTGGAAGTTTTTTTTGCTGCTCTCGCTGCAGCTATTTGCCAGCTAGTCGCTCAAAGCACGCAAAACATCCAGAGCGCCGGTGGAGTCGGATGAATGCTAAATGACCGAATACACAGTTCCCCCCCTCCTCGGGTTGCTGTTGGGCTGGTGGGCCGGGAAAGCTAATGGGGCTCGCTCTCTCTCTCTCTTCCTCTGTTCATCTCTCTAGGAGGTGGGAAAGCTGGCGCAGCAATAGCGTTAAGCGTTGGATTCGATTAAATTCTTCAGCGACGAAACAAGATCAACATCAACTCGTGGGGCAAGTTTCGTGCGGGCCAAGCAAGCAACGCGTCAAGTACGTGACGAAGGAGGCACGTCGAAACTCAAATCAATTGCAGGATTGGTACGTTAGGTTCGTGATGGGATAATGTTGATTACGATGCCGATCGCACCTCGGTGCAGCCAACACACGACAATGGCGGAGACGACGATGTGACGATAACGATCCAAAGGCGCAAGATGCCGCTGCCACTGCGATGCGTATTCGGTGATTATGCGAGCACTTGAGGGAGATTGTTATTGCTAGACAATCTGCTACTTTGCATGCGACCGGAGCGGGCGCTCCCGCTGGAAGACAAACAAACACAGGACAATCCTTTGCCAGGAGCGCATAGTGCGTGTATGTGTGCAAGAGAAAGAGAGATAGGGAGAGCGTACACGTTGGGTGTGAAGGAATAATCCTACCAATTAATTGCCACCATTGAAGTCTAATGAATTTCGATTTATTGATAACGACGGAGATGCTCCCGAAGAGATGCAAGATTGGAACCACTCACCGAAACGAGACCTACAGGATCCGGGGACACCACCCGGGACGAACACATTCACTCGCACACCTGCCGGGCTGATTAGATGGGAAAGAAAATTTCTCACGTCCCCTAAACAAACACGCCGGAGTTGCAGGCACGGGATGCACCTTCGTTAGGCCCGAAATCAGGTCAACCTTGTTGTGCATTATTCAATTTGTGCCAAATGCTGTAGCCATCCCGAGTCTGCACCGGACCGGAAGTCAGGCTTACTGGGTAAGAAGGGGCTACACTCTTAATCGTCTTTTAAATAGTGGCCATTTATTACCAAGGCCACTCGATTGAAACCGGTACGGCCGTAAAAGGCAGCTTTTACGAAATCGATTGCATAAAACACTCTATCGCACAATTTATTCTGAAGGACCTCTCCAACTAAGAGCGAAGAGTGCGCGGGCTGGCCAGCAGGTAAGAGCGGCCGTGTCACCGCTCCGCAACGACAAATAGACACCGAATGTAAACATTTCATCAATGCTAACGAAGTCACGGGAAAACAATGTGCCACCAATCGACCGACATGCTGCTGCTGCTACCTGGCCTGTAACCGACTGGCGGCGGTAGAAGGCGAAAGAAAAGTCAAACAAAATCGTAGCCCTAACGCCCCGGCGTGTATCCTTCCGTGGTCGATTTTGGTCCCGTCGTCGTGTCGGGGAAGGATGTCGAGCCGGGGACGATCCCAGCGGAGACTTCGGGAGCGTTGTTAGCAGATAGAGCGCACTCGATAGAGCAGAAACGCCCGGAGGCGTGTTTTTTTTCTCCTTTCCGTCGAAAGGAAGTCACCGCTGACTAGACGTTAAGTTATGGGAGGAACGTAGTCCTTCAAGTGGAGCTTTAATTAAATCAGCAAACAAGTGTAAATGCGCAAATCGAAGATCTTGGAACAAATGGAGACGTCCCTGCTTTGGATGCTGATCGACGTTTATTGTCACGTCAAGAAACTAGTGGACTTTGTAGAATCCTTTGACGCTTGGTGTTAAATTGATAGGAAATCTTCCAAGACATTAGAAGATATCATACCACGATAATGTTTATAACAATGAATCTTTTACATCACTAAAATCAGGGGACGATCACTGAGGCACCACACCAAGGGTTACTCACCGTTAGATATCATGCCAGTGTTGGACGAGGGGGCCGGACTTCCCTGTCCATCGTGCACTAGCAAGCCAATCAGCAGCAACTTCACCGGCAACAGGGTGGCCATCATCAGGAAGGCCCCCGCACCGTCAAAGGGGGCCATCCTCGGTGGTGTTGAGCAATGTCCGTTCAGACGAACGGATCCGCGGACAAACCGTAACCCACGATCACTTCGCACCAGTGATCGAGTCGCCTGACGATCACGATTTTGCTATACACTGTGTACAAGCTGCTGCTGCAAGGCGTTTGGAGTAGTTTTCTTCTGATTTAAAGCAAAAAGTACACTGGCCAGAAAGGGAAAGGCTTTAGACGGGATCCTTTCCTTCCGCTTGCGCAATGCACTTTTTTATATTTTCTAACTTACGACAACTTCGAATTACGCAATTATTCTTTTTCCTTGTGTTGGGATAATCTAGCCATCAAATCACGATATTCACTTCCCACTTGGCAAATGTTTTGTAGCAATTTACTTTTTCCTCACTTCTTGCTGGCTGCACGTTGACACCGACAGAAACATTGCTCTCACCAGTAGTATTTGGCGTTCGATTTCCACTAACCCATAATTTTATCCATCGCCTCTAAACACACACGCACCCTTCGCACAGGACCGAAACCTCCCACACTAACAATACGTACGTGCCGTTTCGTTTCGTTCCACTTTTGACGTTATCAATAATTCGATTTGCTCCCAATCGGGTTCGTTTTTGATCGGTCCGATATCGGGGTGCGTGTTCCGCTTTCCTGATTTGCTGCGACCGAGAAGAGGCGAAAATCGCGACCGCGCGACAACTCCGCGTGGAAAGTTCTGCTTCCGCACGACGCTGCAACCGAGACAACACTGACGGAAAGCGCATTCCGGGTGCCGCATCCATCCGAGAGCACACGCTGCGCGCTGAACAGCCGCACCATCGTCAGCACCACCGTCAGCATCATCATCGCCATCAGCGTCATCGGCGCCGCCGCCGCCGTCGTCGTCGTCGTCGTCGTCATTGATCTCACGCGGTTTGGCACACGCGGCTAACGAACACACGCGCGCCGTACGCTGTTTACTTTCGGAAACGTCAAACTGAACGCTCTTCCCTGAGCAAGAGAGTCGCACAGCATCTCGGACTTTCTCTCTCGCTCTCGCTCTCTTTGCTTATCTCGCGTGTAAATGCTTCGTTTGTTTACATTCCACCGGAACGATCAAAGCAGCAAATGTCAGAGCAAATGCTGCGTCCGTTCGGATTTTCCCCTCCGTCAGAAGGACGCGCCCGGTCGTGCTTGCGTGCTGGTGTGAGGGGAAAAACGCTTTTCCCCGATACGCGGCGCGCTGTACTGTGTTTTAGTGCGCACGTGCGCAGTAATAAAAACGAAAAACAAACCGAACGACACCATCCGATACACTAGGGCACTTCCCCTGCTTCGCTGTCTCGAGTATCCTATTTCCGGCACGGCAAAAACCGTCCCTTCTTCGCACGGCCCTTTCTCGCTCTGGCTCGCGCGGGGTAGGGCCTTTGTTTTGGTGCCCTTTCGTTCGCACGCTCGCACACTACGGTAAAAAAGAAGGCAAGGACATTTGCCGCCGTTTCGCTTGCTCCCGTCGCATGCGATCCGTAAACCAATCAAATTCGTTCGACTCCTTTTTCCCCACCGAACACCACCAACCACCCGCCGCCGGTGTCCTTCCGGTCGCCCGCCACTTCCTGGACCCGTGGGGCTCGTGTCCAGTCGTCGTCTTCCAATGTCCTCGCACGCCGGAAACCGACGAAGGAGGAATCCTTGCCCAACAACGGTACGTCTTCGAATCGCGCATTGCCGCCACGGTTTCTTTTCATCTCACTCGCGCGTTCACGCGACGCCGAGGAAAATTCACCTGCGGTGGTCTCTGTCCTCGCCGGCCCACGTCTTCTGCTGACGTGGCTCTCGGGCCGTTTTTCTTCGGTCAAAGTTGGCGATGGAGACCGCGTCGGTCGCCCAGTTTTCTTACCGCTCAGCAGGTTCAGGTGTCTCTTCACGCTTTTGTTTGATCGATTTTTACGTTCACCTCCAGCAGCTTTCGTGCATTCTCGCACGGATCCAGGCGTCTTGGATGCTGCGCATTTTTCATGCGCTTCCACAATGGCACGATTCGTCAACCGCTCCTTAAGGTGGAGTGTGTTTTGGGATATTACGTTGCCGTGCTTCTTTGCCTCTTTGCCAAGGACCACATGCTTCTGATTCTGAGGATTGGGAGGTTCGTGCGTGGTTCGGATTTGCCTGGGGAAACCGGTCGCGTTCAGGAAAAGGTTTGCACCGTTCTTTTTTCTTTTTACCAGCAGTCCGCCATTCTGTGGCGTGATGAAGGTGTCGTCAATTTGCCAGACCAGACTATGAAGACAAGATGGAATGCAGACTCCCCGCTGTTCCGGGGCGGGCACCCTAGGTAACATTGACCCCAAGGACGACGTGCTCGCCGTGAATGCATTTTCCAGCATACGGTGGAACAATTTGGTACGCCGGGCAAAAGGACATGACGCCCCCACCGGGACGGTTAATCTACGTCGGTAATCGGCAATGGGTAGCGGGCGGCGTCGACACAGCTGATCTTTAATATTAGATCTGAAACAGCTGTTCCTGCAGACGATACACGTTATTGTGTGCTGCTTTTGAGGACATAGTTGGTTTGTACTAGTATGGGAACGGAAAACAGATAACAGCATTAAAGTTTTTTTCTTTATAACCTATTGGTCAACAAATGTAATCATCACTTCAAACTATTCAAGTTTCTTCAGCTGTTGAAGCTTCTAAGTCAAAACTCGAACAAACTATCAACAACTTACAGATCATGAGAACCGTTTGTTACAACAGATTAAACGTTATATTTCAGTAGGACAAACAGTTAATGCTTGCTTTAGAATTTGAGCCTTAATGTGTACTGTTTCGTCCATGATGAGCAGCTTTGAAATTCCATCATACCGATTTTGCAATAATAGTAATATAATATATGCAAATATTTGTTTGTGCTCTACTAATGGATTATGGTTTGCAAATAAAACAAATAGTTTAATAGCAACAGTGAGCGATACTTTTCAACTTGAATTTCACTCAACACTCTTATGCTGAATCGCAAATAAACAAAATAGCAAAAATAACAAAAACACATCGAAATGATGAAAATGTTTACCAAAGTGTACATCTTTATCGCTATATGATGATTCTTTTCAAGAGTTCTTGAGTGAATGATAATATTAAAGATTCGTTCCTCATTACACGGAAAGGTTTACAATTGCCACATGATGGGTCATCATGTGTGATGTGAGCAATTCGTAAAAATATTTATGGCTAGTTTCCTTATCTGTCAAATGACTAACAAAACGATGATGAAAACTTGATAACAGTGAGGCATTTTGCGTATGACTTTTTTCCTTTAAATTCCTATGGTTTTTAAATGAGTTTTTGTTATTCCGGTAGTTGCAACGCTTCAGGAATTGATTTTTTTAGTTATAAGATCGGTCAAACTGGTTACTAGTGAACTAGTTATGCATGAAAATTTATAGCAAGTTGCCATGCAAATGAGAAATCACTACTATCAAATCAATATTCATTGATGGTGTCACCTTGCCACATTAGCGGCCGTATACACAAATGCTGAAAATCTATTTGGTTTACCGTGGGCGGATCATGAAAGAAGAAGTGGTAATTAAGTAAGTTAATAGGATTTGTTTTAAATCGTCAAGATCAAATTCATCACAATGTTATATATAATACATTGTCTGAAACGCACCATGGCAACCAAATTATTATTAACCATGGTAAACCAAATTATTATTAACAATAACATTTTCTATGATCAACAGCTAGCAGACTTTTAATAAAAGTGACTCGCAGATGAATAAATGCACTTTTTGTATTGTTTTTCATGCTAGCTTGGTGGTACAACTACTTTTCCGATTCTATGCCTTTTTTATGTTGCCTGGAATGGATTTCTTTCGACTACTACATTTGATGTCGGCAAACCAACTTGAGTTTTTATAATGAAGTGAAGTAAACACTTTCGACAAAATGGTTTATAATGGTCTCGTGAAGGTGTAACGAAAATGTAAAACACTATTTATTTTTCTGAATTGTACTTTGAGCAACAGAGCACCTCTCCTTTAAGAAGATTGTCTTACATTCTTCAAGCAC
This sequence comes from Anopheles dirus, assembly GCA_000349145.1. Lineage (NCBI taxonomy): Eukaryota > Metazoa > Arthropoda > Insecta > Diptera > Culicidae > Anopheles > Anopheles dirus. Next base: position 1,589,838 of record KB672869.1, on the reverse strand, counting down.
AAGTGACAAAGTATAAATAAGGAATAAATAATAATAAATAACGCTACGAATGTCTGAAAAAACGGTTGTCCCAGCGTATAATTCGTTGTTGAGTCATTTAAAAATACAAATAATGTTATTTAGCCCGAAGTGAAAATATTGCGTACAAAACACTTAGTTTTGTACAAACTTACAAAGTACAAACTTAACTTAGTTATGAAATAAACTATGATTTTTTTTTAAATAAAAATATATGATATCCAAAACTAGATCAAAAATATTTGCAAACGTTACTTATTCAAGAGCTTTTTCAACAAGGTACAACCGTGCCGTTTGATAAACATTAACCAAACAAGCTGAAAGGTTTGATAAAAATATATTTATTAATCAGCTAAATTAATTAATAAATTATAAACGAACAATGAATAATTATTTTCACATGATCCGCATTTCTGCTATCCATTTGATCTGATTAGCAGTATAATATTGGTTTGCAATGTCAAGGTACTAATGAGATTTGTTATAAAATAATAATAAAATAATGATTCATTATTCGTTTATAATCTATTAATTAATTTTATGAAATGTTTATGGAAATGTCAAAAATAATAAACCTAATGAAGATTTTAGCTACCTTATGAATATAAAAAATTAGAATGAGTACGAAATTATATCTTGTACATAGCGTACACAGCACATTTTTTAAATATTCATGATAAAGTTCAGTACTATTGCAGCATTATATAAATTTTAACACAATTTTTGCAATGAACAATTTTCTAAATATAGAAAAAATCTCTTTTATTTGAATAGATACAGGGTTTCCCAGTGTTTTTTTTTACCGTTTCCCTAATATTTTTGAACCCGTTCCACAGTTTGGTTATTTCCAAAATATTTTTTATTTAATTTGCATTTGCATTAAAATAAATTAAAAAAATATATTATATCGTTGATCGAAACCGTCAAAAATTATCGGGAGGGATTAAAAAAATATTTGGGAAACGGTAAAAAAATATCGGGACGAAGTCAAACACTTTTGGGAAACGGTAGAAAACCCTGGGAAAGCGTCTAAAAACTTCGGGATACCCTGTAAATGATCAACAGCTTGCATTTAATATATTACAAATGTTTTTCACTACATTGTTTGCTGAAATGAGATCCTATAGATTCGCGTAACAGTACGAAGATTAAACTAAAATTGTGAAAAATTGTGTAAAAATTATCAACCTTGGACTGTGATGTAACGTATGTGTATTTCCGCATATTTTCTGTACTTCGATAAGTTTACTAAAACATAGGCAGGTCCACAAAGAATGGGTCGACAAAAAGGGGTAAGCAATATAGTTGTATCAATGACTTCAATTTTTACTACCCCGACAGAATTACGATTACGGATTAATTGTCTGGTAACTGTATAAATCGCATAATAAAATAATTAGTTAAACCAGTAAGCATATGCATGGCATGACTTATTAAAGAAAATTATCAGCAGCTTGTCACAGGAATTTCGAGTTTTGTGTGTTTAAAACACCACTATAACAAATAAATTAGGCATAATATTAATTAAACATGCTTTATATTTAAAGACACCATTTGCAGTTTCATTATTTAGACTAATTTTAGCCAACATGTATCACAAGCAGGACCCAGTGTTTTAGTAAGGTGGAAAATGTTTCCTATCCTCAAGAAAACATATTTTCCCGTTTTCTTTCCAAGCAAATCTCGCATTTTCCACGAGCACAACAAAGCAACCGTCGGCACTAACCGGCGACCCCGCCGGTCGATCATAGCGCCAAAAACGTAAACAACGTGAACAGCGCCTGCGCCTCGCGAACAAAACCAACCGAGGGCCAAACGCAAGTCAGCTGTTTACTGTCATGACAGGTTTCGTGCTCCCCCGCATCCACCTGCTGTTGCATTTTCCTCCGTACATGTTATTTTTCCATGTGTATTTCCGCATATTTTGCATATTGACTCACCGAACCCAGTGCCCAGTACACTCTCTACCGTCGCTTACGTCAAAGGATTATTATTCTCCGCCAAAGGATAGGCTGCGGTACGCTGAGTGAGTGAGTGTGGTTGGGGTGAATATTTTAAAAATTACTACGCGAAGCTCCTTGCGTACAGCAGTGGTGGTATCAGCAGCGAGCCGGAGAAGGGCAACGCACGGACAACGAGTTGTTGAATTTATTGATTAACGTAGTAGGCATTTTCATTTGTTTGTTTGACGTTTCCCTTCGTGCTGGTCGATGTTTCGAAGATTGTTTTGTTTTTCGCCCGTGCCGTGGCACAACCAGTTTGTGGAAGAATGAACAAATAGATCCAGAAAGGATGAGTATAGTGCTATTTTAGTGTGAGACGGTGATCGTTCAGTTCGTTCGTGGTGTGCTTCTGGCCGTGTGCTACAAAGAAACAAAACGTCACATATCACACCCATGGATCACCGAATGGAATGAGTCATTGCTCGCCCGATGGAGGACCTGCGTTCGGAAGTGAGTCCAATCACTCATCCCTAACCGGGATAAAAGATTGAAGGAGTGGCGGAATTTTATCAACCATCAAGCGCCAGCAAAACCTACCCAGTGCTGTATGCGTTCCTCGTCCGGAAGCAACTTTTCCGCAGTATCAAACACCACTTGCGGCGGCACGGCTCCAAACGCTTCCTTGTCACATGATTGCGAGCTGCATACAAGCGCACAGGCGACGGAAGTGGAAAAGGTTCCGTTTTTCCCGTGCAACACTTCCCGTAAAGCCAATGCGAAATGGGCAACTGCCTCAAAGGATGCCTTTCCGACGACACCAACGAACGGACGAGGTAGGTGGGTGGGTGAGTGGGTGGGACAAGGGATGCGTCAGGGTGGAATTCTGTTTGATACGTTTCATTTTTCTCGGCCATCACTTGAAACCACTGAAATCGAATCCATACCATCCAGCCGAACACGAATGAATGCAGGCGATAGTCAGTACGAGGTAAGCTTGCATTACATACAATCCCGTTTTTCCGCAACCTCGCCTTCCTTTCCATGCAAACGTATCTCGCATCCAATGAACCAACAAGAGGCAAGACAATTTAATTAAAAATCCATTTGCAACAGATCCTGATCGAGGGAATGCAGTGCACGGACGGACGGCCGGAGGAAGGCGAATTGCAAGAAGCAATAAAAATCAAATCAAATGTAAGTGTCCCCTACCGGTGGCGTCCTTGACCGCATTTGTCCACGCCATTCGCCCGCTACTAACACGCCCGCTGGCGATCCGATTCCATCCGCAGGGCAAATCAAACTTTTTTAAGAAGTTTTGGACGAAAACGAATGTAGACTACGCAAGACTGAACAAAGCAAAACACAATAATTTTTCGAAACACGCTGCTACAGGTGGCACCACAAGCAAACATAATCAGCATCCAAAGACGGGGTAGGTTTTTCTCCCCCGATGAGTAACGGCAGTGATTGGCAGGCGATGCTAACCCGAGCACCCGACTTTCGTTCGCAGATTGGACATTCAACTGCAGTGCCTCGATGCACATTCTTTGCTGCTCGTGTCGAAGGATGGCCATCGGAAAACGAACAACAACAACAACGGTTACAACGATCTGCAAACGGACCAAACCTCCACGCCGGGTAGCTCGCTTGATTTGGAGTGGGAGAACGATTACGGTTACCAGCACAGCCAGTGGTAAGAGAGGCGGACAGTTTGTGGTTTCGATTGTTTTCCGCAAATGGAGACGCCCGATACTTTATAACCTACTCCCAAAAATTAACCTTTACCACTATTTCGACGAGTTTGGTTCATTGGCGAGTTGGTAATGGAGGGGTTAACACATTTTCATCCGCTGGCGTCTTCTTGGGTGGTTTCGGTAGCTCTGATTCTGGGGGTATTTGATTATGATGTAAATTTGTTAAAACTGTTATATTTTTATCATTTCACAATCAATTTCTTTAAAAATATTAGAAAATCCGTACAATCCGACTGTGGTGCAGTTGGTTGTGAAAATGGTAAAAGTCGAATACAAAAAGGCTCTAGTTGAGTTAAGTAGTCTAAAACAATAGAAACAGGCATTCAAGAGCAGTTTCATCAAAAAGTGCATCTTGTCTGAGGGATGTATTGTATCGTTTTTGATACAAACAGATTAATTTTTTATAAAGGGGGTGTTGAACTCACGGTGAATGTGGCCTAAATGTTCTAAACTTATTGAAGTTTTAACTCTGATTATTTTCTCCCTTCAACCCCTTCCGGTTCCACCTCAGGCTACTTCAACGCAACCTTCGTCCGGATCAAAGACCTTCAGACGCAATTTCCAGCGATAAATGCCATTCCTTATGTAATTTCTTCTTTTAATTGATATGTATGGCCATGAGCCAAACATTTTAGTAGTTGTTTTTCCTTATTTTCTCCCATCTTTCTAACTTTGACTCTGTCAACGGTGCGACGATGTTAGACGGCTTGAGTTAATGAGTTAAATGTTTTATCCACAAATTTAAATTATTAAACAAATTATATAACCACAAAACACACAACTACAGTCCGTAACATAACTATACATCCATCTGATTTTAAAATTAAAACGAAAACTTCAATCAAAACGAAAACATTCATCATATATGAATGTGATGTTGCAGAAATTCGTTAATAACAAAATAGGTTTTTTTTTGTACATTTTTACAAACATTAACTATTTTATTTCGTCCTCATTTCTCCATGTAACATAACTGTATGACCACTCACGTACATTCATTTTTTCGAGACAAATATTCGTTTTTCAATTCGTTAAGAAATGCAGTTTTTTTTTCAAAGATCTTCAATACCATTGGCATATTTTTTATCGATTTTTTTAATCTTCAAACCCTTTCATGCGGGTTTTTTTTTAATTCAGAGCCTGTAAACAAAATTTCGTGTATTTATTTTATTTTCTTGTTTTTTTTTTGTATTTCTTAATTCGATTTTTTATGTTTTGGTTTGGTTTTGGTTAAAAACCTCTTTCATAATGATGGAAAGATAGCCTTTCAAACCATGCTCCAACACTAATCATCTGACACAACACTAATAAGATGTACATGAAAATAAGCAACGTAAACAGATATTGGTTTATATGCAATGCGAACAATCATTACAGACATGTGAATTTTCAGGAAATGTATAAAAAATATGGATCACCCGTAGCTAAGGATGTTACAACAGATTTGTTAACTTGGTCGACTTATAGCATTTCACATGAAATGCAAATTTTCATAAGGCACCTGACTGGCATGGTGGATAAGAGGTTTTATTCATTTTTCTGCATTTGTTTACCCATTTTCAGGTTATCGCAAGAAGACGATCCCGTGGCAACATCGCAGCTGCACAGTTTTCCAGCCTCGGTTCAGGAATCGGTATTCAAAATCGAAGAATGGTCCACTCTCAAACGAAGCAAGGATCGTATCAACGCGCTCCGCAAGCTGGACCATAATCAGCCCTCCAGTCATCAACAAGGCCAGGGCAGTCGACCAGCTCGTTTGATGATGGCCACAAATTCCACCACCAGCGATGGAGACGTCGCGGGATCACTCGAATGCATTCGTCCCGTACTGAGCTTTCGGCCGTTCTCTTCCTTCGACCAGCAAGCGGCGAGCCTGACGAGCGTGGACAGACTCACGCACGGCGGATCATCGGACCTCTCGCACATATCATCGACACCGGACGGATCGCTCGAGTGGGACGTTGATCAGGATCGACAGCTAAAGTCGGAGAACGAATCGCTCGATTACGACACGAAGGAATTGCTCTTGGAAATCGAGCAGTTGAAAAATCGTGTGCTCAACGAAACCGGAGCAACGCTGAAGGACGATCTGGCGAGCAGCTGATCGGAATCAAGGGATTCGGATGATTTCGATGGATTTGATGAATTGTAGAAATCAGACCATTGTTCCATGACAACAAAAAAAGTTGACCGACTTAATAACTAGCAACGGAAGAAAAGAATGAGATTAACGAGATTGCTGATCGTAGCTGAGCCTTGTACAGTAGGAGCCAGGAAGGGATTAGTATGTTTATTGCGTGTTTGTATCAATGTGTTAGCACCAACGTAAAACGTCTAGAGCAACCCTACGACGCAAGTGATTGAAATCGATTCCAAACAGTATATATTCAAACTACGTTACACAACTAACGAACGAACAGAAAACCCGACGCCGGCTGCATGTATCCAACCGGCGTCGGTTTAGAACCTTCTCTTTCCCCTCCACTATATCAACCCACTTTGATCGAAACGTTTCTCCGATTTCCTGCGGCGGACGAGGGTACATTCTGTTCCCGTTTGCCCTCCGTCTGCCGGCAGCTTTCCTTTCGCCCTGTTTCGCGCTTTTCTCTTAGGTGCAGCGTCGGATAGATTTATACATATACACCAATTTATACAAGTAAGCAAACGCCGTTACGGTTGCAATCTTCGTTTCAACGTCATGGTCATGATTCGTTAGCGTTTAAGTCTCGTCACCTAGCGTGGTCACGGTAACTAGAGTGCCCTTCCCAGTTTTCCGATAGTTGTATTGTCGTGTTAAAGATTTTAAGTTTTACTACCTTTACTACTCGTCGTAGAGCCGGCTGTTACAGCAGAAGCTAAAGGAGAAAAAAATCTCAACTAGCGGAACAACAATAACAATGAGATGTGCATTTGTTGGCCTCTGTTGTACGGAGAGCGAAATTCATACTATTTAGCGAATGAAATATATATACATAAATGATAGAACACAATACGTCATGCGTTTTGCCTCTTCTTTTACTGAGCTCTTGAGAAACGTTCCGTTGAACTGATCGCAGCAAACCCTTTTCACGGTTAGTAAAGGCTCGCAAAACGTCCGGAATTTGTGGGATTGTTGCGATGCTTCCTGTACAATCCCACAAATAATAAGCCTTTTTTAAGTGATCGAGGCAAATAGTGCTGCACTGTGAACATTCGTTACAAAACTGTCCGTCCTGCACATAACCAAGTGTCTATTATGGGGTATAAATTTGGAGAAAACTTCATCTCGTCATTGCTGTCGTCGATGATGCATTCGTCGTTTGGACAAGTCTCCAACTCTATGCACCCTAACGTCCCTGGTTCCTTCTTATCATTTTGATCTTCGCTTGCATAAACTCTTCCCAACGAAACAGTTGCAAATGTTGCATGGACGTAAAGACCAGTCAGCATGGTTTGAATGTAAGAATGATTTTATAGATCCATTAATATATTTCTAAGTGTTAAAAATCAAACACGTGATTAATTTTCTTATACACTTATCTCCGCCAGAGGAAAGCCAAAAAAATGTCTTTTTATTCCGCTGTGTTTGTCAACAAGTGTGCCAACAAGACCGTGCCCGATACTGCGGTCGCTATTATCATCTTCAGCCGCCAGAACGTTTCATTGATTCGATCGGAACCGTGTATACCCGTCATCGCCTTTGTCAGCTACTCCTTGTACTAACACCAATAATTATAACTGATGGTTATAAAATAGTCCACACAAAAAACAAATCTTCCCCGCAAGAATCGAATAACAATTTAATATAATCTTCAATCTCATACATAAACATTTGTTGGTTAAAGATGATTAAAGGGAAAGACGCAAACACATTATTTTAGTAATTCTTTTAATATGTGAATTTATTGTTTTCATTTTTGTTGTCCGCTTTCTCCTTCATGCTGCTTCTTATTCAGCGCACGTTGCATCTATTTAATTTCAAACCTATTGTTTTGCATTGTCCCGCACTTTAGAACGTTCACATGTACGAGTGGTACGTGTGTTGTTGGTGAATTGGTGTGTCTTACATGGTGCAAACAATTAGTTCGTTGGCACTAACTGCCTGCCGTCGCTTCATTCTACACATCTTTAACACATTTATTTCTCCCGTAAGTCCTTGTATGTGTATTCCAACACAAGGAAATGATTATTTTACCGTTTAGGTCATTACGATCCACATTTCCTACTTCGTTTCCTATCCGTTCTGAGGGGGGATAGCTGTGTCATTAACTTCTTTAATTGTTTTAAATAACTCTTAGGATTTCTGTTCTTATTTAGAGCGCATCGGTAAAATGAAGTGAATTTCTTTACTTCAGTCAAATATCGTTGAATTTTGTTTATTAATAACTGAAATAACACCTTCAAAAAAAGTTAGGCAGATGAAGTCAAAATAAGTAAAAAAAATTGCATGATGGTGTTCAGACGGATATCCTGACAGAAGAGGTGTTTATCTATTTTACGGAACGTTTCAACGTTTACAAATAAATAAGAAGATTTCACATACATACTTTACACATTTTGCGACATGCTAGTGCAGTCTGCTACATTATCGTTCACATTACTTATGCTGCTTATTCTCCGAGACCCCTAAGTGGATGATTGATCCGGATCATGAAGAATCTCCCTTACTAGTCATCTATATTACCGTTCCAAATGTTTTGGAAACTCCTTTGTTTATCAGGACCGCTCAACAATGTGTTACACACCTTCCGGCTGGGATAACACATGACCACTTAAAAGATGTACAAAAGCACGAGAAGTGTATCCAACAGACGGCATACATCTTAGAAATAATAATAAACAAGTGTCTTACTCGGCAAAACGTGACCAAAGGCTAACAATGTCCTAAACACACGAATGCAGGCAACGTGACGACGAGATAAAGACACGTCGGACAGGACGAGACAAGGGGACGGAAAAATGTCCTAGTAGAGAACGGCCATCTTGGAAGAGTTACCGGAAGCTCGGCTATGGGAGGGATGGAAAAGATGAAAAGATGAAGTTTGAAGAAAAAAAACACATGTAAGAGAGGATAAAAGTGCACAGTCTTCGTGGTGAATGATGGAAGGATGTAATAAAATTAGAAAAACTCGTCATGATACCTTTAGTACGGTGAAAATTATCAGTGGAAAAAAATATAAACATTGTTTTCACCTACATCATAATCGATACCAAATGAGCTTATGTACAGGGAAAATGTACCAGGTTGGATTTTTACACTGCCCGATGGGGCCGTACAACCAATATTGTTAGGAACGAATTAGTGCCGGCATCATATTGGAATTCAAATTCTGAGTACATCAAGAATCCTACTGAAATTTACAAATATGTACAGAAGTAAGTCAAAAAATAAGACATATATTTTGTGACCGTGCAAACACGAAATAGATCAAATGTGCTGCTGCTAAACGAGGTTACCCAGAAGTTATAAAGAAAAAAACTAATTTTAGTTACTGGTGTTTATGTCTGTTTGGACACGTGGTGTATGTAGGTGTGCGTGTGCATTAGCTTGTGGTGGTTGTGTAGTTATTCTCATTCTAACGCCCGGCATGGCTTACTATGTGAATTGTTGTGGTGTTTCGCCAATGTTAGTAATTTCTTTCATTGTCTCGTGCCTCGCCGTAGGATACTCCGCTATCAGCGTTCTTACGTTCTAGTTAGCAAAAACAGTTAATATTGTCATAAAACTGCACACGTGGGCGCGTGATTTCCTGCTTGCTAAACGCGCCGCTCGTCCCTTTTATTTATTACCGTTTCAGAGCCCCCCACCTCCCATGCCTGCGTGCGTTCCTGTTACTGTTAATTACCTTGTGAACATATGTCGACAGAACAAGCTACGAAAGGTGTGGTGAGAACTGCACTTTGATGAATTTCATACTCGTTTTTATTAGGATATACTATAACATAGTTTTAGAATTGTCACTTAAATATACTAATCGTTTTACACCTTTAATATTGTGATTCTTCATTCAATCTTTCTATATATTATTCAGTGTTTCCTTCATTATTATCGCTGCACTATGCCAACGGGAAGTGCGACGGGGAAATTATAACAAAAACAAACTAACTAAAAAGTACTTGACATCTTTCTTCCAACGTGGCCTCCTTCATTTATTAGAGTTTAGGGGGGATCGACTGCGCCTTCTTTTTGTTTCTGTTTTTTGTTGTAAAAGATAATTATGACTATTCCGTGACTGAGCAGGTTCTAACAATAAAAATGATACACAACACGAACGAAATGAGGTACCGAAAGTGCTTCGACCAATGCCGGAACGATACTATAGCTGGTACGAGCGTTTCGAATCACTATTCCATGACTGTAACTGTCGCATAGCTGCCACATGACACACCGCACCTCAACACGGTAGGGGTGTACACTTCGCCGTGGTACAGAAAATAAAACACACTCAACGAGCACTATCGCTTTCTCCGGGATTCACTGAAAGAATACGAAAGGGCAGGAAATACTCAATGGGAGTTACAGTGAACGAAGATTGGACGTTATTCGCTTTACATTCGTACCATCGTCACCATCGGTATAACCACCAGTCCGGTTTGAGTCGTTTCCAATTGAGTGTTATGACATTAGTTCGAAAATGGTTAATACAAATTAGTAATTCTTTTGCGTATGGTTTAAACAAGAACGTCATCTCGACAGTTAGTCATCAGTACGCGACCGACGGTACGCCATAACGGCATGCTGAACCCTATTTCCCCACCATGGGTGCAGTCTATTGTTGTTGTACTATGGGAAAATACTATTGGTATGCAGAAGGGCTACAACACCGAAAGTACCGAAAGAAACTGATGTTTACAGAGAGAAAGTGAAACAAGAGAGAAATGAGGGAGGGAGGGAGGGAGGTTTAATTTCGACTTATTCCAACAAACAAAACATCATCATAATACAAGTTGTTATCGCGGATTTGGTTTGTGTATATACACACACACGGGCACACGCACAAACTACCGTTGATAAAATATTTTACATACTAGTAACAAACGAACGATTTAGCACTAGAAAACCATTCCATCACCAACCACATCACGCGCTTATCCACACATCCAACCGCGCACGTCCGGACCACCAGGGAGAGATAGAGCGGTGCGCTCCTCCGTTGGGAGCTGGCAACGGGTACCAGAACCTACCGTGTCACCTTGTCTATAAGCGTATTGATTCGCGTCTCGGAGAACCCGGGCACGAGCTTGTGGATGATTTCCTTCACGAACAGATCACTCACGCCCGGACTACTCCGTTCGGCGCTCTCGAAGGCTAGCCGTAGGTCTCCCATGTCGGAGCCACTGCTGTAATTTCGCTGCATCTGCAAAAAAAGCAACCGTGGACAACCGTGGGTTATTATTTGTTGTTTCGGTATGTTGGTCCTTGTTCGGCGTTCTCCACACTCACCTCAGATAGTAGGGGGAAGATAATTGCCTTAAGGCAGCCACTGTTTGTGGACGTCGCCGTCACCGACGCCGCGTTCGAGGACGATCGACTCGAACTTTTGCTGGAGTTATTATTTACATTCGTAATACTGTTGGTGCGCGAGTTGCCATTGCTGCTGCTGGTGTTGTTGTGGCTCGGCGAGTCCCGTTCGCGTCGCAAACTGCTGTTGCGCTTCTCGGACGCTTCCTGTCCCGCCCCACCGCCCATACCACCCTCGGCGGCAACGAGCTTGCGCTCTTTGTTATCACGATCCTTCTCCCGGTGGTCACGCTCTATCCGCTCGCGGTGATCTCGTTCCCGCTCGCGATCCCGCTCCCGCTCCCGGTCTCGCTCCCGTTCCCGTTCCTTCTCGCGATCCTTCTCCCATTCCGTCTCACGCTCCAGGCGCTGCTGCTGCTGCTGTCGCTCTAAGCTCGCTTCCTTCTCCTTCTGCAGGTGCATGGCAGAGATTTGATTCTGCAGCTCGCGCTCCTTCCGCGAATCCACAATCATGGGGCTGGTGTTGCTGTTGTTGGTGGCATTGTTGGCTGCGATCAGCGTCGACGAGGACTGATGCGATGGCGATGAGGACGTCCGTGGCTAGAAAACGAACACGCACACAAATCGGTTAGATAACTCCAATCGGGTTACGTCCGCCGCACGGCACCGAACTTACCTGACTTGTTTTGTGTTGGTTCAAATTGTAATCCCTATCACGGTTCGAGCTGACTCCGCCGCCCACGTTGCTAGTACCGTTGTGTTTCACGGGCGATCCGAGCGGGTCTTCCATCACATTTTTGTTAAAGTTGTTAAAATTCAATCCCTTCACCGTCATTATCCACGGCTCGTCGAGATCGCTGTCCTGCTTGGAATCCTCGCTGCAAAATGGGTTGAAATATGTGATAAAGAAAGTTCTGAACACTTCTAAACGCAAAACGATTCCAACAACTTACGAGTCCGAATTTTCTGACTCCGTTTCGCTTTCCTCGCCCTTCTGAGACTTCCACTTTTTGTACCGATCGATCAGATCAATCAGGTAGGAATTTTTCTTCGCCTTCTTGATGAACGGGAACTTTAGCAGCTCTTTCGCCGTAGGTCTCTGTGCAAGGAGATACGCCAAAATTAAATCACACGTCCGAACATTACTCGCCGAGCGCGGTTACTTACATTTTCCGGATCTTTGTTTAGGCACGCTTCGACAAAATCTTTGAATGGCTTCGTGTAGCTACCGGTGAGCTGCGGTGGATTGTTCTTCGGAATGAGAAACAGCACCCGCATCGGATGCAGCTCGGAGTTGGGCGGTTCGCCCTTCGCCAGCTCGATTGCGGTAATGCCTAGCGACCAGATGTCGGCTTTGGAATCGTACATGGACTGCTTTATCACTTCCGGCGCCATCCAGAAGGGCGTACCGACGAAGGTGTTCCGTTTGGAGGTGGTGTTGGTGAGCTGGCCGGCGACACCGAAGTCGGCCAGCTTCACGTCGCCCAGCTCGCTCAGCAGCACGTTCGCCGCCTTGATGTCCCTGTGTAGCTTGCGCTCGGAGTGCAGGTAGTCCAGACCCTTCAGCACCTCGCGCAGGATGATGGCGATGTGCATCTCCTCGAACAGACCCGCCTTCATGAGGTCCAGAGCGGATCCACCGCCGAGGTATTCCATGATGATCCATAGCTTGGTGCCCTGAAAGGCAGGAAAACCGTACCGAGAGGAAGGGAAAACGCAATAATGAAAACAGTTTCTCTAGCCATATTCAACCGGACGCAACACGAGCAGTGCGATGTTACAGACGTTCCAAAACGAACAAAAAACTACCGAAAGTCTCAGGAACGGATAGATCAACTTTTTTCATCTTGACTGTGTCTGCTGTTTTTTTTTTTCATCCGATGAATTTCTCCAGAAAATTAGCTGTCTGGCCCAACCGAATGGAACAACCATGCACCAGACGCTACTACCCCATACTGAAACGCATTCTACCTACCTACCACCCATCTTCAACCGGATCCCTTTCTTTGCAGTAAAAAAAGTGCACGATATTGCACAGTGAGGCGGAAAATTTCAGTTCATTGTTTGTACCGCGCTGCATATGCATACGAAAACGCCCGACATGCGGAGCAGCGGCGAATGGAACATCTTTCGCTTTCCACTGGCATTGAAAAGCGAAACTGCGCTATTAATTATGAAAATGGTGAAAGTGGAATCGAGACACAGCGCAGCGATACAATCATCGTGTACACGCTAAATGCGATCGTTTGCTAAAAGGCAATCATAGGAACAGCTTTTGTTTGTGGATGCGAAAAAAGGGCAGCAAAACATACATCTAGGTGAAATATAGATCCTCTCATGAGTAGGAATGGGTTAACACAATTGGGTGAAGTCTGGAATATCTTTGAAACATTGATCCGATACTCAAGTGCGATTACAATCAAAAACTTGTATGTCCAGCAAAAACTCAATCCGATAACCAATAGCTTGCAATCGGTTTAGCATATTTTACCTCTTTTCACACACAAAAACGGTGCCACTGACCACCCATTTGTGCGAGTCCCTCAAACAACGCGTGTCACAAGCTTGCAAAGAGAAAACAACGCATACACTATGCTATACAGTACTTCTTCGGCGTGGTGACATTTACGTACCGCACCACAAAAGGTAGCACACAAACGGGGCAGCATACATTAAAATCGCACCGGCTTCGTGACTTTATTCTGCATTCTGAGCGGCCACTATGCGAGAGGGGGCGGTATGGTCCAACGTCCACCGTTTGAACGACGGTAGCAGCAATCAGCAGCGCGCCAACACACGGTCTGCGGACACGACGGCTGCATGAGTCATACCCCCCTTTCTGCTGGGGCTGGGGGGTCCATAGCCACGGGTTCGTATTAGGGATTGGCCCAAGAGAATTTCACAGAACACACCGCGTTGGCAAAAGTGCCCTGCGTCCACCAACCAGCCACAGTGCGCGCTGCTTATTGTCGCGCGATTGTGGTGCGATTTGCGGTCGTTATTAAAACAAACACGCACCACCCAAACGGTAATGCCATCCACCGTGCCGGGTGGGGTCGGTGCTGATTTAGATAAAACCGATTTCACCGACACCGGGACCCCTTGCAGGCGGAAGAAGACACTTAGCACACACTCACACACGCACACACACACACGAGGGCTCCCTTACCCATAATATTGCCACTTTCAAAGCGTGCACATCAATCTCAACGACGTCGGGAGTGGACGGTTGTTGCATACTGTGTGGCGCCGTGTGTGCGCTTATGACACGACCGCGGACCCCGTAGGAATACGCTCTGTTAATTATGCATCGGAATATACCGGACTCATTTCTAGTTCGTTCGCCTGCTTAGAACGAACTCGTGGCCGACACGCCATGAGCCGCTCTCTACAGATACTCATCGGTCGCGGGTTTCAATTGACATTCATTGCACGACCCACGGCACGACTACCATGAGTTGATGACGGATTCGGGCACATGCCGGAGCACATGGGGTCTAGAGTGGATCTACGATTCCAGATTTTCAGATTCCATTCTACGATGGAAGCAACGTTTGGCGTTCGACAACCTCGCATTGGACGAACATCAAACGAGCACAACATCTAACAGTGAGCAGAATTGACATTGTATCACGATTGCCAATCTCTTTTGCACTCTTCGAACGAGACCACAAAGTAATTACAGTATATGCGCATGATGCAGGGGCAAAATGTTTTTTGATTATTTTTTTTTGCATTTTAGAATGCTGCATTCATTCATTATATGTCATTGTCAGGTGCAGTCCACTCAGTTTGAGATTGAAGGCTGTTAAAATTCAAGCATAAATTCTCATTCAAATATCAAAAAATTGATGGAGCCGTGCCCAACAAATAAAAAAACTACAAATTGTGGTTCAAATTGTGAAAAACCTTAAGGAGATATACAAAATCTGTTTTGCTACAGCAAGTCGTTTGGGATTTTTGCAAAAAAATAAATATTTAAAATGAATTCTGATCAAAGGGAAAAAGATGCATCTATTCCTAATTGATCGTGCCTTATTGAAAAATCGATCAACATTGAAGAAATGATTTACGATAACTTTATATCGCTGCTTCCGCTACCGAACCAAGCTAACTATAAATTTCAAAACATACAATAGTCTTGAATTTGTTCTCCACTAGTTCTGAATTTGAATCCTCATGTCGCAAATAAAAGCTTGATCTTCTTTACCATCAAGTGGCCTACGTCACACATTCTTCAAATCGAAGTGAAACTCCAATGAAGCACCCTGAATACTACACAAGCATCAGACAAGCAACTTGAATGACCGACGCTCTTCCAACGTGGAAAAAAACGATTTAAATTAGCAATCTCAAATACGGCTGCGTCCGGACAGCCATAACGAGGTGTTCGTGTGTGTGTTTATCGGTGAGGGGGGAGACTTGTATGCTAATTTTCATATCCAGATGCGAGGGCAGGTATTTGTTTACCGTTGACCGACCGACCGACCGACCGACCGGCGGACCCATGTAGATTGATGAAATATTTTATACAGCCGTCCTCCGAGAGGTGATTGGTAAGCAAAACCACCTACTTTTCAAAAGACGGATGCGTAGTGTGACGGATGGGTCGCTCATATATGACATCTGGTAACTGATTAGATCACTATCGCAAGGTTGACGTCAGTCAAGCTGGCCTGCGCCATTTCGTTGAAGAATGTGCTGTGAGCAGAACGAATGGTCGCATTTATTATTCGGACATAGACGGTCTGGTGATGCGATGGGTGCGCCGGAGGAGGGCGATGGAAATTTCTCCCGGATCTAGCCGAGCGCGATGGGACTTATGAAGAGAATGCGATAAACAGTATCCTAAGACAGGTAGCTGCAGACGAAACTTTTTTATTAGCACGCTTCGACTTACCTTAAGATATGAACCGAAGTATTTGGTGACGAACGGCGAGTCACACTGCGATAGCACCATAATTTCCTGCTGGATGTCCTCGATTTCATCTTCCGCTTCTTCGAGATCGATGATCTTAATTGCAACCACCTATTGTACGAAAACACCCAACATGAATGTAAGAAAAGAGAACGAGGTGGTTAGAACATTTAAGACAAATCATTCGACCCATTCCAGCGTTGGTACACGGTTGGTTGATTACAATTTCATGTTCGCAGTTCGCAAAGTCATGAAGCTTTCAGTACGCGCGCACTCGTTAGACAGCTACCATGTTGGTATCGCATGCATGGAAACACTATTCCAGCGCGCTTCTAAACCAGACAATAATAGATCAGCTAAATTTACTTCAGTTCAGTTCATTCCGAGAAGCGAGGAGCGCTCGTACCCGGTACCGTGTACCACTGTGAACGGCGACGAACGGTGGAAGGATATTTATCACCAACAAACTTCCACCAGACACAAACCGACTCCCGGCACACTCAATCGCAATGGAGCGGTGCACAGTGCAACTTAGTGGAGCGGTGTTCCTCTTTTCTCTTACCTGCTGTGTCCGGTTGTCAACACCCTTAAACACTTCACCGAAGGATCCTTTACCGATACGCTCCTGCTTCGTGAAGATAAGCTCCGGATCGACTTTCTGTGGGAGAGAAGCGGCGAGAAGAAGGAAATAGGATATTAGACCCGTTGTCAACACACAACTCACACTCCTCACTAGTCAGACGACCCACTTAGTCTCACACAAACGAACGGTGCAACCACGTTGGTCCGACTCCATGAACGAATGGCCGGGCATACAATAGGGACGAGACGGCTGAGCAATGTGTACACATAGCGAAATCATCCTCCCAGCGACTGGGAGCAGTGTGTGGTTTAATTAAAAACTTTTCAATTAAATTTTAATTCGTTTAAACGTTCGCGCACAAAGCTTCGCACGGAATTGAACGTTCTCGCCCAAGGCAGACACTTCAAGGTGGAAGGAACACTTCAACATACCACAATAGATCATGCATTGCCTATTAAAGAATCGAGCGTGAATGCTTGGGAAATCTTGTGACAGATAAATACTATAGACACTTGGTACAGACAATTATCATATTTCAAATAGTTCGCTCAACTCCATCATCCATTAGTCCTTTAAAACATCTTAGTCCTTTCAGATACACTGGTGCAAGATATTGCCATTCTTCTACAGCAAAATGCTTGAGTCAATTCGTAACGATTTACCTGTGATGTGTTCGATAGCATGATCTAAATATAGACGTAACTGGATCATTTAACCCTCTTACTCACTTCCGCTTGACAAGACTCTCGCGTTCGTAGCCTCGCCGAGAACGATTAATGGCTGGTAGGAACGAAAGAAAGCAGTTCCTTTCTTCGGACATAATGATGATCCTCCGGTTCAGCTAGGCCAACAAGGACCTATTTCTCACGTCAGCAGCATGGTAGAAGTGCCATGGCAAGTAATCGGCTTCGACATTCGACGCCATCTACTACGTTCGACATCCCATCCCAGCAGAAAGGTGACGTCATTCGTTCAGAATGTACTCCGTCGTATAGCACCGACCCGCGCGCGTGTGCCTTTGAGGAAACCGAGGCCTCCTAATCAATGTTATGACTTGACACTTTCTAAAGGCAGTCCTCAAAAATGCATGCACTCCCTCACGCGGGAACAACGAAGGTGCAGCAGCACTAAAGCACTAGGCAAGACACAACGTAGGAGGTGGTTCAGCAGTTCAATAGCTACCCTTTACCCTCTTCGGCACAGGCTCTCGGTCTCCCCCACGTCCGTGGGCTAAAATTGAGCATCATCGTGCCGTGCCGTTGGAGGTAGCAAGAAATTGCCAGCGAACAAAAAAAGGTACAAGGAAGAAAAAATGAAAGTTAAATTACTCTTAATGGTTCCCGGCTCTGTACGGCCGTTTGATCGCCTGCACACTATTAAGTCACGTTGTGTCTCAGTGTCTTTTACCCTTCGTCGGATGTTAGACACTCATAGATCAAACCTGGCACTGGAGAACCGCGGTTCCCCCCAGCCCGGTCAGAGCAGATTTGTTTTGACATAAACCGCGCGTGAGGTTTGTGGTTTGCAAAGTCCTGTGCACTCCTTCTCGTCCGCCGAGAGCTCAAATTACACGGCGTACACAAATTAAGTGGAATGGCTACAAAGTGGAAAACAATAGAGCTGTACAAACACCACGCTTGCTAGGGAGTGGTATGGTTGAACGGAGGCGCTGCGTGCTTTACATACGCTCCCTCGCCGCCTCTTCCATGACAGTCGCTGTTATTGAGGCATGGCAATTACCATAGGCTCCGTAGGTCGTTTTCCCTAGTGCACTACCGCCTTTGAAATTGCACAAGAAATCATACTTTGCGGGCGTGACATCTTGGTTACGGGGTTTGCCATTGGATCAGCAGCTCTTTTTTCTTCTCTTCCCTTCGATCGCACGGCCGCGTGGTGATTCATACTCAACATTAATCCGGTAATGGCATACTCCATAACATAAGTTATGTGTGTCAGCAGGGCAAAGAGTTAGGTAATAGACAACGGAAGGAGAGGCACGGGGAGAGCGACCCAGCACGCGCCAACGAACGGATGACCAGGAATCAAACCGCCGGGACGCATTCGCGTGAGCCCTTTCACTATCCAAGGTTTAACTGTTCTGCCCGGCTGTAGTAGTGCGCACTAAGGATAACGATCAAATTGCTCATTGTAAGTGGCGCGCGTTGTTGCGCTCACTTCCAGAGCACACAGGCGCCGAGTGAGTGCCGTTTGTTGTTACTCCAATCGAAGTTCATGCCGGTACCATTATACTCCCGAACCGAATTTCGTGCCGGGCCTGCTCGTAAACTATGTCAAGGTGCGGTTGGGAGCCCGCCACGGACCGACTAAGAGCGCATAGGTTTAGCCGGAGCAAGATACCCAAATAAGGAAATACGACAGTCTCGGATTCTCTTCTCTCAAACGGCTGACATTTGTTCATCTTGATCGCGTCCCTCACTCCGCGCGCTGGTAGGTAGGTAGGTAGGTGGTTGCAAAACAAAGGTTCCACTATCTTATCACACCACTAGCGCGAGCCACCAATTACATTACACACGCGGTGTATGGCGGAGGCGTTTAAGTAGGTGTCGTCCACAGGGTTTGTCCTGCGCCAACTCCAAAAACATGATAAAATGCTACCAGCGATAGGATCGGAATGTGAGGTGACGTTTTCGTTTCATCGTCTTATCGTCTCATGCCCCTGGCGGGAAGGAATCACGGATGGGCAGCGCTGCCGCTGGTCGTTCGTTCAAGTTCACATCACTTCAAGTTCATTTTCTAATGTTGTTTTTATCGGTATCTTTCAAAGTTCTGACGATACACGGTGAAATTAAATTGTAGATTGACCTTCCAAAAGGATTGATAAAACGTTTATCGTCGCAAACGAGATTGCACCCGGTATCAATTGACACTATTACTTCGATATGATTCTCCGTAATGGGTGTGATGAAGCGTTCACCGCTCAGTAATGGGTGCGATAAAATGCTCGAAACAATAAGATATGCAACACCACAACTTGTGGGTGTAGAAGATGGTTTGTCTAATTGGTGATTCAGATATTGAAAACCACTTAAACAATTGTTGTATCATGTGGCATACTAATGGCAGATTCCAAATATTACATAAGTAAAGTAGTTTCAGAAGTTTGGTGTTATTTGAATGTTAAAAGTAATGCAAAACAAGCGAGCACAAATCATAAGTGTTTCTTATCCAGAGATCCAACCAATATCCGGAAGCTTACACATTAACATATGTACACATTATGTCACCAAAGCACACCGGCAATCGTCGTATTTACATTCTGCGTCCTTGCATAGAATATGAAAATATCAATATCGTCAGAGGCAAACTCGCTTTCAAACATGTCGAATCAAAGAAGAAAAAAAAACCCCGACACGGAGCGGCGGTGATTAGCAGCCATGCTTCCGAATCGGAACTGAATCGTAAAACCATGATCCAAACGAATGAGTTTCGGCTCCTATCCGGATCTCTGGCATTCGATGCGGTGGCTGCCGGCGGCGAACGTATTACTTTGAGATCTGTAAGATAAATACCTGGGCCGCGGCGTAGGGACGGAGCGCACACCAGCCGCTCTCGGAGATCGAAAAATAATGCCACGGGAGCAGTAATGATGAAATCTTCCGTTAGCATAATGTTCGCTCGGGGAGGAACATGAAATGGAAAATCACAACTTTCGATACAACGCCCGTCGTCTCCGCCGGGGCGTTCGATCGTTTTGCCTTGGTGATTTTTCTTACGCTGCCGTCGCCACATCGCGAACGGTGTGTGTGTGTCTGCGATGGGCGGGCGTCAGAGCGTTTTCCATCCCACCCGAAAGGGAAAGGCCTACATAAGGCGGGCGGCGAAAAGTGAAATCCAGTCGTGTTTGGAGTTTTGCGTTTTTAGACAATATTAGACATAATTCCACCCTTGCCCCGCTCGCTCGCTCGCTCAGTAACGAAAGCTAACCGATGCCAATGCAAGGGCGATCAGCGCAGCGTACGACCCGGCTGGAGGTGGGCAAAAGCGCTGAAAGAAAGCAAAGAATGCATCGGGCACGTAAAAGAAAGCATCGATAAATGTTGAGAGTGAAACAACAACAAAAAACTCACTCACAGAGCGGATTTTTCAGTGAAAATTCCAATTATAGCCATTTCGTTTGTGAGACGGCTGGCAAAACGTTTAACACTTTTCGATGTTGATTCAGCTCGTCGCTACCGCCGCGTGCTGGAGGATCGCGGGTTGAAATATCACGAAATTATACAGTTTAAAAGTACCATCAATGTAGAGCACTAATTAGTACCCTCCTTTCCGGGTACGGAATAGGTGGGAGCTCTACCGAAAAAACTAAAGCATTCAATAATCGTCGTCCCTTTTGGAGCCTTCGTCTGCAGCAGCAGAACCACAACTTTAATCCGATGCGGAACGGAAGACACGCGGCTTGCAGACGGTACATACCGAAACCGGCAACGATCCTATCGGCTAAAGGGCAGATAAATGTTTCGAGGATTTGATTCAACGCTGGCGATGACGAAATTCAGCCGCCGTGAAGGTCTTGACTTTCGGTTTTCAGCAACTGCCAATCCGACCGGTCCCATTTGCGCCGTCATCGCACAGAAAGGCCGAATGCAATGAGATGCCGCCGCGTTGGTATCCGCCGCCGTTCAATCGTTCTGCACAGCTGACGAAAAGGTTACGACTGCTACAAATCGGTGCCGAGCAGCTGGGCCAATCGATTGAACCATCGGTTGTGTTGGTGGCATTAGTTGCAACAGCTTATTTAGCAAAAGGGTCCAAAGCAAGGTTCGGTGCGAGAAGAAGTTTAGCAGCGAACAACTAAGGCACGAATCTTAACAGATGCCATAGAATTTGAAGAAATAGAACTGCTGTTCTATGCATTTTGTTGCATTGTATTTCGATAGAATGCAAATAACACATTTAATATTTTCTCAGCGGTTTGCCAGTTTTATGTTCCATATACGACAAAATTGAGCTTTTATTAAATCTCCCTGACCTAGCCTAACTCAAAGCTTTAAAATCTCGAAACTTTAAAAAATAAAAATTTCCATACCTTTGAAAAATGTTCAACATGTTGAAAGAGTTTGTTTCGACCCCTCCATGATTTGAAAATTTTCGAATTTAACTGAGCAAAGCTTGAATGTTGTGAAATGTTTTTTCGATGTCGGTTCTCAAAAACCCACCGAAAACTACCACAATTGGAGCCACTCAAGGTGGTGGTTACAAGCGGTTCTTATTGATGATGATGATTACGCCCCATGCTCCTGCATAGGATTGAGAAGGACGAAGCTATCATTAAGATAATTTATCATTAAAGATTATTCAAACATGACCGAAACCGAAGTGAATAATTGTCTCAATCAATACTTACAATAATTATAAAAATTGAATGATTGTTTTTGGCATGTGTCCTCAAGATCTTATCGTGTGATAAAATAACTCGTTGGAATTGAATCTGAAAAAATCTTTTGGTTGAAACGAAGCGTTGTCGAATTGTTAGCTCGATTGAACTAATTAACGGAACAGTAACGAAAATTGTCTCTTTGTCTCGCTTAGTACAGCGAACATTGAACAGCCGAATAGTAGTAATAGAAATGGTTCAATGTGGAGTAGTGTAACTGAAGGTGAGTAACTTTGACCTCCTCAGACCTCAAGATCTTTAAATCGTCCATATTGACGCAATTTCGTTCTGCGCACGATCTGTCCACGCCGTCATGTTCGCCGCTGATAGCATTACAGCAGCACCAACGTAGGACGACTTCCACGATCCAATTAGCCAAAGACGCGAAACCTTGCAACTCACCAGTTCTTCCGGTTGCTGCAGCAGCGCACGACCTCCACCGACACCTTCGCCGACGGCGTGACCTATGGGTGACCGTGGGCCCACCATGCCATGCTGGTTGTGGTTTAGGCCGTTGTTGTTATTGCTGTGCTGGATGACCAGCGGCGGTGGCGACCGTCCGTTGCCGTTGCGCGTTTGGTGTGGCACGAAGTTCGGTGGCAGCGAGTGCAACTGCTGTGGACTGCTGCCGCCACCATTGTGATGCCCATTACTCAGCTCGTACATCGACAGGGGCCGCGGAGGTTTCATCCCGTGATGATGAGGCTGCTGCTGTTGCTGCTGCTGCTGGTGCTGGGGATGCAGATGATGCGGATGGTGGTTGTGGTGCGGGTGGTGGTACCCGTTGCCGTTGTAGCTGGCACTCGAGATCTCCGGAAACGAGGGAGCCTGCGAGAGGGGCTTTATGTCGTAGTGTTGATAGCGACTTGCGCCACCATCGGCCCCCCGGCCTCCGCCATTCCGTTCGCCCGCCCCGTTCTGAGAGGTCGGATGGGGCAAACTGTACGAGTTCCGGTATCCCGGCTGGTTCCAGTGTGGATTGTTGGGCAGCGTCGCGGTCGTACCATTGCCACCACCGCCACCATACATCATCCCCGGTGCCTGGTGATGATGGAGAGAGTTCGGACCGTGCTGCATCGCTGCAACGCCGATGTCCCTCCACATCTTGCGCGCACGTTCCTCGTCGCGCTTCATGTGCGCAGAAATGTTGTGCCCTCTCCGGCACGGTACGGGGCTCGAACACTTTCGCGGCTTTCGTACGTGCTCTGATTACTCAGGATCGTGCGCTCATGATCGTCTGACAGCAACACTCACAGACACGCACACGACGGCTTGGTTCTTCCTCTCACACCCAGCAGGAACAAAATTCCTGCCTCACGAGCAAAGATGTGATGTGCGTTGCTAGATGTTTTCAGTCGCCTTGCAACTGCAGCGGCATACCAGCAGACTCGGTTTGTCCACAACACTTCGTCACCAGCACGGGCACTTCGTCACGGCAAGCGGCAATGGCACAACGATCTCAGATCTCGAACGTAACATGAACCCTTGACACCTCTGCACACTGCTTCTTCTTGGGCGCCTGCCTACAAGAGGCTCGGAATGCACCGATACGGAATACACCTGTTGCACGTGCGTATGGAAAGCGTTGAGGTATTTTACACTTCACTGATTCATCTTCAAGAGGGCCTCCGTCCTCTTCACATCTCCTATCTCGCGCGTAGTGTCTTTGGTATGTCACACTGCTACAAATGTCAGCTAACTTTACGCGCCGCTCCACTGATTAGATTAGTCGAGAAAAAAATACCGTTGGATTAGACGCAGATGAAACAGGAGACGTGTAACTCAGTACCTGCCTTTGTGTGCTTTCCTATTCTTTGCTCACCGCGTAAAACACTTCTTCTTGCTTTGTGACGTGATTGCTCAGTTTTCTACAGCTAGGCACTAGAGTACGGCAGACTGTTGTGATCATTTTTATCTCATGACAGTAATCCGCTTGGGAGATTACACATATTATGCTGTTGTTTGCCAGTGCATGGTTTAATTACCCTCGTTAGAATAAGCCAATATTTGCGGAGCTCAGCAGCTGTTGAGCAACGATTGCGACCCACTTATTTGAGAAATTTAATTAACAACGTTTCCACTCCAGAGCAATGCTCCACAGCAAATATTAATCCCTGCACGTAGACAAACGCACGGCTCTCAACAGGTGTTTAACGACACATGTGTGTTTCGCTTGAACCTTGAGAAAGAGGAACAAAACTTTAAAATCCAGCCCTCCTATTCTGACGAATGTCACCGCCTAATGATGATGAAGCGTTCGAGCGTTCTTGCCCATTTCCCATCACGCGCCACCACAGGTGAGTTTGGCTTGATTTCACTTCCAATCATTTTCACATTTCGTGTGTTTTTGTGTGTAAGTAGGCTCGCCCTCCTCGCTTAAGTATCCACCTGGCAACCGACATCAATCAACAATCTGTGCCACAAACGACGAGCGTGAAGTCCGGACCTGATCAGCAGGAAACAAACGGTTGGAACAGTTACAGATCAGATGTAATTAAACACAACACCGTGCCTCCGAAACTGTCGGCTGTTGTTGTGGTGTGGAACAAACAGCAACGGCGAATGAGACCATACGTCTTCGCCACTGTCGATAAATGGTTAAAAATCAATCAACCATATCGATCATTACAGAAACCTAGGATGGGGAGCGGGGGGCGTCACTCCTCGTGCCTGCTACGCCCTTCGAAAAATAAAAAAACTCAAACACACAGCCTGCACGTTGCAAGTGGCTTATAGGTGGTAGGAGCTGCAACACAACGGCGATATGAAAGAGGCATAATAAACAACACACACACACCCAGGCAGACGAACGAAAACTCATGTAAACGATCACCAACAGCATAAGGTGCCCGTGTGTTGAGCAAAAGCCCGCGGCAGAGCGAAAGAAGAGCTTTTTAAATCGACGCTAACCGGCCAATGTTCCATGCCACAGTGTGGTTGATTGATTTTACGGTCGAAGGAATCGCACCACCGGTCCCCGCCGAACGTCTTCCCGAACCGAAACCAGAAAGCCGCGCTCGCCGAAGAAATTCCCGCAGCACGGCAAATCCCGGCGACCGGGCGGCACAGAATTATTGGGCTCTCTGCTTTGGGTTTCCAAACCCCCGGCCCCAGTGCCGATTCAATATCTCGTTATGCATCAGACCTCATTTCCATGATTAATAAATGAGGATGGAAATTATTACTGCCAGCAGCAGCAGCAGTCGTGCGCGATGGTGAGAACATTATGAACATTTTCATCAATTTCGTTGTAAATACGGATGCGCGAGATGGTTTATCTCGTCGGTCGGTCCGTCCCCCAAGGGAGCGTGCGACGCCGACTGGATGTCGTAAATAATTTCGCCTGTAAATGACGCTTAAGAAGGTGACAAAGCGGTGGTCATAGAGCAAACATGGAATTGATGTACTCGCTGCGAATGTTGAATCGTTTAGGCAAATGACCTGTAGCGTAAACGAATACGTATCATTCGTTTATTGTAATTAACAGAAGACGTCTATTTGTGCATGATTTGCACAAGTAGGGATATAATGCTAACTTGTGCTGAGACAACTTTTTGAACTCCAAATGAACTTATGAAGTTTGCGTATGGGTAGGAACTGATTTAAAATTTAAATAAACAGACCAAACCTTCCCCACGGTTTAAGGGTATTTTCGAAAAGATCAACTTCTGCCGTAAATAAATAATCACGGTCCGCTTTCTTCGCACTCCTTTCGTTGGCGACTCCATTTCCAATATATCCACTTTCCCGGCTACTGGTCGGCATGATGGAGGAGTCATAACTTATTCACAACACTATTCTTGGCTGTGACGACGACTTTGCATGATGCAACGATGGTTCCAGCACGAACATCCTCTCTACCCGCACAGATGGCGCAGTGCTTCAAATCCAATTAGAATAGCCGAACTGGGCCGGGAGGCGTTCGTGGTATGATAGTGCAAACGGCATAACGGCCAAGCTTTTCCTCCTACCGGCGGCGAGAGAAGCCTTTCGTCATAACGCCAGTCCACGCTCCACGACACGATCGCGGTGTGTAGTTTATATTTATTTGCCCTGTGGAGAAGAAACCGAGGGAAGCTCCGCAGTCAACGCTCTTCCGATGCAACCGTGGATGCAGTAGGGTTGGAGTGGATCTTGTTGACTTGGCTTTTCCGAAGCGACGGAAAGCTCCTACCAACTCTCGGTGTGTACCGCCGTGGGTATAATTTAGCCATGAAGAAATCGAGCAAAGCTGTAATTGAGTTAAGGGTTCCGAGAGACCACCCCCTCGGAGAGTACGACCCGGACCCCAAGCGCCCACACCGAGCCGTCCTTCACATAGCGAAACGATTTAGCAGCGCGTGAGGAGTACCGGGGGGATTTTGATTTCCTCCCGTGCTTAACGGAAATTGTTCTACCGGCTCCGCCATTCGCCAAGCATAAACGGACCGGGGCACAACACCGTGAGCGATGAAAACTCACCCGGTACACACTTCGGTGGTACGGCGGGCAGTAAAAACTTTCAGTTTCCCACGAATTTAGTGCCTCGCGGACACGGGGCGAAACAGAAAAAAAACCGGCGTAAGGCGTACTCGCAACTGCTAGTTTGTGTGCGGAAATGAAGGCTGCCGGCTCCGGGAGGAACGACGGAGAGTAGCAGCAGCAGCAGCCTTGAAAAGGCAATCGTATAAAATGTCTCTTTCTCTTTCTTTCAACACTACACATCGCTGGTGAAAGAACGTTGAGAACGGAAGCTAAAGACATCTCGAACATAAATTTAGAAAACAAGAGCATTGTTTTCTGATCTCCACCCCTTTCCACGGACGTCACTTGCATCGGTGGTGCCTTTTTTGTTTTGCAAGCATAACTTTTCTTATCGAGTCATGGCTCGTGATTCGTATACGGATGCTCGGAAAACTTTTCCTGCCACAAGATGCCTGTAGGAGGAACGACTGGATTTCGCTTCTTTCACCACTGGCAGAGCGTGCGTATTTACTACATTGATGCTCTCTGTTGTGCAGCAAAAGCCGTACAATATTTCACAATACTAGGCACGGTAATGAGCCTGCTAGTGCAAGCAATACTTTGCTGCCAGCGTTGGATGCCATTCAAGGCTATCATCATCATCATCACCATCGTGAACAGTGCACTCACATGCAAGCAATGCACGGTAAGGCTCCTGAGTTGACACCTTCAGCATGGATGGAACGGAATGGAATGCAAGCTATATTGGTCAGCTCACACACCCCTTCGCCAAATCGAGGCGCGGAAATCGACAAACACCGGCCATACTGTGCACTCGGTCAGTCAGTCGGTCAGTCAGTCAATTTCGTGTCAACCCTCGCTTTAGCAGCGTTGAATATCCGACGGAGGCGGGGAGTCCAATTCAAAATATGGTCCACTTTGAGCAGAAACCCAGATGGAAGGGGGCGACTGGCAGCAAAAAAGTGGTCCATTTTCTATCGATCCAAGCGTTACTGCGGGCGGCAGCTGCTGTTGTTGCTACCGCTGGTACTGCTGCTACTGCGGGCAAACATCAGCAAAAACCGAAGGGGGTAGTAAAAAAAGGCACAACATAACAACAGGCTCGGCACTGTTCGCGATGCAACAGGTTGATGAAAAAATGCTTATATTAAATTCCCCTCCAAAACGCGAACGAGCGAACTGTAGTGGGTAGCAGCAGCAGCAGCAGCAGCAGCAGCAGCGAGCTAGACGTGGTAGGTTGCTCGGTTAACTCCACACCATCCGTCGGACGGACTTTCCAACCGTCGCCAGCACTGCAATATGGTGCAAGCTTGGTGGCGATGGCAATGAAACAGCAAATACTATGGACGAATATGTTCACGGTACGATTGGCAGACCGAAAACCAACGAACCAACCCGTGGCCAACTTAACCGACTTAACCGACCTTCCGACCATCAATAACCTTCCTCTTTCCTCGCTTCTTCCTGGATAATGCTGCTCACCTCACCTAGGATAAGGCGCGGTAAACCAGCAACATGACAACACGGAGATACTGGGAAGAGACACGTTTATCAAATGCGAACAACATTTGCATACAAACCAGTCACAACTGATGACCCCTCTTTGGCTGGATGTTGGCCACCAACAGCCGTGATAGAAACTGGTAGTCATAGAATGCAGTTGACAAATTGTCTTAGGCTTGTAAAGGGCTATCGTTTACAATTTCAAACGATGCTGCACGAAACATTTGCACTACTAAAGAAAAATGCTCCTTTTTGAGACAAGCACTTCATTAATTTTCATTCCTCATTGTTTTCACTTATCATTACAACTGACTATCACTATGCTCCGAGAAGTGCAAAAAGGAATTCAATTTGTAAATGAAAACCCATTTTAACACTACTCACATTAAAGCTGAAAAGAGAAAAAGTTGGCACGAGACATAAAAATCTGAACTGCTTGGGCAACTCTGAACTTCAAGCTGAACTATTTATAAGTCACACACTCATGGCAATCAGGGCAATTAATAAGTGCTCGTTTCAACACCACTTGCTAGCCGAACATGCAAATCAAGTGTAAACATACCCCCAGAGCACGAGGAAGTTACGCCCTGCGTCCATAGTTGTTGTCGTTGTCAAGGACGCTCGTAAATTTTCTGCTACCATCGTAAAATCGTATCTCGAAAGTGCAATGCGTTCAACCGTTGGATCACAAGAGACTGATCGTAAATCATCGTGCAACTTAAAGGCTGCCAATGGGAAACAAATGTCCGAATCTTTGCTTGCAAATCGCCTACAGCATAAGTCGTTGCGATATTGTACATTGGCGCATTTAATCGCATCCAGAGATATCATTGCTCCATAAAGCTAGCAAGCAAATGCAACGCCCTCTGTATCTCACCCTAATGATAGTGATCATCATCTTCATTTCATGTCGTGCTGCTTGCTGTTCGAGTCGAGTGGCCGGCACATCCACATCCCATATGTACCGATCGTTTCATAGAGCCCGACACAAACACACACACGCACGAGTAGGAAGGGATAGAGAAAATAAAAGAAACATAATTCCAAACCGATGCCCCGTGATGGTGCTGCAGCGGCGGTCGGAGTGAATGATGATGCATCGCTGTGAATTGCAACCGCAACGATGCACTGACAGAGCGACACACCACCACCTGCCGAAAGGGAGGTGGCACAAACCACCGGTACCAGGGCACCAGGACCGGAGATGCCACGCTCCGCCGTACGCAGTATAGAGAGTGCAATTATAGCAACAATTTATGTACGTTTGGCTAATTGTCGGTGGCCGGAGCGCGACATGCAGCCTGCGGCGCGCGTACAGGGGAATGCGGCTGTACACGTTTCGCAAGCTGTACTATCGGATTGTGCTCCAAAACACCGGAAGGGACAATTCATCATCGGCAAATGGTGGTGCCGCCATACGCGGTGCAACGGCGGCCAACACGAGCCAGCGTTTTATTTGGGACGACGAGAAGCAAATGTGTTTTCGTGTAGCCCTAAGAAGAACGGCCAATTTCCGTACGACGGCGGTGGTTATAAAGTTGCGCAATTTCTTTGATAAATTCTTTTTTGGCATGCTTTTGCGTATTGGCGACAAAACCTACGTGGAACAGTATCCGAAGCCACGAGCCAACTTCGTACACAAACACACTGGTGCAGCGAGAGGCTCAACAATCGATAATCAATTGGCCGGAACTACGTGTACACCACGCCGGTGTTTGTCCTTTAAGGTCAGCTGTCTTCTCCGTGAAATGTGCAAACCACACCAGCGAGCCACCACGCGACACTTGCCGTTGCTATGCCGGAACCGATACCAACCAATGCTCCAATGATCGACGACACCGTCATAGACCGGCACGTTTTGGTGTGCGTCTCTCTCTCTCTCTCTCTCTCTCTCTCTCTCTCTGTGACAAGCCAAAATGCAACTTGGACGTCTCTCGGTGCATAAAAATATACCTGCATCACGACTCCCGCCGACATCCAAATCGTATCCAGAGCTGTACTGGGCCGGATTTTGCAGCGCTCGGAAGCTTGGGAGTGCCCTTTGGAAACAATCACCCGTTTTGGCACCGGAAACGAAGCGGACCGCACGTAGGCCACGTTACGCGCTGCACACACCAGCGCAGCTCCGGGTGCCTTCGGTTGCACCTTTGTCATTGTGCAGTGCCCTCGCCCCCCCGCCGAGGTCCACCACCGAGCAGTTTAGTAGTTGTAGTTGTAGTAGTAGGTGGCTAAAGGCCACGCGTGGCTTGTATCTGCAGCGGGCCCCACCCAGCCACCAGAGAGCCAGCGGGCGCCGTTCTGGGTTTGGTGTGCGAGGGAGTGGGGCGCATATTTTACGGCCGCTATCCGGTTCAAGGTGAGCAACCTTGAACATTGCCCTCCCGCCCCGCCCCGAGCTGTATGCATCATGACGACAGCAAGAGGCGAAAACCTTGCGGAGAAAACATTCAGTCGTCGTCCACGAGCTGGCTGGCAGGCAGGCTGCAGAAGCAGTTGCTGAATTTAGCATCAAACCCATCGCGCCCGCGCAGAGAGTATTCCACGTTGCAACAGCATCGACGATTGATTTGCGGTTGCATGCACGCAGTCATGCGAAGCATCTGCAAGAACGCGTGATGGCGGTGGTGTGTGGTCAGAGAGAATGTAAATCAATTTACCGACGCGGATCCGATGCCGGCATGATCGTGATGATGATAATTATGATGTATTTTCAATTTCATCTGCCATTCGCACGCATCTGTTTAACTCGCGGCGTCTAAAACAAACACTAATAGCACACGTTCATTTCACACGCATATGAGCGTACCTTTCGCCACCAGAAACATACACACCTTCGACTCCTCGGCATATTTGGAAGATCTTTCGTGACCGGCAACGTGCACCACCTCGAGCAGTCTAAGAGCGCGCGATGTCTTATGGTCGAAGCGATTGGGCGCTTGATCGGAAAACGTGAACCACGATGTCGACAGGGATGTAATGGGTTGATGATGATGATGATGCAGGTGAGCAAACTTTCGAAAGCCTGTCACAATGAGGCAACATCATCACAACAACCAATCTGCAGTGTGTTTTCGTAGTACTTCACTTTGGGTTTGAAAATCAATTCGCACCAGGCATTATGCATTATTTTGGATAGGTGAGCATATAGATGTTAGAAGTGGACAACTGCAATAAAATTGTGAAATGGCATTGTCAATGAAGACTTACGTGCTGGACAGAATCGACACGAATTGAATCACATACTAATTGGACTAAGTACTGTAGTAATTATTAGACAAGTATTTCAAGATTTGTCCACAATGGTCTATTCTCGGCCTAAGGTACCTGCCTTATGATCACTAGTTAGACTAGTCGGATGATCCCAAAAAGGACAGCCAATCTTGAAACACTTTAACCAAGAAGCAGTCTGGAGCTATTCAATCAAATTCCTACCACTTTCGCACAGCCACACAGCCACAAATGGGCAAAGGTCCAAAATGGCTATATATCTGAGATGCTGATGACGAAACATCGATCAGTGCCCTGAAGGCATGCACTGACTTCAGCTCCATGTCGCGACCAGATTGCAGAGCGCTAGGACCAAAAGGGAGAGACAAGCCAGCCAGGCAAAAGACAAATGATTGTGTGTCGTCCACAAAGCGATCGGATTTTGTGTGTGTTTTTTCTCTCTCTTACTCTCGCCTGGACGTAGCTCGAATGCCACTAGGTTAGCGGAGCTTCCACACGAAGGCCTTGCTGTTATATCACAAGGCTGCGGCTCGTACCGGCGGCACCAACGACCAACACACTATTGCTCAAGAAGGCTACCTTTATGCAATCAATCTCTTACTCTCCTTCTCGTTTGTGTTTGCGCCGCTCGCACGTCGTCGTCGTCGTCCCGGCACGCCTGTCGTATCGTGCGGTGGCGATATCAACAACATCATAAAATGCGCGTGCCCGCGAGATATGCTATCGGCCGGCCGTGGACCTCGTTTCTAAGCGTACCGAAGAGCTCGCGGGATATGCTCGCAGCATGCCATAAAGCCCCACGAGCGGAGAGTAGCCGAGCCTGTCGTCGGCCCACAAACCGTCCAGGTTGTGCCAGTTCCGACGCAGTTCTCTTTCTCCCCCCTGATGCCTGATCGGTAACCTGAATTGTCGGCCGCTTAAACGCACCGCACAATGGTTCCTGAGCCGGAGAGGCTTCTTCTCTCGGGGTCGGTGGAGTCGGGAAATTATTGGGCCGCTTATCGCGCCGGCCGCTCGCAGGATTGAATGCCAGGGGGTCGAACTCGAAACTCCAACAACCGTTACCAAAAACGTTGTTCCCGATTTCGGATCCAGCGTCTGGCACACTACCGGGCTATGGGAAGCGCGCGGTCACAAAATGTCCGCCGCCCGGTGCGCGCACAACGTGCAGGAGGCAGAAGCAGCAGGAAATCAAGAGTATTTTATCGAATTTGTAGTTTCCGATTTGGGCTTCGCTTGGCTCGGCGACTTTGGCCACCGGTTTTCTGGAGATGCGGGTTTGAGGGGTATCCAAAACAGCACCGCCCGTGGAATAGATGGGAACGAAAAAAGAAGACACCCATAGAAGCATTCGAGGGCTTAAGTTTTGTGCGTAAGCACACTGCTCTATGGATCCACTGCGGGGTGAGTTCTGGTGTGTTTTGTGCGTTTCTTCCTCTGGTTTGGGGGTGGGTCATGGGAGGGGGGAGCGAGACGGAGCGTTTCATTTCGGCAAACGCAAGCGTGCGTGTTTTGGGAAGGAAATTGGGCCCACACCAAACTCGGCACGTGAGAGCGCGACCGAGACGGACGCATTCGCCCGAGCGCGAGCGCGCGCGCGCGCCACGGGAGAAAGTAGGTTACCTTTCCGTGGTCAAAGCCCGCGCCAACCACCCGGCCGGGTGCCTCCCCATTCGGCGAAGGTTGTGTGCCAAGCGTACCCATCACTTTCTGCGGAATGTTTGAATAGTTTGTATTAACTTCTTCCCCTGACTCGCGCGACAAGTCCTCCAAATATACGGAGAATAAGAAGAAACCATCTTCTGGGATCGCGAACGAAAGTCTCCCACTATCACGGTCACAAGGCGCAATAATGCCAATCTCACGATTACTCGCACACACACACACAGAGGCACCTGTGGGTGTGTGTGTGTGTGTGCACATACTTTCGTTTGGAGGATGATCTGGTGGTTGTGGATCTCTCCTCACTTTTTTGGACTATTCACGTGGCGCAGAGAGCATGATCACATTTTCGCTTCCCAGTGTCGGAGCTGTGAACCTGTCCGATGGCAGTGAAAATAATAATTTACCCAAAAAAAAGCAGCCGGCAGACACAGGTTATCCGATGCATGCCACCTCCCTCTCTGGTGAACATAAATATTCATATCGTTCAGTAGGTGAAAGACTGCTCACCTTCTCCACATTCAGACACATACACACAAAGGCCCACAGCGTGTGAGAAACTGTAAGTGAAACATCACATTTGAACGAACAGAAAAATGCCACAGAGGCTTCTCCGTGGCGGTTGGTCACTAAAAATGTTGATCGTCGTATCGTACGGCGATAGAATTTTTTTATCAGTTTGCTCTTCGAAACCATTTGCATACAAATCACCTCTCACGAACTTGTAGATGCGAGTGGCCGAAAGCCACGTATTCGAATAACTGTGCGCCTGCGGGATGTGTCACTGATGTTAGAACTGATGTTGTTTTAGCTATGTTTGTCGCAATCAATTCAAATTTTGAAAAACACTTCTAATAACGATTACGCACAGGAAAAAAGCCCATTATCTTCGTTGGCTCCACGCGGATTACTCCGCCCGGTAAGTGGAGAATGATCCTTCACCGAAAGTCGAAGCCTTGCCCACACGCAAACACACACCCCGCACGCATTCTTTTCGCATTCGTGTACGTGTGAATGTTGTACTGTTTTTTTTGGCGTGTGTTTTGCCTCTCAAAAATCCAACCGGTTCATCGAACAGGTTTGGCGTTTATTTTAAGCCCACCAGCACCAGCGACAACCCCGAACACGGGACACGCTTACTCGCTGCACGGCCAAAATCTTCGGCCGATTTGGCGAACTACTTTCGATGTGTGGTATCGGCGTTTTAATTGCACGATTATGCTTGAAAGCTTTCGAATGGGAGGCGTGCAGCAACTAACTTTCAAGCGAGTTGGGTTCGTGGCTTGCCCCGCGCAGCGCACCGCGTAAAAGGAAAAGTGGAAATAACAACAACAAAATGTGTGTTAGGTGAATTCGCACAAACAAAATGAAAACTTTGCATCTGTGCTTCGATTTTAAGCAGGAATAAAGCAGCTCATGGTTTTAATTAAAAAAAATCAAATGAAGAAATAGAATGATTTCAAAAAGAACCAGAGAACCGAAACGTAACTTTGATGCCAAAAAAAATCAAATTTTCACTCAAATTGCCACCAGATTCTTCGTGTGTGTCAAATGTAAAGTAATGCATGTAGTAGCGGTGCGACAAAACGTGCCCTGTTATAGACACGTGCGTGTATTCTTCCGCATCAACAATAGAAATGCCCACATTCCACGGGTTAACTGAACTTGAAAAATATTTTCCACGTTCACCCGCGGCCCGATGACTCTCGGCCGCATCGCTCGTTATGCTCTACTTTTTATCGAAACCATTATCGGCCACTATCGCCATCAGCACACACACCTCAACAGTGTTTTCCTCCTCCGTTTCAAATTTCAGAGCATTACTCCAGAGCGCGCACTAAATCAATCTGTATCCATTTGGTGGTAAGTTTACACTATAAAATTGCTAGTATTTTACACTTCTCCATCTCTCTTTCTCTTTCTCTCTATCTGCCTCCTGCCATTCGTACTGCGACTGGGTGGTAAAACAAAAAAAAACAATGGGTGTTCCACCCGATGGTGTACATCATATCATGTCTGCAGGAAAATATGGTTTCTGTTCATAATAAAATAGCTTCACAGCTACACCTTTTAACCCAGTTATCACAATCATGTCTGCACGATGCACCAACAACTATAACTCAAACCAAGAATATCAAAACATTCGTTCATTTCCAGAGTCACTCACAGCTGCTACATGGACATGAAAACTTCCGCTCGAGGGTGACTATTTTGCATAATTCAACAATTTCAACAAAACAAAAACGCACGTATAATATGTGTACAACAAGCAGACACCGAGGATGATCCTAATAAAAATGAAAGCTTCACTTTATAGAGAACTTTAACTGAGCGTGACACGCTGAAACATCCGCGTGGCAGTGAAGCCGAACCGACACGTATTAGAAAAAAAAACGGCGCTTTATTTCCTTTTTAGAGCGACCTTCAGCACCGATGACGCGGGGGCCGGGTAGGAAAACGTCCTTACAAATCTAGCACACTGGCGCGGCCAAACAATCACGTTGAAAGCAACACAGTCAGCTTTGTTCCAACGAGAAGAAAGGTAGCTCCTCGCGCCACTGTCTTGTAATCTGAGGTGATTAGTTAAAGATAATCCAAATGGCACACGGATCATCCCCAGGCAATGGCTTTTCTCATTATCGTTTGCGTGTTGTGTTGTTATCAGATGCGTTTTACATTACACTTTCCCATATCGCACGGTGCGCAACAAAGCCTTGGATTATATCGTGTCACTTTGGGAAGTAAACTTTACTCAAATTCACTGCTTGACTTGACTGGTGGAACATGAATTATTTTTTTTTTTTCAAACATGTTCCAGCAAAACATTACTTGAATTGCAATAACACTAACAATAACACATAGATAAACTTTTATCTATTAAATTATACCGAATGTTATGGAAATTAAAGTCGCTTTACACGAAAAACCAACACAACGTTTACTTAGATCGCAAGTTTTTCCACTGATGGGATATTTCACTACTCTCTTGGACTGGGATTGCAAAGTGAGCGCACTGCGTAGTTTTGGTGCAAACACACATCACCATTGAAATTCGCACAATACGCAGATTACATTCCCATCGTTTTTTCACACGCGGCAAACTGTTGATAATCATCATGGGGAATACTATTTAGCTCCACAACACGTCTAACCACTACAAATTCACGAGAATCCAAAACAATAAGCTTTTGAAGTAATCGCAAATTCACACTGCACTCGCTCCGATCGCAGAGCCGCACTTCTTGCTAGTAGATCACTTCAAACGTGACATGAAACTATGATCCACTAAACATCCAACACCAACCGTAGAGTATACAGCAGCGTGCTCTCAATCGTTAAACTCAATTTTATGAGTTTTATCACAACTTTTCTCGAACCAAACCGAACACTAACAATCGTTTGCGCTCAGTTTATGTGGCGACTCCGGTAACACATACAACACGTAGCCGCCGACGCCGCCGAGTTTTCCGACCGAAAGTTCAACTGAAACTGAACACCTAAACCGATCGCGCAGCGGACCCACTCGCGTCGCGCACGAAACCAACACACCCCGCTTGGCCGCGTGTGCTCCTTCCCACCCTCCCCTCGTTACTCACTTCCCCACCCGCCACATCGCTCTCCACAACAGAAAAAAAAACATCAAGCTTCCAAAAGCCCTAGGAAGGCCAGCAAGCGGCAGCAAACAAACCTATTATACGAACCAACCAACGCGACGCGCCCGTCGTCTACCTTATTGCGTTGCGCATGGTACACACAGATGATGTTTGGAGGATCGAGATGCGCGTCTCGCGAGTCACGGTTGCTTTTCTCTCTCTCTCTCTCCGTGAAGTTTACAAAACCGTGGTGCTCCGACCGAAAAGCGTTCGCTGCTCTTCCGGCGCCGTGTGCTCAGCTCCGACGTTG
Source organism: Anopheles dirus (assembly GCA_000349145.1). Taxonomy (NCBI): domain Eukaryota; kingdom Metazoa; phylum Arthropoda; class Insecta; order Diptera; family Culicidae; genus Anopheles; species Anopheles dirus. The sequence goes on along the minus strand of KB672869.1, from coordinate 1,553,026 downwards.
GTGAATTGCCGCGATACAGGAAAGCTTGCGAGCGCAATACGATTGGTTCAACAAGCTTGCGAGCATGCTGCCGTGTGGAAGCCGGGCTTAATAGTCGGCAAGCTATGTACGTACGTGGCTCCGGTGGACCACCAGATGGGCCTTGAGGCGAACGAACATAAACGCCCCAACATAAACATTCCATCGTCCGGAACACCACGTCGATTGCCGGAGCGATATGGGTATGAATGGAGCACACGCGGTGGGAGGCAAAATGATCGAAAGCTTCACCAACACTACGATACGAACGTGCACACCGGCAGTGGCAGGTAGAAGTGGCATATAACCAACACCAATTTAGGTTCATTCACGATGCATCGTCCGTTGAAAGCAGCTGATGACGATCGTTGTCATTTATCCGAGAGTGGCTAACAGGGGTTGAAGCACGTTCATGTTGTTTCAATAAACGATTCAAAAAAATATGACTAGTATGCTAATCATTTATCTTGAATGTTAAAAAGTCGATACGTCAATTGCAGCATCGAGAAAAAAGCGGCCCAGCAGACTAAGAAACTTGGTTGCCAAGTTCTGACCATTTCTTCCAGATTGTGTCGTGTGAGGTAGGGATAATTTGTTCGTGCCATTGTTTATAGTTCTATTCGAGAATCGTGACACAAGGCACGGTGAATGTGGTACAATAAAAATGCATTCACAGCGTACTTCGCCACCTTTTCAATGCAAAAAAGTTGACATTTGACAAATTTACGAGTTGATTGTTATTTGTACGCACGGATTTGTTTATTTTCTATGTTTTAATTGACGCACTGTTAATAATTCGTTGGATGGGTTGCACTTATCAGCGCTTTATTGGCACACGAAACCCATATTCGAAAAAAAGTAGGAAAAACGCACTCCACATATGCATTATGTGGACTACGAAGGGTAATATAAACGCAGAAGAGTAAGCTGGCGATGCAATGCTCACTTATAAACAACTGTTAAGGCTGCATCGTTGTAGACGAAACAGCACAACGATATCGACAACGGAAACGCGATCTACAGCAAGCCGAAACATAAGAACTAGACACATCACGTGTGCTTACAAAGTGTCAGTATCGGGAGCGTTCATGTTCAAATTACTTTCAAATATCAAACCACGAGCTCAACGATGGCGAGTAAGTCAGCACTGACCGCCTCAATTAATAGGAATTGTTTTCAAGAACTCAAAATTTATTTTTTGATTGGTATGTTGACAAATGAGGGTGCTGAAATTGTTTCAATTTTTAGCATTTTTTGCATTACCTTAATCCCAAGTATAGTACAATTTAGCCCATAGCAAAAACTTTACTTGTTTAGACTTGAAATCTATATAAACATCAGCTCATCGAACACATTGTAGATACATTAATATTAATATAGTTCACTGTAAAAAAAGTGCAGTATAGGTTTCTCTTATTGTTAACGATCTTATTTCATTAGGCATGTCGTATCGTTAAAACAGATCGAAAAATTTACTCATAAGTACAGTTTGCTAGGTTTACCGTTTAGTTTTATCCATTCTAGAAGAGATAGTGTCGAAATTGATTTTCGTTACTGCCAAAGATCGCTTATTAATCAGTTAAAAATATCGAAACATGACAAAACATAGCTTCATTTGCAGGAATGTTCGCGTATCATTTGGCGAAATTATCACAGGAGATCTATAATAATTGATAGCACCAACAACAACAACGGCTCCATTATCAGCATAGACACGCCGGAAATGATTAATATGAAAATATACCTGTAAATGTCTCTTTAAGAGGTAAAGAATGATGCCAGATAAACTGATAGACAATACTTTAAAGTTGTTTTCATGTTTATATACCGAGTTAATTAGTGTTGCATAATAAAAACGTCTCAAACGACATATACCGATATACGCATCACCTAAATTGAATACAATTCTTATATGTTCTTACCCAAACCTTTATGGATTGTCAGCTGAACGAAACTCACCTGGAAATAGAATGAAAAAAAGATCATGTTAAAAAACATATTAAACATATTTTTTTCAAACGAAATGATTTTATATGTTTGAATTTTTTGAAAAAATGAAGTAGAAATCCACAGTTTATTCCCCATAGCCTTGCATGGCCTGATAAATAAAAACTTGCAAGACAGCACTCAATGTTGACAGATGCTTGCGATACTCATTTCACCACCAAAACGACAATTCCCCTTGGACCTTTCAGCGAACTCCCTTTGATGGAGTGATAATTCCCAAACCCAACCATAATGTTCACATTTGGTTATGTTACGTTCGGAATGTGCTTACTTTTAGCACTTTGTATACACATACACAGACACATGCCGATCGAACAGTCGCTCTACTACTACGCCGAACGTTGAAACGAGCGACAGAGCGACACATTTGTCACGTTGCCGTAGGTCTTCGGTTCTAAATCCCGCACCTCATTCGAAGCTGTGCAAAAGGCAGAAAAAAGACTACGGATAAACATTGCCTCACGTCACCAACGCCATATAATCATGCCGGCGGAGGAACGTGACATTTCAGTCAGCCGCACGGTGTGCCTGGCCTGCCCGGGAGAGGGGCACGGTCTATCCGGATGACATGTGTCAGCCGGGTGGAGAAAACCGCCGAATGAAAGCCTAGCTATTTTTAATTTACCAACACCAACCAACCAAACCGTGCGAAAGCTCGTCTGCACGAGCTGCTTTCTACAACTAAAACCGCTGCTATGGATACTTCTGGATGATGGTGGTGGCGGTATTCATTCCAATTGGACCTCCACCAAGTCCCCGCCACCAGCACTTGACACACGCTTCAAAGGACCAACAAAAAATGAAAAACGCTTTCAAATACCTGGCCGGGTATAAATCTTTGCCAGGAAACTGAACTGGAAAATGGATTCCTTCTCCCCAAAACCGAGGTGTGTCCATGTCGCCGACATTTCGGTGCGCAGTACAGAGAACGGAACTCGCGCGAAACAACACGGTTGACCATGATCGAGCCGGCGGACTACAGGTCCTTTGTGCGTTTTCGCTCGCTCGCTACATATGCATATTAGTTTTAATAATACCAAGTAGTAACTTGGTCTGCAAACTTTTTGCGCCACTTCAACCTAGTTGTACCGCCCCGATGGCGAGATGGTGATTATAATTAAAGCATCAAATAAACTTTACCACAAGGGCCTCCACCGCACGCTCGGGGGAATTTACTGTCCGTATAATGTGCCACACTACCGGAGCGTCCGTACTTTAGCGGAGAACTCTGGGGATTCGGCGAACTTCACACCACACAGATGTCACATGTGCCGGGCAGGGAAGCAACGTCAGGACAGAAAAAGCTCGCCCAACCCGGACGCTTTTGTATTTTCATTATGGGATATAAGGATAAAAAGGTCGATGTTTGGGGTTTTCATCTCTCTGGCGGCGGTGCTCTTGCTCTCGGCAATAAATGCAACTTACTAGCCAATAAATATCACGAACGATGCAACGCTTGTTTCGCCGTTCGAAACAAGCCGGCCTCGATATACAATCTGATATTTGGAATCCACTGGGACAGGGACGGTTTTTATGTGCAATATCTGTACGAATAATAGTTTATCGATTTCGAAATATAAAACATACATAAACACATAACATATAACAGTGCTGGTGTAAATTCGCATACAATACCATACTAATGAAACATAGATTATTTTATAACTGAAATTAAATTATTTGGAAGGTTTAGAATGAGCTTTTAATACGTATGAAGAGTCTGACAAAACAACAGCAACATGTTGAACACCGTCTCAATTTATTTATTTTTGTTTGTTTGATTTGATTGAACACGTTCAAGTCGATTTTGTATTTTTTTCTCTTAAATATAGATCCCAAATAAAGACCTAAAGTTTACACAACGTAGCATCATAACTTGCTAGAACATAAATTATCGAAGGATTATTATTGATGGAGCAGATATAAATATTTCTATGACAAGGCAAAACCTTATGACTTGCTATAGCAAAAAAACTGTATTTATCACTCAATTTAAAAGCAATGAAACACTGCAAATGCGAAATTAATTGTTTATAAACTGATACCATCCAGACTACACGAAAGAAAAAGTGATGAAAGATCGCAAAAAAAGTGAAATTGAACGGTGCACTGGGCGAAAGGAATGTAAAGAGAGACACTAATTACAATATATCTCCTATAAAGAGACTCAGTCCACTTAAGAAGCGATGAAGGATCGATAAAACAGCTTTTCCTCCCATTAGAGAGCACGTGCTGGCGCGTCCTGCGGCTCGCACAACTTATCATGGAAAGAGCATGGTGGATCGCTCTTTCAAAGATTAATGATTGCTTCATCTTAAACCAGAATCATTCCCGGTGCCCGACAGTGCACACAACGCAGGTGAAAGAAAGGGAGAGAGAGCGAGAGAGAGAGAGAGAGAGAGAGAGAGAGAGAGAGAGAGAGAGTGCGAATGTCGAAGAAGAAAGTATCTGCTTCTCTTGTGGCTCGGTCTGCTTCGTCCACGGTCAAAGCAATAATGCAAATAACATATTTCAAGCCCAGACTTCTCATTTGCATTCCAGATAAACGATTATTAACCACGCTAGACTTGACCCGAAGAAAGTAGGCGATATTAACAGCTCCATCGATGATTTTCTTTTCATTCGACAACAATCTCGTCAACGGGACAAGGTAGCTGCGGCTGTCCGTTGCTGTCAATGTGGTATGCAAAAATATAGCACGTTTCAGAGTTTAATAGGCTCAACAGTGAACTTTACAAAACAGCAAGTATTTTTATTATTATTAAACTTTTACAGCAGCCAGCTATCTCAAACGAAGCAATGTTTGATGATTCCATAGCCAAATTTCATGGTTTTTATAGGAAAGAAAACTAATATGCATACAGCCAGCAGCTTGAGCGTACTGTGGAAGAATGGTTCAACGAGAAAAGCTCTATTTATAGATCCATTTATCGATCGCTCGCGTACAGAAATTAGCAAGCACGATACAAAGACAAACGTGTGGATGAAACAGGGGTTACTGCGCGTTACACGCACCAGAGGAAAGGATTGCGAAAGTACTGGACGACAACGATTACATCCGCGCCTGTTCCTTGTGTTCTGGGCTGATCGGATGTGCTTTTTAGTTGCTCGCAGGAAACAGGTTCCTGTACGTACCACGCAGGAAGGGTACTAGTCTATTTTAGGAATACGTTTTCCGGGTCACATACCATCTAACGAAACGTCGCACTCGATACAATCGAGATGATACACTGCCAATGGAGCTCGTGTACGGTTTTAAGAGACATGAGTGCATTATAAACTAAAAAAATGATATTATATGAAGTTAATAAGGTACTTTGAAAATACAAATCATTAAAGTTGGCAATAAATTATGTTTATGATGATAAAGGAAAAATCTGGATCATCAAATAACTTTATATGTTCAAACCCTTAAAAAACCCTATGAATGGCCCTCATTGCTTTTCAATTCAATTTTCATAGTTATTAAACCAGAATTTTATTACTCAATGGGAAAACACATAGCAAAATTTTTTAATCGAAACAATAATACAAGAAACAAAAACCCAAACCAAACCAAACCAAAGTCAACAATACAACAAACCGTTTCCTAAACTCAATTTCGAACATACTATCAGGATCTTCTACTCCGGTTGGAAAAGAATAACAATTCCTGCAACTAATAAAACAAACTAAAAAACTAACCACGTCCGCCACGCTGGTGGTCAGCAGTTTCCATAACCAAGAAACCCCTCAGGAAAAACACTATGACCGAACCAACGATAATGGAAACCCCGTGGCGTGTAAGCCGCCATCGGTCGATTTATGTTCCGCCAACGTATTTTCCCACCGCACGTAGGACACACGCGAAACAAAACCAAACAGCAGAAAACTGCACGATAGAAACGCCGGAACGCCTGTTACTGTAAGCAGGAAGAAGAATAAAATAAGCGTAAAGAACGTGAACGTCACCGCCACCAGACTCACGGCCCACCAATGTAATCCAATAAAAAGTTATTATTCATATTCGTAATTTTCTAAAGACCACACGATGTGAAATATGCAAATACGTCCTACCACAGCGGGCGGAATTCCGGTTATAAAGCGGAATATCCTTGCGGGTGCCAGCGGTGAACTGCTCTGTCACATTCGATGGCTCGGTTTTTCTCCAGATAGTGGGCGAACGAGGTGTAAAAATCGATTTAAAATGTATGCCTGAGTAACAAATCTACGTGAATAGTTGTGGAAAACCTTTTAAAGCATTTATTTATTTTTTGACTGCGTTTCACTCAGTGCTTCTAAACTGTCACTAGACCGTTTATGTCGGTTTAGATGTCCATGCAATACAGATGTCCCACAGACAACAAACTTTACGAGAATTACAAAGTAAAATGTGAAGATTTTCATATTTCTTTTCCGGCGCAACCAAATCCAGCCCTTAAACACAACGTACCATAGACATTCGGCATCCGGAATTGACCGGCTTCGTCCTGCGGCAACCACCAACCGCATCGGGCTGCTGTTGGGATGAACGAACCGAGGAGAAAAACGATGCGCACACTCCTTTGCCACCGCTCGAGGCCGGATGCTGGCGCTTTCCATTTCCCCCGACAGTACTCTTGTTATTACTATTATTGCTATGATGATGGCTATTGGTGTTGTTATTGCTATGATTCACCAGCTGAGATGAGTCATGATGTTGAGGATGGTGGTGGTAGTTGCCTGCACCTACCGGCGACTTAGTCACTATTTGATTTCGGTTGCAATCGGTGGTCGATGATCGGATCGATGCGGACGACGACGACGGCGACAGGATGCAGCTGTCGCCGTTGCCGTTTCCGTCTCCTTCGTAGCCACCTGCATCGTTAATGGCGGCGGGGTTGGTGATGATGGCGGGTGTAGTAGTTGCAATCCCAGAGGCATTTTGGAGAACCATCGCAAATCCGCCCGGCGATGGACACTCCTCAGCCTTGTGGACCGTTTTCCAGCGGCGAAATATCGTAAACGATAGAATGTACTTGAAGAAATTGATCCTCCTCTTCTTCGCGCCTGCCTTGCTCCGCTGCACGCGATTATCAATGGCTGCAATTTATTATCCTCAGCTCGCTGTTGGTGCTAGATGGTGCCACCGTGACCGTTGTGGTTTAACGTCGGCAACAGCACAAATCCTTTCGAATGGAAGCCAGATGCACAGGATAACTACACGGCAGCAACCTCACCAAACAATAAATCCTCACAGGTTAAGGTTTCTTCGTCCCGCAGTGATAATTAATGGTCCGACAGCAACTGAACCGCGCACCACACTGGACATATGTTTGCGATTTGTGCTCCCTACTTTTTCGCTAATCGCTCCCCAGTGACACAACTAACTCGAGGAAGGAACACGGAAAATTCATCGACCTTTAGCACGGACCACCGCGCACCGTATAAAGTGTTGGATCCTTGGGGAAAATATTTTCGCGAAATAACACACGCACACCGTTAATCCACACTAAAATACCGACGAAGCACCATCGCCCCGAATGGCGGCGAACAGCACACAACAGTAATGGGAATTAAATAGGAGACTTTTACTTTTCCAAACAACCCAAAATCACGGAAGGACACAGCGCTGTCGTCTGTCACTTCGCTTGCCGAACCACGACCAGCTACGTTTGCCACAACTGAAGGACTTCTGCAACGAGAGTGTCAGCTGAAAACGATTGCCTGCCTTCGTTCAGCAGGAAGTCCGAAGCCATAACACACCGACAACCCGAACGCCGAACCGAGCGGAAGGATGACATTGCTGTTCGGGTGGGAAAACCAGAGCGTAGAGGCCACCCTATGGCTATTCGAGCAGTATTCGAGCAGTTTCACCGAAGGAAAACAATGAATGAATAAATCGCAACTACAACTCTCAAATGAACCGAGAGAGCATGAGAGAAAAAGTAACGTATAGAGAGAGAGAAATAGAAATGCATCATGGAAGTAAACGGAAAACTCGGGAAATATAATGAAAAACGAGCCTATCGTATGCCGACATGGGCGTCAAAAATGCCGGCTACTGTTTTACAATGGAACACACACAAGACTGTACACCAAAAAATAAAAATATTGATGCATCGTTTCGAAAGGATACCTTGATGAAAGTCAAACATAACGCCCGTTTTCTCATGAGGATGTTTATTGTATGAAATGTTTTTTTAATATAGAATTATTTATGAATAAAATTAAACAGGCAGTTAGTTTACGTGATATTTTTCTCTTACTGTTCCTTGTTATCACAGCCATTTGATACCAACCAATTTAGTTGAGATGTCAAATCCACAACGGACCGTCGGGAGAATTTCAATAAACGCCTGTGCTTTATTTCTTCCCGTAAAAAACACATTTTCTGATTGGAGAATGTGAAAAGACTGAAAAATTGCTCCACACACAGCGCACAATCCTTGCCATCATCATATAAATAGGGAATTTATTCCATGTCTGAAGTTATAAATGTATGGAACGTACAAAAGGCAAAACCATCACATGTTTTTTTCAGGAAAAAAAATCCCACACTGAAAGAAATAAAAACAATACCATACGGTGCGTTCCATCAGATCACATGTAAGTGCTGAGTTCACGGATGAAGAATTATTGTTTTATGCCAAACCAAAGTTTCAGTTTTTTTCGCGGCTTGACGCATAACCAGAGCAAGGCATAACCATATCACATTCGGAAGCATCTTTGATGTTCTATTTCTAAATGAGCCGTAGACATTTATAGCAACAACAGTGAGGTACATATTTTGCAACACAAAACAGTATTATTAGAATATTAAATTAACGTACCCTAACTAATCAGTCGGACATAAAAGCGACATTAAAAGCTCTGTTAAACCTAGTGTAATGTAACATACCAAGCATTTTCTCTGTAGTCAGCTCAAATGAAGTAGTGGCATATCTCCACACGATCGGATACATTAGCTAAATGCAATGGATGTCCACCATATCTGAAATCGTTAAATCGAGAGCACAATAACATACTCCTACCGGAAGGGAAGATAAAGCACCGAACGGTTTTGCGATATTTTAAAGCGTCCTCTTGGCAAGACCTTCATATGTGTTCCAAGTTTGATACTAACCAACATAATGCAAACGCATGCAAAGCTATGTTCAGAATCTGTACGGATATTTGTGTTACTCTCGTTTGGACCGGAGCCATCAAGGAAGGAAGAGAGTTTTTTTATTGATCCAATCCAGTTCTGCAACCCAACTGTATGCACCACAGGGCGAAATTTAAAGATCGTATAAAGTGCATTGTTCGCTGCAGACGACGCATGCAATCGCTCGAATGCAGTTGGCAACTCTTTCAAATTATTTTATATCATTCATTGCGATTGAACTTGGGTAACAATAACTACCAGCCACCAGCAATGGCTTTTATGCCAGTGCTAACGGCCGGCAGGGTAATGGAAACTGTCATCCCTAATCTACGAGGCTATATTTCATCGATTATCCACACGATAAGCAAGTCTGTGGCCGACAGACCGAGAGAAAAAATAAGCGATCGATATTGGGGAAAGAGTGGTTGAGGCCAAATATGAATAATATGTAATCTCTGTAACGCTCCGCTACTGAGTGGAAACATTTGCCATCTCCTTGGCGCTAGATTAAATTTATCAACCTCACTCAAACGCCGGACCCGGTGGCGCTAAAGTATTCGTTCTAAAATTCCGGATATGGACCTGGAATATGGAAATATAGCCCCGTTGCCCAGTTTTCTAACGATCCTTTTTGGCACAAAATGTGTAAGAAAATCGATACCACGCACCATCGGCTAAACTGACGGCACCGGAATCCCGGACACCGAAATTTAATTACTTTTCATCGATTCGGCGGAGGATAATCGAGCAAATACCGTACGTCAGCAAACTCATTCCATTACCGCGTGTTTCGTCTTCTGCTCCAGCTTACAGAAAAAAAAACTGTGTTGGAAAGGTGAAAATGTTCATTTCAATTACATTGCTATGCTCCATCACGTGGATCTGCACTCTGTTTATACAATTTGTCATTCATATTTGTGTAGTAATCGTGGGGAAAAAATGTTACACGAAGAGTACGAACACTATTTTTATCATCGTCACAGATCGTTGGCTTGAAAGGACGGATGTTTTTATCAACTTGATGTACACATGTCTCAGAAAAAATATATACCAACTATTTATCTAGGAGTCATAATCATTCCTTTTTCAACGTTATCTGTCACAACAAAACAAATTGATAAAAAAAGTCTTAAAATTGAATACATATTCGACTATATAGATCAGAAGAAATATACACATTTGGAAGCTATTTTGGCTAGTACCAAATTTGTGAAACTTCTTATGCAAAAAATAACATAAGACTGCTCAACGTTATCATCAACATTAAAAAAAACTGCTACCTGGTTAGGTTTCCTTTTGAAACGGTCAAACAACTAAAAACGATGTAAAAAATTGAAATTTCTTTATAATTTATAGCAAAAGTAGTGTCATTGTGAAGAACATAACTACTGCCTGCACCGCAAACATCAAAACATGAAAGATCATCTATTTTGTTGATCACGGTACCTCTTCCATCAACAATCCGTTGGCGCTCGTAAATGCACCAACAACCTGCCCTACCTAGGAAAGAAAGCCGTTAATGAAGAGGAAATAATCTACTAGCTAGCCTTTGGGTCGTTAAACTTTTCCAACATCGCACACCACAAATCCGCTGGCAACCGTCTCCAAATGGCGGTATTTCTGAAGTAAAAGTAAATGAGAAAAGCATGAATAAGCACCTGAAAAAAAAACAACGCTTCCTCCAAAGCCAAACTTCCCACCATTGGAAATCCACCCTCAAAAAGCTTAATGATTTAGTCTATGGCTTGCCGGGATATGATGATGCAGCTTGTCGTTGAGACGGTACACCGTATTAAGACGAACAAAAAATGGATCATTTTTCTCTCACAATCGCTTTCTTCAGCTGAGTATCGTGGTATCATGGAATGACTTATTACAGTTTGTTTATATCTATTCCACATATATGTAAATAAATTTCGCAATCATCAAGAGACAAACTTTACAAATTTTATATGTAAACAACTGCATTACTTTATATTAAACCACAACAATAGAGTATATTTTGTATTTACAATACAAACTTATAATGCGGAAATAAATGACACAATTCACTTGTTTCTAGGAATGATATAATCGCATGAGCAGAAATGCAATGATTAGAAAAATGTGTTTGCATTAATAAAAACGCTTTTTTCATCATCGTAGCCGGTAATATTTTTTCCAGTTTTCTTCATTAAAAAGTATCCGTCTGATCCTATTTTAAAGTAACTACACATACTATTTTATAAATACAATTCAATAAAAAATGTGTAAACGCTGGCTTACAGAAAAGGAAACAGAGCTCCATGGAACGTATCAACTGATGTTACAACTATTAGGTCTACAAAAAGAAACGTTCCGTTTGGGTTTGCATGACTGTAGTAATTGATTAATGTATGAAAATCTACAAGTAAAATATATAGATTATAAACATAATGTGACCTGTATATAACTGTACCAAATTCCTACTGTACCGTTGTCTGTAGCTTCGGAGATATGAACAAGCCAAGTAAACAATAACCAATAAGTTGTTTGTATGGCTTTGATAGACTTTGAGCCAATTCGGCTTCTTTCGTCTCTAAACCAATAAGTTTCTGCAACAAAGTGGAATCAAAAGAGATGTTTTGTGGTCTTATCATGCGGTTGTAAAAATTTGACAACAAAATATTTGTTTTGATCCCCATAACAGCATCACTTGGTGAAGAGATGTTTCATTTCAAATATGAATAAAAAAAGGCCGGAAACTTATAGTTTCGTTAGCTTTTCGTAATGAATGATTCGAAAGGGTGTTGTGTGGTAAAATAATCTTGATGGCAGATAATTGTAGGGTATTCTTCTTATTTTATGGCACAACAACCTCAAGTAGGTCAAGGCCTGCCATTTCTGGCTTTTTTTACTTAGATATTGCTTAGTTATTTTTTACTTAGTAATGAAGGATCTGAACTGTATGAAGGACATACAATCTTTACAATCTAAAGCTTGGTTCATTTAGAAATGGGGCACTTTGTATCCCTTGTATCTTTTTTACCGTTATTCCAATTGAAACACATTGTTAGAATGAAATAGAGGTAATTATATTTTAAATTAAAAAAATATGAAAAAAAAATATTTGTCATTTTTGTGAAGAAATTATCGGACTTTACTGTTGGTACTTCTCAACGACCTGCGCACAACTGCTTTAGTCACTGTTTTGGGCATTAAATTTCACCAAATCTTTATTCGTTCACTTTTCTTAGTTACAGTTCCCTTTTCCTTCAGTTTCTTTTTTATTTTTGCCCAATA
>KB672869.1:1433708-1540221 GCA_000349145.1 Anopheles dirus | reverse complement strand
ATTAGAGCGGTCAGCGTTAAGATTTTTGGGCAAATCATAGTCCAAGATGTTAGGGTTAGCCTTGATGTTTCGAATGACTGTAAATCGCTGTTGACGATTAACGAATCAACTCCGTCGATTAGTTTGCTCCTTACGCACTGTCGTCTGAGACCCCTTTACATTTTAACTATTTGCGCCATAGCCGATTTAGGCAAACTCAACCATTTTGCCAGCTCCCGAGTTGACGCTGGATTGGATTATGGATTATGCAGATGACTGTGCGCAATCAATTTTCGTTTCTCGTCTTGCATGTCGAATATCTCGGTAAATAAATAACGAAATTGCGTAAAAATTGGACACACTTAACTGTTTACTTCTGTCAACAAAACGCTGTCAAAAGATTTAAAAATGGACCACTGGGAGCGCCACTATCACTGAAACAAAGTGCCCCATTTCTAAATGAACCAAGCCTTACCTGGTGAAAATACGGAAGCAGGTAATGGAAAGTAACGGAGAATATAAAAAAATGTGCACCAAGCAGAATGCTTCGTTCAATGCGTATTTCAACTATTGAAAGCTTCTTGTCATTTGGAATGCGCGGATGTCAATATTCGGGGAATGGAACAACGCTATGAAAAACAAAATTAACTTTACATGGATTTTTCTATTCCATTCTCAAAAAACCTTTGGTTATTTGTGTAGCGATAATAGAATGATTTGACAACTTGAGTTCCAGCTTCAACAGCTATTCACATGTTCCTCTCCCGTCCGCTGAAACACTAAAAATTAAACAAATACTGCCAATAACTATCAATTGCCAAAAACGTTTGGTCACTATTTAACACATAGGAAAACCCAGCAATATAAATATCCCTAACAATGACTACGTTTTGCACGAAGCGATGCATCATCCATAGGAAGAAGGGGGAAAAAAACAGACGACAACGTTCGCGATAATGATAATGATGGAAGGCCCGGATTTTGCGATTAGCACCTTTAAATAGAAAAAAAAAACCGTTCACACCACTTCAGAATCGGTGCTGTCGGTGCTTAAAATATGGCCGTATCGCACAAATACGTAAAACACAGCGCACAGCACAGCGCAACAAAACATAATGGTAGTGTTACAAACACTCTGGTATGAAGAATACCGTACGGTTGCAGTAAAGAATCTTACATTGGAGTCGATACCACCACTCCAACCTGCTGCTGCTGCTGGTGGCGGTGCTGTTGCTGCTGCCGTTGGTAGGCCTCGTTTGATGTAGCCATCATCTTTTGCCTATCGTCTCGACTGCAGCATTTCTTGCTGCTCCAGCATTTGGGCCAAGTTCCTCAGCATTGCCCAGGCCGGCCAGATCCCCCCGTCGAGAGCATAGTAGCACAAAATAGGAGAGGAGAAAAAAAACAACTCAAAGCGAACTCGATACCTGTTTTTCCGGCTGCTGATGGTGGTGGTGGTGGTGCTGATTAACGGTGAACTCATCCGTTGCGGATTCAATGCCACTTGCCGCCGACCAGGAGGAGGAAGCGGAACCGGCCGAGAGTGGCCGATCGGGAGTGATCGAGGGCTGCTGGTACGCGGCCAGCAATACCTCGCGGGTTCCGCCGGCGCACCCGACGGCCAGCGGGCTTATCTGCCAATCGTGGACAATCGTTTCATCGACCATCGTCAACGCGTGTGACGTCATCTCGGAGTCCGCCGTCGGCGTCGCGGTGGCCGTTGGATCGTAAGACACCGAGGACCTCAGCAACGCGGACACTGGATAATTGTTGCCGCTGTCTCGGCTGGAGTACACCATGTTGGTGAAGCGAACAAGCAAACACGAGACTATGCACCAAACCAAACAAACTATCAATCACACAAACACACTCCGTAATGTGGGGACACTTTATGACGACCCTCCTCCTGTGCGGATGTGACGGACGTGCGCTTCCCTCGTATCAGTCGCGTTTTACCGCCAACTTTGCACACCACGAACGCGATATATCTGCCAACGGCCGTGACTATCTCGCAACACACCGCACACTTATGCCGAGCACATCACCCGATAAAGGAATCCACATGACTCATGGGCGTAGAATTTACACCAATACTGCCGCAATTAATGCTATCAACACGGGTTAACAACTATTCTTCTTTTTTCGCCCAAAGATACGCACTTTCGCACACACGCTTTATCACAACGCAGGAAGTGATGATTTAAACATCGTGACGGTGATCAAATCTGGTGCACCCTAAAGCGACCATAAACCGAGCGACTGATGATATGGCGTGCGGGTGTTAACTGGCCCTCCAACTACCTGCCCACTACTCGCTCATCTCCACGCCACACATCGCGCCACTTCGAGCGAGCAGGAAAGATCCAAAGAATCCAACGACGAATTATACACAGTTACTTGTGCCACTCCACAACTGGTTCCCAATCTTTCGGATTTGGGTTCCCGTCGAATCTAGTTCGATTTTGTTTTTCACCCCGGCCGAAGCAGAGAAGCAGAAGAGAAGCGGACGCGATAAAGCGGAGCACGAGAAACAACCGGGCGGACGCCAGCAAGCGAAATGCACACGACCGCGTGCGGCCGATGGGAGAAAGATACTGAACGGGCGCCGGGTCCGAGAGACTGCGCGAGTCTAAGTCCCGCGCGAGATGATGATTGCTGCGCCCCGTCCGCGAAGTGGGCTCGACCTGCTGCGTGTACTACCTGCTGTAGGTGCGCAACGCCGCAACGACTCTATCGGGATGAGAACCACTTCCACCCGTGGGATCCCGTGGGGTTCTTTTTTTTTGTGGGAGAAATTAGCTCCGTCATTCCGCGGGTTGGAGGAGGCGCAATGGAATCTCAAGATCGTGCGTTGTGTTTGTGTCGCTTTGAAGGGAAAGGTGCTCTAGCACGCAGCACGCACACAGGAACGGGCGAAAGCAACACACCGACGGACGAAGAAGCGCAACCAACTCCAGCATTCCGACCTGTCACAAGAAGTAAGTCAACGGGACGGTCCGGCAACCGGATCCACTTCCTTCTACGCGCATCTTGGGGCCTCTCGCGCCCTCTCCACGCAGGCAGGTTCTCGTGCGCTGAACGAGTTTTCAATGGGGATCGACTTCCCTTCGGCTGTGGAAAGCCTCATTGAGCATTGCTTACCAGCGGGAGCAAGCAGTAACAGCAGCAGCAGCAGAAGCAGCAGGTTGAATAGAAGGTTAAAACGTTGCAACAACTCAAGCCACTGCGCGTTCGACCTACTTTGGTCGCTGAAATAATGAAAACCGTTTGATTGCCACCATTGTCTTAGGGTATTTAGCCAATACATCCGTTGAATATTTATCTCATAATTGAAGCGAGTATAAGTTTTTTTTCTTCTCTTTCAAAAACTCTTTCTTAGCCGCATTACGTACGTGGGGGATTTAACATATCTAATTTTTATAATGCCTTTTAAAACACCATATTAAATCAGCACCGCCTCGAGCAAGCTAGGAATATTGTAGAAAGGGAAATGTTTGATAGAAATAAGTAATCTCTCACCACCGATGCAGATAACAACACTTTAATCCAGGGATGTGCAACCTTTTTGTAGACAAATGCGAAATAAAAATTCATTGGAGCGCCCTTTATGAATCAGTTTGATATAATACTTGCCAGTACTCACAGTAAATATTGCAAATAAAAGTATAATATTCGAAACTTCATTCATGAAGTCATTGGAAGGAATATGTTTCGCTATTAAAAATTCTTAGTTTTTACAATGCTTCCAATGTTGCATCGCACAAAAAATGCATAACAAACAATAAAACACGAATGATTTTCAATTGAGCTTTTCAACATTAAAACTCTTTCTGTTGTAGTCCATTAGGTGGGTTAGCACGAGTCGAACTTTTGATGACGAACTTCACGCACACTATTACTGGATAACCTTTTCTACTTGAAACTCGACTCGACGAACATAGCTCGACTCACTAATACATTGACAAAAAAAGTTCGCTGATCGTACAAATTCGAGCAGAGTTTGACTCGTGTGAACCCACCTATTGAATACTACCATTAACCATTTGTTCCGTATACAAGGAGTTCGTTAGCAGTCGAGGTATTCGTTAGTACATATGTAAAAAAAATCCATCCAAAACATGAATTATTAAATACAACTGTATCGTGAGGAGCCACAGTGTAAACAACTGGAGCGGGCGATTCGAGTTCGTAAACTATCGTAAAAACTATCTTGGTTTACAGTGCATCGATTGAGATGGAACGATCCTGCGCAAATTACTAATTATGACGTCAGTAGTCAGCTGCTAGCAATTAAACCATTAAACCCGCACCGAAGATGCGATGAAACACCGAAGATGCGAAGTTTATTTGTACTCAACGGCAACACAGATGGGCCAGCGCGTTACTAGCAGTACTACGACGATTATCAGCAAGCAACAATCACGTTCCCCGGGTTATAATAATTCACTGGCCATGTTAAGATTCGGAAATAATGTTAGTGACCAATTCGAGGCACAAAAACATTTAAAAAATATTTGAAAAATCTAAGACAATCATTTCAAACTCATATTTAAGCATATTTTGTGTTCAAGCTATTATTTTTTTAGAATTTGATTTTTTCTTATCTTTATTTTGGGACAAATGAGTAGGTAAAAATGGTAATATTGTTCGATAAATCGAGTGCACAACATAATCCATTATATTATGGAAAGGTGCAATAAAAATAAAAATACAATGCCAGCACCACTCATAGTCACAATCGAAATTCACCACTTTATATAACACTACAAAATATTACTCATAAACCGAAAGTATAACCCAAAAGTGATGGAAAATTTAAATAACATACAGTAGCAAAAATCATATAATATTGATACTAGCTATGCATTCACAAGTAACACAAGAACCAGAAAATGGCGGAAAAAACTTATCTCTTGCAGCATCTCTTAGAACGTGGTAAAATAAGATTAACCGTGAATTAATTGTAATTTATAATTGAATTAAAATATAAAACTTCAATTGGAATTCATAAATTTAAAAAATTTGCGTATAATTTGCATTGTTTAACAAAGCCAAAAACACGCAAATAAAAGTCGTGGTATAAGATGGTATAATACATAAGAACGTACTATCTATCACTCTCCACTTCTCATTTTCCCCTCCGCACGTTTTGTATTGCACCACTCATCAAAACCAAGAGCCTACCCTCAAGGTATAAAGAAGTCAGCTGTGCACGATCGGCCTCGGAGTGGTCAATAGTAACCCGCCGGTCCGTAAGATTGCACACTTGAGCCGCACTTTAATTCGACAACAACCATTACGCGGTACAGTCGAGATAATATGTTTATCTATGCTATGGTAAAGATTCGGCTTCACCTCGTGCATGCTAGAAACCCCAACGTTTCGTACACACTTGATGGGCCCACTCAAGATCTTTCGCTGAATCGAACGTTGATCGATCAAGAAGTCAACCCAGATTCGTCAGGCAAGTCTTGGTTAGCCTGATCGTTTGCCTGCCGAGGATTTCCCAATACGGAGCAGGGAATGACTGGACTCTCAGTGGGAGATGCGGACTCCGTTTCTACCTCGGGTGGAAGACAACTATCTTATCATTTCATAGATTATGTGTGCCTTTTCTGTAAACATATTCCAGCAAAAGTTAAACATTAACGATCGTCTTACCGAACACGATCGTACATGAATATTCATTCCTTCTTCACATGGCTCTCTATTTTTATTTTACATCTTCATGTCCGTTCCGAACGCACTGTCGCGCAGAGAAGAAGAAAAAAAAAACACACACACAACATACATAAACGAATGCAAATTTTGCTGCACAATGCATCGCGCGAAATTCATGTCGAAGCAGCGAAAGTTGCCAGACAACAAATAGAAGAATTATCATTTCCGAACCGTTCTGCCGCCATTGCGAACGTGTGCTGAATGTTGTGCGCCCATATGAAGACTGGCTCCCTGCCCTTGCTGCACAATAGAGCAAGGAGCGCAAAGGGTGAGCGCAGTGGCCGGGAAAACTCATTATCATTATCATGGCTACCCGTGAAATGAATGTGAAGAAAAGAAAATGGCCGCACGTGCATCCACCGACACGCCGTTTAGCAATAAGCGTGCGACCGACCGATGAAAACACCGCGTGCAAAGACGTCGAATAGGTCGCACGCGATCACATGCACTCGCGCTCCTTACTTTAGGCCCGTTGTTATTATCAATAAGCGAGGGTACCTTCTACGCGTGGTTCCAGCGTGCGAGCATTGTTTTATAGGCACGGAGCCGTCACGGGCCACATGAACCACCAGTTGGTTCAGCTGTGGTGTGTCAATGTGTCCACCTTGCGCACTTTTGCTTTCGTTCAAGCAGGTGCTCTTTCAACAGGAGCCAACTTCTGACGGCAATCGTAACGGGCACACACTAGGGCAGAACTTCGATTGTGGCGCGCTCAGTGGATACAATCGTAGATCTGGGAAATTTGTGCGAAACCCAAAAATTTCAGCCAATTCGGGTGCTGGGAAAAAGCTTCGGCGGGAGGAGAAGGCTAAGCCATTGCTGAAATGCGCATGGAAAATAGATTGTGCATCCGGTGAATGGTAGCCCACGGTTTAGCAAGCGCGACAAACGGTTACATTGGCGTAAAAAGAATGGCCCTGGGAAGCTTTGGCGAAACATGCGGAAAACGTAAACGCAAACAGTAAAGTCAAACAAGTTTGAAAATAATCGCCCTGATTTGAATGATACCAGAGTAGTAACGATAAGTTTACCCGTCGCTTCCATCAAGACTACTTCCGTTTCCGATTGGAAAATGTAGGCACGCATGTCTGGTACAACATTGCCTAGATAAGCGCAACACGCACACATACACATACAAAGTGATTAAGCTGTAAGTCATCCACAATAAACAATATCCCCTATTTCTTATCAACCACCCGAGAACGAAACGTTAGCCACGGACGCGCAAGATTTTCTGCGTACCAAAGCGCGTCCGATATGAACTATGACTTGCAGTTGGTGTGAATGGCACCCCACCGTAAATCCCCGTGGAATGTATGATTCATCCAACGGCACCCACAAACGAAATCCGGCTGGTTAAACCGATCCTCAACACCGTTTGCCATGCCTCTGCGCGGTTGCGCGCGCGATAAAAAAAACGCGAGATGGATTGTGGCGGTTTTAGCACCAGCTAATCTCGGCTCTGAAGGTGCTGCGAATTGTTATAGCATGTTTGCGTTGCGCAATGATAAATACATTTTGATGACAGAATATTTATAGTACACGCCATGCATGCTTATGCGTTATCTGTCACGGAAAAAAATGTTCCAAAATTTCTACCGACAAATGGTACTTCACGAAGTGCAGAGCGAAAGGTCCCACTTTGGCGAAATAACCCGGATTTTGGCGAATCCGGTGGCAATTATAGGAATTTACAACACGTGACTTTTTTGCCTTATCCCTCGGATCTCTTCCTAGAAACTACCGGACGTTGCTAGCCATTAGGTAGCAGACGACTAGCTACTCCCGGTGCAATAAATTCGCTAAATTTAGCAATCGCCTTTTCCTCCATCGTCCCATCGTCCAATGGTGTGCCAGCCAAACGCTGGCGCAAAAATCGAGCCGACGGTGAAACCCCCGTCCCGTTTCTCCCCGGCCGAAGGAATGCCTAAAAGACGTAAAATATCATCATCCATTCTCATTAATGCGCTGTCCATCATGCAGCAGCCATTTGGTGACGCATCCGGCATGTCAATACCACCCGGAGCAGAGTGTCGTGTCTTCGTGATATCAAATGTATCCTTTTGCGATGCACGGGGTGGACGGTGAGGGAAGGGCCAAATGTTCCGCTCCGTTCCGAGATCGTTAACCCAAACAGAGAGATGCGTGTGTGACGCACGGCAACGACCATGATCGATACACGCATGGTGCGAATTGTCGTGCTCTTCTCCTGTTGCATGCGACCCGCAGTGTGTGAAACATTTCGGTCAAGGTCGTTGCCAGGTCGGGCAAGATAAATGTCCTGCAACGTACATCTGCAACGTCCGATTCCTCAGTAGCGTATTGTGTTTTATTGCTCCGGGAAAGAACTTTAGGGGACGGTCAACCACCGGGTACGCTAAAATTGGGAGCAAAGCGTAAGATTATTTTGTTCTAGACAAAACGGACACTTACCTCGTTGAAAGCCATGACTGCAGTGGTTATCGCTCCCGGGTGCGAGGCGATGCTGTATGTTGTAAACTTGACGCCAGCAGGATGCTTGAGCGGGCAGGATATTAGCGCTCCTTCAATGAATTGACACACTCGCAGGACGATGCGCTCTGCATGCACTGGCGCACGCTCGCTTGCGCTTTGCTTTCACTCCGTAGCCTACACACAAACACACAAACACACACAACCGCTCGTACACATGCGGCTCTCGGCTTCTTGTCACACCCTTGCTACCTTTCGCCACGGTCAACTGTGGATACTGTGTTTGTAAATACACTTAAGACCCGTTTTCGCCTCGGATGCGCAAAATAAACGACGATGCGCTTTGTTTTGCTAGCCGTTTGCTATGCGTTTCCCAGCGGTACGTTGCGCCCGTGCGGCCCGGCGTAGCAGAAGAACCGAACGCCAGCAGCGGTGGAGGACATTCGCGCGTGCTATGTCCTCCGAGAGAACGCTCGGAACCAGACGGCTTGTTTGGTTTGATTGTGCTGACGGAACGGAAGCAAGGTGCAACCAATGGGTGCCGCGTTTTGTTGCTCTCTTTTTTTGGTATTTTGGAAAGCTGCACGCAAATGCAGGAAGGCAAGAAATGGTTTTACTACTACAACACACAAAACGGGTGGCAAAAAAACAACAACTTAAAACGTGCACGAAGAAGGGGGCTGCCTTGTGCCGTGCAGCGGACAAGTGGCGAAAATAACTGGTGTGTGACCAATTAAGTGTGACGTTCTCTTCTTGTGCCGGGGCGCGTTTTAACTGGCTCACTTCCCACCTAGAAATCGTCGAAGAGAAGAGAGGTTGCTTTGGTTACTGTGTTCCGTTTTCTATTCGGGAGGCAACTGCACTAATTGACACGTTCGATCCGAGCCAGCCGTACTTGGCTTTGCGTTTTCCGCTCGGGGTTTTTGTTTTCGCCAAGGTCGTCTTCGATAAGCAGCAGGCCACCAGCGACGCTGCTGCTTTACTAAATCCAATTGAGGCAAGGCTTCTTTTCTAGCTGCTGTTATTATTATTATGACGTAACTATCTTTTCGGGGTGGTCCGTTCCGTCCTGGTGGACGGCGGAAGACCGGATATTCTATCCGCAGGGCACTGCTCAAATCAGGCGACAACACTACGGCTTGGAGTTGGAGCGAAAATCGGCCAGCAGCGGCAGCAGAATCTACCGATGCTGTTCGGGCACGGGGTCACGGGGTTCAGTGGTTTCCAGCGGAAAGTTCTCCGCCTTGCCGTACACACTCAACAGCTGTGCATTAAAACTGAAATACCACTCCAACGGGCTTCTGAAACAATGCACCAAGACAGTGCAGGCCGAGCAGTGCGACGAAGGTTTCTATCTTTACCGTGGCTAGGTGCTTTCGATGCATTTGGCTTGCAAAAGCAAGATTCGTAACGTGACGCACGTCGGGGGATCGGTTGCTACCGATGGGAAATGGCAATAACAAAACGATTGCCCTCCGCTAGAAGCACCACTAAACGCGTTGCATCACCGACGACGACGACAACAACACGGTGCTGCCACGGAGAAGATTTTGCTCTTTTTTGCTGGATGCTGCGTCTGGACGATTCTGTTTCTGTTTGCTTCACGTCTCTCCGGCGACGATGACGACGGCAAACAGCAATTCTTAGAGCAAATGTTCGTTTTTCTCGCTTCTATCTGTGTGTACAGCATTAATTTCTTCACCAACGGCTCTGCACTGGACGGGGGCGGCGTACAGCAGCGAGGCGCAGAGCATTCCGGCAGAGAGTCCGTACAATTTTCGCTTCACACCACACGCAGACAAAGTTCTCCCACGGCTAGCTGCATTTGTGATTCTGTTCCTACTCGTTTTTTGCGCAACTGTGTTTACCAGCACTTTGCTACACTTCAGAAACTGGTGTTTCGTTCGGTCCGCCGTCGTGGGTAGCGGCCGCAGTTTCCATTTAACTTCGCAAAATCGCGACACATCAAAACTTGTTTTACTGTTTTTTGCTGGGTCGTTTTTTTTCTCTTCGTCCGCTCGACTTCTGAAGTACCCTGCAGCACTCGCTACACGGTGCGAATGGGCGATTCTGTCAGATGTCACCATTTGACGCACCATCTGACAGCTAGCGCGGTGTCGTGTAACGTGTACTGTATTTCAGCTTACCCCATTCAAATTCACGGTTATTTGTTTGGTGTAGAAATGATGAAATAAGGATTGGCCTAAAAAAAACTTTTAAATCAACACAGATCAGATAGAACTCCATTTAACCAGTTAGAATACGATACAATATCGAGGAGAAAGCAACGACTAGCAAGCAACAACATCTGTTTTGTTCCCAGGTGGCAAAACAGGTTAACCATTTGAAATTTTCCCCCAAAGTCGTTACCGCCGCGTACATTTCTCGGAATGTGTTGCATGTTTGAATACCCATGTATCAAGCATAAAATGTTACATAGAATACATCAGTAACAAATCGAGCTATATTTGACCTACATTCTACATTCAGAAGGTGATAGTATCACATTTAAATAATCACTGCAAACTAAATGGTCATCCGAACGTTATTATTGTGAAATATCTAAACGAACAGTATCTTCCTCAATAGTTACATTCCATGATTTTGCGGTCAAAAGGAACCTACTCACGATTATGTTTGTCCTCATATGAAGCAATATCGAAAACACTCACACACCCATTCGTCTGCTGTAAATAACTGTTCAATTTATAATTACATTGTTATTTGTATTTTGAATGCTTCATAATGCTTCGTTCCAACACGTGATCCTAACACGGGATCGCAAATTTAGAATGGGTACTAAATATTCACATCGCCATTGCCTAATTGGGTCAGAATAACCTGCCATAGATCATAGCGTTTAGCATTTAGAAGATTTTCGAGAAAAAAAAACATTGCACTACCTATTCAAAAATATAAAACATGCATTTAGACAGATTTGTGATTTCTAGACCAGTATTCTCACTGTTTTACATCAAACATCACTCGGAGTACTAGTTCTAAAGTTGACCATCTATAATAAGAAAATAAAGAATGGAACAGTGATCTTTATCATTATAATTTATCATTACTCCCCAAGTTCACAAGACAATCTAGTATGAAATTACTCCAAGATTGGGACCCAATCCGTTTGAAATGCTTCCTCATCCTGGAATCCATAGGCATCGTTACCCGTTCGGCATGCTCCGGTCGTTTTCCCATATCCTTGCGCGGACCGAACATTCCACGACAGGCACGAACCCACGGCAGAGTATAAAACGACCCAAACATTACCGGAAAACTTCAGTATTAGCGCCAACGTGAGCCCACAAGGACGGGTCCTAAGAACCAGCACGTTTTGGCGCTATAGATCGGTTCCTGTTTTGAACCCATAAATTTGTGGACATGAGGAAAGCAAGGAACTGAAAATTTGTGCAGGTGTGGTGGTTGTGTGTGTGTTTTCTATAGTGTGAGTGGGCCTTATGGCCATCCGGGCGCGGAAGTGAAATAGTGTGCGGTTCCATAGCAATTCAAGCAGACGGTTTCGTGATGGGGTGAGAGGGTCGATTCGTGCTTGGGTTTCTGACGGAACGAACGCGAAAGTCGCGACATAGACAAACAACAGATGCTTTTATGTGCCGCCCAGAGACCTGAGGGAGGGTAGTCGCATAAGTAGTTGTAGCAGTAGATGTAGTAGTAGTAGCAGGCAGCAGTTGCAGTGATAGTACCAGCATGTCCTGTGGCAGAAGTGGCGAAGTGAATTCCGTGTGGAAGCGTGAGCGTGTCCTCCACGCTGGTGCGGAGGATTGGCGGTTGCTTGCTTAGTGTTGCTTCGAATGCTTAGCTGCTTAGTGTTGCGGAATGCGGACACCCGATTACGTTCCGGTTTCAACGTATCCTTTTTTGTTCCGTTCCATCCCTCCAAACCAGTCAGCCAACAAAGGGCGCAGGGACGGAAAACGACCGCCCGGGTCGGAGGAGTGCTGTGTAGACAGGCGGTGGTGGAAACGACGAACGGCGTGTTGATTGTGTTTGCTTCGGGTGGGGTGAAGGTGGGCATACGGCGCGCCGCTAGTAGTACCGGGGAGGCATGGGAGCTACAACTGCCAGAACTTGACGCCCGAACGCCAACCCACATTGGCCCCAAGCGCCTCGAACCAAACTAGACCAGCTGAGCATCTAAGCTCAGCACGAGTCCGCAGGTTTGGGCACCGGGGAAGCACGTGGAGCACGTGCTGGAGGATGAGTCGCCGGGGGCGCAGGGTGTATGATCGTCAATTTTTGGCGGAATGACACAGTTCCGCGCTGAGCACGAGCGCCGCGGAGTGATGTGATTGGGACTCACGAATATCTGTAGCGCATGGAGCAAATTACCCGGCTCCATGTAGCCTGCTTCGCAGCTAGCCCTTACAGTTCGATGGAAGCTCCCGAAGCGGGAGGAACTGTGCCACCTTCGGAAGCTTGAGCGACGTCGCAGACCGCACAGGGGCAGTGGACTTTCTGGACGCACCGGAACCGTTGGCACCGCAATAAGCATGGAGGACGAACTGAATAGCTGCAGTAGCAGTGATAGCGGGTCGAGCGGTGGCTGTCGGATTAGCTGTAGCACCAGTAACAGCGACACCGGTCGCGGCAGCATTAGCAGCAGTGGTGAAAGCACCCCCGCCGGCACCAGCACCAGCAACATTGACAGTGATAAGGCCAGTGATACCAGCAGCAGTAGTTTGTGTAGTGAAAACGATAAGGATAACGAAAGTGATGCGGAACGGAAAGGTTGCCAATCCGGTGCACCGGCGGTGGAGCGACAAAAAAATGGCACAACCGCAAAAGAGGAAACTGGTACGAGCAGTCGAGCGGCTGGAGACACCGATAAGGATACGCCGGGAAGCGGTGGTAGACCAGTGACAACAGCGACGACGACGACGACGACAACGGCATCCATCGCTAAAGTTATCGAGGGCAATTTGGGGCCGCTGACAGCGACGGTGAAATTTATCAATCCCTACAAAAACAACTGGATCAATGCGGACCGACTGAACGAGCTGCGCAAAAAGGTACAGGATGCGACCAAGCACCACCGGGTGTTTCTGCTCCGCGGTTCCTTCCACACCGTCCGGCGGGCGCTGGTCGAGCGGGGCTGGGTGGAGAAGCTGGATGGGTTCCGCGTGAAGGCCCAGGCGTCCACCTCGTCGTCCGGCTTCATACTGGAGGACTTGGTGTCCCAGCTGCCGGAGCGCAAACCGGGCGAATCGCGCAAGAACCACATCGCCAAGTGCGAGCGCAGCATAATGTCCCGCTTTCTCGAGCACACACCGATCGACTTCCTCTGGACGGCCCGCCGCGAGAAGGCGGACTGGCTCGACCTGACGAAGAACTCGTCGCTGATCATCAACCGCTTCGCAAAAGCGCCGTTCACTACGAAGGAAGGCCTCTGCTCGGCGCTGCACGATTTCCATTGGTTCTACGAGGAGGGCATGTCCGAGACCTACTTTCCCCGGTGCTACAACGTCTGGAACCCGGAGGAGTTGAACGAGTTCGTCGACAATTTCCGGCTGACGGCGTCGATGGGGCTGCTCAAGTGGCTCATCGAGCGGCATGCGACCGAGGGGGGCCTCGACGCCATCATCGCAGACGATGGCAACGTGCCGAGCACGTGCATTACCTTTGCACTGACGCGCTGCAAGGAGTACCTCGACTACTGCCTGCACAACGACATCGACATCGAGGAGGACACGAAGGTGTGGGACCACGACTGGGACGTCTTCCTCACGCACCACTACCTGCTCACGCACGAGGACAACCGGATACAGCTGCTGAAGGAGGAGCGCGACACGGACGCAATCGACAACTATCTGGCCGAGGCGAAGTCGGTGCTGGAGCAGATCAAGGGCTACTGGCCGCAGTACGCGCTCGACGGGTACCTCAACATCTGGATCGTGAAGCCGGGCAATAAGTGCCGCGGGCGTGGCATCCATCTGATGAACAACATAAAGCAAATCATTGCCATGGTGAACCCACCGATAGTCAGCAAAACGCGATACGTTATTCAAAAGTACATCGGTAAGTCTGGCGAACCCAGTGAAGGAATGCACATTCGGGCCATCGGGTGCGCCTTGTTTCTTTTTGTTTTTTGTTTTTGAGAGGGTGCGGCACCGGCACGTTACCATTCATGTTTTGGTGGTCGTCCTTCGGCGCAAGGAAGGAGAGAAAGAGAGAGAGAGAGAGAGAGAGAGAGAGAGAGAGAGAGAGAGAGAGAGAGAGAGAGAGAAAGAGGGTGATGAAAAGGGTTAGCCTGCCGTACCGTACACGCATAATTGAACCGATTGGGGGATGAGGGGTTCAAACGTAGCATAATGGTTGGGGGAATATTATAACGTGCCAGGCACGACGATGTTTTTTGCCATAGAAACAACGATTGAATTCCAGCTGTTTGCCAACACCTTCCCGTAGTAGGCGGCGAGAGCCGAGCTATGCAGTTTTCATTCCTGTGCACTCTCGCACAGTTTTCGATTGGCCGAAGAAAAATGTAGTTTTTGTTCCTTTCGCTGCCGTTTTGTTCCGAGTGAAGCTAGTAATGTGCTAGCAGTGTTCAAACCAACCAACAACCAGCCAGCGGGAACATTTGGTACTGGCCAAATGATTTCAAAATCGGACTATTTAGTTAACTGAAGTGTTTTTATTGTATACAGAACAGTTTTTTTGGAACAGTGTATTTTAATGCCCTTTATTGATACCGCAGTGCCTATTGATTTCAAGTACAGTTGATTCCAGTTATCGTTTGTGTGACCGTGACAAATCCACCATTACAGTGCAGACACTAGGAACTACGTTGACGACAGGATCTAAACTGTTTGTACGGTTGGGCATATCTTGGTTTTCTCTTTCCAGAGCGTCCTCTGATTATTCACAACACTAAGTTCGACATCCGGCAGTGGTTCATGATCACAAGTGTGCAGCCGCTCAACATATGGTTCTACAAGGAAAGCTATCTACGCTTCAGTTCGCAACAGTACAATCTCATGAACTACCACGAATCGGTTCACCTGACGAACCATGCGATACAGAAGAAGTACCACAATGCGGTCCGCGACGAGAGACTGCCGCACGAGAACATGTGGGACTGTCACACGTTCCAGGCCTACCTCCGACAGATCGACAAGTACGAAATGTGGTCCGAGCGTATCTATCCCGGCATGCAAAAGGCAATCATCGGCTCGCTGTTGGCCTGCCAGGACAACATGGACCGGCGGCCGAACACGTTCGAGCTGTACGGTGCCGATTTCATGATCACCGAAGATTTCTATCCCTGGCTGATCGAGATCAACTCCAGTCCGGATCTAGCGCCGAGCACCAGCGTCACGGCACGGCTGTGTCCCCAGTGTGTCGAGGACACGATCAGAGGTAAGTCACCCGGGGGAGGAGCGAATCGTAGGGTGGAGTTGATGACGGACGGCTTTTCTCTACCGGCAGTGGTGATCGATCGGCGAACCGACTCGAACGCACCGACCGGTTCCTTCGAGCTGATCTACAAGCAGGTCATACCGAAGACGCCCGCCTACATGGGGCTCAACCTGCAGCTGCGCGGCCATCGGATCACCCCGAAGAGCTCCATCAAAAAGGACCGCATGCGTATGCTTCCACTGAAGCCGGTTCAGAACGTGCTGCAAGTGTCCCGGCTGGCGACTTCGGCGGCGGCAGCTTCCGTTGTGAAGCAGTCCGCCTCGCCGGTCATAATGGATCTGATAGAATGCATGCAGTTCCGCGACGGAAAGCCAGACGACGATCTGTCCCGGCAGCAGACGTTCGTTCGTGGTGCGTGCGGGGTCACCTCGGCCACACTGTACAAGCGTTCGAACTTTTCGCACAAGAGCACCAACCTGCGGTACGACTTCGAGAAGAAGAAATCGTACATCATCTCGAAAACGGGCGAACTGTTCCGACGCAATGGGGCCGGTGGAGGCGGCGGCGGCAGCAGTTCCAGGTATCTGACCGACGGGGACACGTACATCGACAGCGTGGAAGCATGGGAACGGGCCACGACTAGCTTCTTCCAGCATAATTTCTCCAGCACGCTCAGTTCACTCACTGCCACCAGTCGCGAACGAACCGGGCCGGAATTATCGGATGAAGGACAATCTCGCCCGGCTCCCGCGGTGCCCAGTGCGTCGGCACCGGGCAACGGTAGCTTTTCCGGTGGGGCAAACACATGTTGCTCCATCAAGATAACCGACTGTGATGACTCCAGTAGCCAGTCAAATTCGGACTCGGAAAAACGTACCGGAAGCGTGGAGAACCTCTCGGCCCCGAACGGCATGGCCGCGAGCCACGCACCAACCAGCGGGTTTCCGGCGGCCATTCGCTACAGCACCCGGCATAACGGAGGCCGCATGACGACCTCCAACAACTTCTACACGCTCGGGTTCAGCTTGCGGACGAGACCGCCGAAGTCGGTACGGTCCGGGGCGGGCAGCAAACTGCACCACGCACAATCAGCCGAGGACCTGTCGTTACAACATCGCGGCACGAACACTGCCAGCATGGCGGAGTCGCCAACGGTCGCACCGAACGGAAGCACGTCGGGGACGGCTTTCTAGCAGCCGTGGAACACCGCCGCCCGTTGCTGGGGCGGAAGGAACGGTGATGAATTTTCTCAGCTACTGCTAAGGTCCAGCTTTGCACCGTACACCGGTAAATCCTCCTCCACCCTGATCCCACCGCTCTATACCTCAACCGCTTCCCCGTCGGCCAGCACACCCTTCCCATCCAGCTCGACGCAATCCCACTGGCACTCCCGCTGCAATCTTCCCATCACACGGGGCCACTGCTTTATGGGCAGCTCCAGCTCCAGCTCCGGCGGTAGCCATGGTTACGGCATCAGCAAAGCAACAAGCATTCCTTCTTCTTCCACTGCCATAAGCAACAGCATGAGCAGCAACAGCAGCAACAGTCACAGCAACTATCTAACTAATGTAAAAAGTAGACACAACGCAGCAAGCCCCGCCACACGTTTCCATGAAACGCTTTTTCGTGTACCTCTGGTTAAAATTCAAGGTTCTTCCTTACTTAAACCAAATTGTTTTGTGTTTCAGTAGTTTCTAGTGTACGTTTACTCGGTGTATAAGTGTGTTATCGCGTCTTGGAATCCCCGGCAGCAGTAGCAGCAGCGGTTGTGGGCAGTAGCAGCCGCCAGGAGTGCCAGTAGATACATTCCACCGTTCCAGGATACGTGAAATTTCAAGTCCCTCCCGAACACGCCAGGTACAGCTCTCCCGGACATGGTTGGTTGATGGTCATGGTGTTGTTGTTGATGTTGTTGTTGTGAGCAAAAGATAAACTATTTAAAGTCTAACCGCCTAGCATAGCTAATCATAGCCTAACAGTACCAGTTCGTTAGCCCGCGTCCGGTGCCGCGATAACAGAGTATAGCGCCCGCTGTTGATAGGAGAGCGGCAGTCTCGTTGAACGAAGTAGATAAATGAAATGCATTTAAAAATCAAATTTGTTACCAGTGATGTATGGGACAGTGATCCCGGTGTTGATCTAGCGGACATAACGCTGGAACTAGGTGAGATCGATTATGGCAACAGGCACCTCGATCAACGTTTCGAGCAGGCACCGGCTCAGCTTACTAAACGCTTCCTTAACGGCTTGCCGGCGGTGGAACCACCGAACGAGCCGCCTCCGTACCGCGGCGGGCCTGGGGATGATCGGCCGCTGTCACCCCTGTCGCGGCCGTTCCCGAACCCGAAAGTAAACCAACATGTGAACACATTTCCGCGTATGACACCCCGCCTGCATACCCTGGAGGACGACGACGACTCCAACCGAACGCCAAAGCACAGGTTCTTTCGCAACTACAGCTTCGATTTTCTCAAGCAGAAGCAACTGAAGGCCAAAATTGCGTCTGCAGTGGAGAAGAAACACATTTTCTCGATTGTCGGGCACTATCCGGCCCTCCGGAAGGCGCTCAAAACGCGTCACTGGCTGGAAAAGCAAACCTTCCGAAGTGCCTTACTCCGAGAGCTGTCGCATCACGCGCTGCTGCAGAAAGCTTCGAACGGGAACGAGTACGAGGAGGCGCTAGTGTCCAAGTACCTTAAGCCGTACCTGCCGTACTTCATCTGGCAGCACCGGAACATGCGCGACTGCAAGCAGGATCGTTTCTACGCACCGTACCGTAGTCGCATCCACTATGAGCGACCGTACGACTTTGCGGTGAAGGAGAATCTGATACGGCTCATCAACGCGTCCCACTGGCATCAGGAGGAAGGCTTCGCTGAGCTCGACTATCCGCGCACCTACCTGCTGGACACGGAGGACATCATCACCAAGTTCCAGGAGGACTACCAGCTGACGATCGTGAGCAGCTTCCTGTACCACATGTCCAAGCAGCTGGAGCACGCGTTCGACGACGACGGCACGCTTCCGACGGACGTGCTGACGACGGCGATGAAGTACCTGCGGTACTATCTGGGTTGCGCGCAGCACGAGGACATCGACCATGAGGAGTTTTGTGAACCGCTGCTCACGCCCGAAAATCGGCACGAGATGGAGCAGGTGTTGGCGGGCGAGGCGCAGTTCGGGAGCATCCCGGGCTACGAGGTGCTGTCGCTGGTGGCACAGGTGAAAAAGCTCGTGCATGAGGCGGCAAAGGTTTTCCCCGATATGAAGATCGACGGCGTGCGGAACATGTGGATACTGAAGCCGGGCAATCGGTGCCGTGGACTTGGCATCATGATCTTCAACGACGATCGCAAGCTGTTGGAGCACGTGGACAGTAACCCGGATATAAAGTACGTTGCACAGAAGTATATCGGTAAGTATGTTTCACCTTCTGCCAGTTTTTATACAAATTTCATAACCATCCATAGCGTATAGCAATAGCAATTAGCGTAAATTTCCGTTCGATAGCTACTCTAGCCAGAGGATTCAAGTTATACGGAGAGTTCCATCATCCACGCATTTGAGGCTGATATCCGAGTAACCGTTGAACCGTTCATATCCGAGCATTAAATCATTAGTTACTACATTGGAAAAGAATTTTCAAGGAATTGGGGAAGCAGGATAAGAAAAACGATTACTTTAACAGGGTCATAAACAGTCCCCCTTTTTGGCAATTATGCCTAGAGTTCGTCCAAGAGAAATGTGCGTTCCCAAGCGCGTGCTTTGCGTGGTGCCTTCACTGCCGCCATCCTTTAGCAGTTTGGGCACAATTTGAGTACCACAATCACACAGCGGCTGATGATAAAACATAGCTCCTGTGCCTAGTGGCGGCGACCTGTGACAGGATCGAACGGTATTTCAATGCGAAACAGCCACGTTAACCGCTCTTTTCAACGTCTTTTTCCTCATTCGTTCCCTAATTGTTACGATAGGTAGTCTGTCTCGTTCCGATAGCTTTCCAGGGTGCTTTGAACTGATTTCATTACCTGATTATCCTTGTTTTCGATGGGGGTAGAGAGGGTGGGTGGGGGAGGGGAACTAATTCACTTCCTCCCTTTGGTAATAGTTACTGTTTCGCCCAAATCGATCAGGTTGACTTGGGTTGGGAACAAGCTTTGGTGTGGTTTACCTTCATATCCCACAAAGTCGGGGAGGTTCAACGCAGGACGAAAAATAAAGCTTCGTCTCTCCTGCCTTTGGGCCAAGCCATCGACAAAATATATTGACACTTTCGTCTACATTTTGCATTACGGATTTGCATATGGATAGCTGAAACCTTTCAAAAGATTTTAATAATACTTTTTATAGGAGTGAACTTAAATAAGGTAGGAGTAGGAGCGATCCTGCGTCTTTCGTGCAGGATCGCGTATGCAGTCAGTTACGTCATCCCCAAGCTGCAGCGTGTTATCAAACGTGTTCGCACAATTATCTCGTTGCTGGCACACCACGCGAACGTCAGTTTGCTAGGCTGCGAAACACAGTCCTGCCATGGAAAAGCGTGGAAAGCAAAACGGGGCCACCAACACTACTCCTGGTTTAAGTTCCCAAACACTGCCCTGGTAACGGATCCGGTCGCCCCCGCCAGAATGCCAGTGTGCAAAAGCTGCTCGATATTTGCTACCAAACCCCCATGGAAACAGCCAACCACCGCTTTTCTTCAAACAGCGCAAG
Organism: Anopheles dirus; assembly: GCA_000349145.1. Lineage (NCBI taxonomy): Eukaryota > Metazoa > Arthropoda > Insecta > Diptera > Culicidae > Anopheles > Anopheles dirus. The sequence continues at coordinate 1,519,977 of KB672869.1, read as the reverse complement.
CCAAGATAATGCGATAATGTCAAACGGCACTCCTTGCGCGTTGCTGATAATTGTGTATCTGGCCTTTTTTGCCGACGTTCTGTACATCGAGCATACCACCACCGTGACTAGCGCACATACCCATACAGGGAGCAAGAGGTGAGGTAAGGTGCATTATATTGACCTCGCACTTTGCATTTATTTTCGTGAATCCTGGTGAAGGTGAAGCGGGAAAATAGATGCATTTGCCCTTGAGAAACAATCGGGGTATGGGAGGGGGGGGGGGAGGGGAACCGGAAAGGAAGTTCAATTAGTACTTTCGTGTATAATTGCACGCACGATTGCTTTGCTATTTGCGGAATCGATTGTTGAACTACGTTCCGCAACTACCAGATACTGAGTTGCAACATTATTTTCAAACTTTTGAATACGATTTTTTAATTAAATTTATTTGAATAGATACAACGGTGAGTTCGTCAAACTATCCGAACATACTACAGGACCAAATAAGGTCTATACGTTGAATTAATGATGCTTTTCCATTTTGTGGCCAACATTTTGTTGACACATAAAGCGTTATCCCATGACACCTACCGAAATACCTCGGGATATTAACATTTACCACGTGACAATTCAATCCACATAAATGTTTAGTACTAGTACGGCTCTTTTTGTTCTGCCGGAGCACCACGAATACGTTGTGGATAGGTGTCCCAAAGCATTCCACTCGGAATGGATGGGTTGTTAAATATTTACCCATATTCTGCTTGCACTCATGAACACACCAACATATGGTTCTGCTTGCGGCGTTAACACTAGGGGTTAGAATTGCTATACACAGGGTCTATACCACATCGCAGGGTGCGCATGGAGAGGGTTTATTGAGTGTTTCAGACAAAAAAGAACGCCAGAAACAACTTTTACTAAAATGCAATCGGGCAATAGCTTTCGACACTTGGGCGGAAATTGAATACTTTGCAATAACTAGGTCAAATCGGGTCGTCCGTATCGTAGCCGGGCATGGAAGCCTACGCAAAGCTACCATTTGTGCAAGCAGGTCATGGATGGCAGTAAGCAGTGGCCCTCCTGCATCGCACGCTGAGATTTGCTGGTGGTATCCAATCCGTACATCGCCGATCGATGAGTTGTTTTTATAGGGCACACGGGGGACCGAGTGGTAGCGGGTGCTGGCGTGAGTTTCCGGTAAGCTTAAGCTGGTTCGGCTGTCTCTGCGGTAAGCTGCACAATATCTGGGAGCACTTCTTCGAACATTTCCAGGTGAAGGTCGTCGGTTCGATCCAACAGGTACTCGGGGGAAGTTAACAGGGTATAACTTTTCTGCAATGTTTTCCAAAAAGCTCTACACCGCCACAACAACTATCGTTGAAATGGGTGAAAGAGTCCCTGTTCCAAGAGGGAGCTTCTTCTTTGCACCCTCCCCGACCATCATTCGCATAGTATAGCTCAGGAAGCTTTATCGCGATTCCGTGAGCTGATTGGTTAATTGGCCTCATTTCTTGTGCAGAAATGAGCGGGGGCGCAAAAACCCGAACGTCAGCGGGCTGGTATGGTCTGCGATCAAACTTAAGCAATTTGTTAAGCCAAAGACATCAAAAAGGTGGGGAAGTTTCACAAATGAGGGCAATCGTGCCACCCACGGTAAACAAAGTGTTAAATTCAATTTTAGATAACGACCTTTTGCATTAAGGTTTCATGTTCGTTTCGTGGTAGGATGGAATCATGATTTTATCGGATGATTTGGAATAGTTTTACGACAAAACTTAATGTTGTCTGAAGAGGTATAACCTACAACAGTATATGTTTCTTAGTATGCTTATCTGTTAACTCCTTGTTGTAAGTATGAAAAACATAGTCAGGACAGTGTACGGTTCGATATTAGACCGCACGTAACAATGAGGTCAAACCGCATGAATCGTTTGTATACCTTTTCCAGAACGACCGCTGCTGATACACTGTACCAAGTTTGACATCCGTCAGTACTTCCTGATCACCTACACGAACAATGTGCTGAAGGTGTGGATGTACAAGAACTGTTATTTACGATTCAGCTCCCGCAAGTTCAATCTCGATGACTTCAGTGAGTCGATTCACCTCACGAACTACTCCATCCAGAAAAACTACGCCAAGGAAATCCGGGAAGGTGGGGACGATCTGCCCGCGAGCAACATGTGGTCACTCAAGCGCTTCCAGGAGCATCTTCAATCGCTTGACAAGGGTTTCTACTGGGAGCGCAAAATTTATCCGGACATGAAGAAGAACATCCTCGCCATCGTCTGCGCCAGTCTCGACGGGATGAAGATGGAAAGGAACATGTTTGAGCTGTACGGAGCCGACTTCATGGTGACGGAAAATTTTCGCACGATGCTGATCGAGATCAACACCAGCCCTGATCTGTCATCCTCGACTGATGTTACGTCCGTCATTTGTCCGGCGGTACTGGAGGACCTCGTCAAAGGTATGAATTCACAAAGGGAAGCATGTTAGCGAATAATCATTTTTACAACCGGATTCGATGGTTTCAGTTGTGATCGACAACACGAAAGACAAAAGGGCAGGTACTGGCCAATTCGAGTTGATCCATTCATTGGAGATTCCACGCGTCGCACCTTATGGTTATGGTTTAACGGTTGACGGGCGTGCGATGCAGTCGAAGCATCGCTCTAGGAGTCCTTTGCCACCTATATGCACTTCGGCAGGTCCGACAGTTGCCTCAACCGCTGCATCAACACCAAAAAGAAGTACAACTGCCGGAGTGTCAATATCAACAGTAACAACAGCAGCAGCGGCAGGCCCACCTCTAACGAATGGGACAAATACCGGCAGCACGAAAACTTCGCGCCACACGACTAGCAGCTCGGAATCATCGAGCAGGGGAAGTAAAACATCAATCACGAACGTTATGCTCGACCGGCCCCGTTCGAACCGCTGAAGTAAGCGAACGTGCCTTTTATTCTCGCTGCCGCCACGATGAGCCACAATTGTTCCCAACCTATTTCTAGTAAAGTAGTTAATTAAACCAACAACAAAAAAAAACAAACTGTATACATCGGTATGACATAGCTATATTTCTAAATACATTTTATGTCGTTATCAGAAGCTTTTTTTCTGTGATGGTATAACCCGCTTTAGATCGCCGGTTCGGATAGTGCCTTAATTTTTGGTGCCATCGTAAGGAATGTGTCCCATTTATTTCGGTAAACCACAGTGCGAATCCGCGGGAAATGGCACAAGTAACAGGAAACTTTTCCAGAACTTTAAAATTATACCGGATCACGCGCATTGAGCTGCGGACTTCACCAACCAATTTTGGAAGCTCCCTGTGCCTGCAACGGCGATAGCATGTCGCCGGGTAATGATAATCAAAAATAATTAGCAAAACTTACACCAGCCTATATAATACGGAACCGTATTTTGACCTGACTTTACGTTAAGCTTTACAACTACCAGTGAACGAAACGGATAAACCCAACCCAACTCCAGCAACTCCAATTGGATGCGAAAACCTCTATCTGGCAGCTAGATTCAGCAATACGAAAGACAGTTTGTCGATAACTGTAAGCTGTTGCTATGGCGGAACGGAGGAAAGAACTACTACTATCAGTCAATCGGTCGTGGGTTTTTGAATGCGTATTCATCGCAAATAGCAGCGTGCCGCCCATAGACCTTGTAAGGGAAACAAAAGGGTACGGGATATTGTAGACAAAGTTTTCGGAAGTAGTTGTCAAAAGTTTTCTGAGGTCGAAAGTTACTTCCTGCTGTAGAATTGGAGCAACTGCGGTGGCCCTGCAGCTATTGGATGGATGGAGCAATGGAGTAGGAAGCTTTTAAAGTTGTAACTTATCGGTTACATTCTAAAAATAGATATCAACTGGATGTTGCTAGTTGCTCCTTCATCCAAAAAGTTTAATGGTCTACATGACTAACAAATTGTATCGATGGTTTTCTCAAATCAGAAAAAATGTTCTGCTCTACTCAATTTCTTTCAAAACTACATATCATATACGCAAACCTTATGATATTTTTTTGTAAATGAGGGGGAAAACCTTTCTCCGAAATTTATTGTATGAATAAGGACCTTCATCACTTTGCATGATCTTTCCCGACAATTCCGTGATTATTGCCGTGCAAATCTTTACTATTTGCTTATATTTAAAAAAAACGGAAGTGTTCCGTATCTGTACAATAATAGTCAAATCTATTCAGTGACGGTCAAATTGATGAGACCACCATACAAACGAAACTTTACATGGGAGCTCTACCGCACATATCGAGTCAATCTAAATTAAATTAATTTGCTGGAATATGTGCACTAGCACAGCTACCTAACAAGTGAAGAATCTATTAGAAACTTCAAATTATTGTGGCTCCAAATTAAATTGTAGCTGTTTTATGTTTTGATTATTGAATGGCTGAATAGGATTGGTCTTATCATGTTGATCGTCACTGCATATGCCCCCAACCATCGCGAACAATGATGGAAAATTATTGCTGTTCAAACCCTTGTTTTTGATCATTTTTTTCAAAATTTTAAGTAACTGATAAAAAAGGTAAAATTTAAACAATCATCCGATTGGCTGATCGTGATCTATTGCTTACACATGATAGCAGCAATAGAAAAAGCAATATATCTTACACTCTATAACTAGACACAACGACATGACTACTTTTACCAGGAGTGTCTCCAACGAGGATAAATCGGTGGAGACGGCAAGCTACGATCGCACAGACCGCACTGATGGGATCGACCAAAAGATCGATTTTAAAAACAAAACTGGAAGAAAACAAATCGCGATACGCGATCTGATAAACATCGTTTGGCCCGGTGTAGTAGCTTACCATTTACACACAGCTTCGTACGGACGCCGTTTTCCGTATCTGATCGAAAAACTGAACAGAAAACAATTTGCCCATATAAGCAACACATTGGAAACGATGTCTCTTTCAGCGAACAGCCATAGGACTGTACGATCAATATACACGGACTATCAGATGCACAGCTCATCATGAAGCGAAAAAGCACGATTCCTTTCCCACAAAACCCGATCGGGGGGTCCTTACCAATAAGTAGCTAGCACTACTGAGTAAAGTTTTGTAAGTAAGAATTTCCCTAAACCTGCCCTATCCGAAGACATCCTAACAAATTATTACAGCTTACACAACGGATGACACATATGGCTGGTGGAAACATGCGGGAAAAGGAAAAAGGGTGAATCGGTTTGTTTTGGACGAGGAAAGAGGAGAAGGTTACAGGTAAGGAGAGTACGGACCGTATGGAAAACTCTACTTTGACACTCGCGCGATCGACACCCGACACTTTACGACACACCCGGCTTCAGCGAGAACGACAGTTTCGGTCTCGAATTGTTTTTCCCCAGGATCATCTTTTGCTCCTCTTTGATGCGTTTCTCTTGCTCTTTGCGCATCTTTTGGCGCTCTTCGTCCATCTTTCTTTGTTCTTCTATAATCGCAAGACGATCTTCGGCCTACCGGGGCGAGAGAAAGAGAGAAAGAAAAAAGAGGGAGATTTAAGATCACGACAATATCACAGCACAGACAACAAGAACAGCAACGAAACACTTACCAACTTCCGCTGCGCTTCCTCAATTTTGCGATTATTTTCAGCGAGAATATTCTCAAGCTCCTGGCGCTTTTTAAGCTCTTCCTCCTATAAGAACAGAAAACACGATTAGAACTACCATCGGGGATGCGGGACACTGCACCCAACGAAACCAGCCACGCGCTGGTGGGGGCACATATCCGTTGCCGACGACACCTAGGACGTCAAGGAGGGTTGTGCGACAAGAAAACGGAAAAGATTGCCTGTGTTACTTTTCAGAGAATGCTCGTTCTTTCTTATTTTTTCCAGTCGTCGGCGGTCATGTGTGTGTCTGTGTATATGAAATGACCCGGTTGCTCTAATCATCGGGCGGGGTGGAGATAAGAGAGCTGCTAAGCGATCGAAGGGAACGTAGGATGAAAGGATGACATAGACGGCAGCAGAGAGCATTTGTCACCCAGGGCGATTGTCGTCCTCGTTGTTTGTGGCGCACTCGCCCATTATAAATGAACTTGGTACGAAATTAACTTAAACATCACAGCTTTTCGAAGAGAACGTAAAAAATAAAACAAAAACACAATTCAGCGTTCGTTCTTGTTGCATTAGTGCAATCGATTACGTACATCAATTGCGCTGAGGGTTTCTAGGATTCGCATCGTGCTTAAATTAGTTCACACTATTTCCAGTCAACATTGCGTACGGGACGGGAAAACTAGATCCTATTGTCCAATGACCTTGTTTCCAGCTTATGGTTTCACTTTTTTTAATTTTTTCAAAATTATTCATTGCTGAAAATTATAACCTATCCCAGCCCCGTTGTTGGAAAAGGGAACAAAAATCAAATTATATCGACGTTTTTTCAGAGTGTAAAGAAAATTAATGTAAACCCAACACCACTAGCACTACCAGATTGCACTAAGACCAACATTCTTTATCTGGCTTCGTCTCCTTCGCATATGTTCGCCGCCATGTGATGGTAGGTTTACTAGCAACCTATTACATTGCATCGCCAGTAAGGCTCGTAAGTTCGTCCAATCCATTCCGAGAATCGATGAAAACGTTCTTTTTGGGTGCAATTTCGCAGTTCAAATACACATGTAGAATTAACTTAGAACAAACAAACAAAAAACCCGTAACACACATTACTCGTGAGCACCCGTGTGAGCCCGGGTTAGGTACCAGGGCTGGTCTTAACTATCATGGTGGGTTGATTTGTGATTAAATCGTATCAAGAAACGCTCTCCGTTTAATTTGTTTTAACTTACGCACTTGCTTGCTTGTTTGGCCCTTGTTTGCTTCTGATTCCTGGGCATCGTGCTCACCATCCTGTTAAAGCTCTTTTGCTTCCTCTCCTCTTTCAAGCTTCTTTCATTTCTCAATCTGCTCCGGGTAAAAATCCTGTGGCTTGATCGACACAACAAATCGGGGCAACTCATCGGGAAGACAGCAACTTGGGTGTACAAAAGGTTTGGTTGTTTTTTTGGGGCACATCGTCATTAGCTTAACATTTCGAATTGACGCATCATTATTGCAGTTGTTTTAAGGATTCTGGAGAGAGTAGCTAGCACATCATCATTCCGGAAAGCTACGAGAAAAGGTTGTGGCAAACTCCTTCGGTACGGTTGGTTTCGATTGCAACATAAAAACCGCATAGTATATTTCTCTTCAAAAAATTTACAGACTTTACGGTACATGTGGACCTATTGTTGAACAAAAGATGGACCTGTTGTTTGGAACGATCGACGAGACGATCGAATCGCGTTTTATGTGACAACAATAACAAACCTAAATGGAAAATTATTCTGCTTTATGAGAAAATGTAAAAAAAAAAAATCCCTGTACAGACAGGGCATGTTTAAAACTAAAAGATTTAACTAAAAAATAAAATCGATTCCATAGTGAATAGTGAAGCAGGCGCGCCCTCTCAGGAGCAAACATATAGTGGTACAAATGTTTCTAAAAACAGCCGGTTGTCCACATCCTAGAAGTGGACTAAAAATCTAAATCAATTAAGACAAACATTTAAAATCACTCCGGCACAGGAAATGCCGACTTAGAAGAAGATAATAAAGCAAGACCTTAACAGTCAGCAGCGAAAAAATCGCTTTGCTATTGCTATCGCCACGCTTCTCACATACGTGCGTGTATTACACGATAGCGTTGTTCTTTTCGGTCAACAAAGAGAAACATCATCCGGTAAGATCTTATGGAGGGAATGCTTACCTCGCGCCGGCGCTCCTCTTCCCGTGCCTGCTCCCTTCGCTTCTCTAGCTCGAGCATCATCTCTTGTTCCATCTGCTTCTTGGCGGCTTCGACGCGCCGCTGTACCTCCATCTCGATTTCGTCCTTGCGCTTTTCCAGCTCCTCTTCGACACGCTTTTTCACCAGCAGCTCTATCCGTTTCGCTGCTTCCTCTTCGATCATCTGAAACAACGCACAGAGAAAGGCAACCGTTAATGAGACATGTCGAGAGATATCACACTGAACACAGATCCTTGAAGTTTACTTTCTCACGTTCTCACGTTCTCTCGTATACGTACAAACCAATCAAATCAAGCTAGGGTTGTACGCTATCATTCTGCGTGAACTCAACCTTATTCCAATGGATACGAATATTTGAGATAATCGCACGTACGCAGAAATCAATGTAACTATGCATCTTTAGATGTCGCTATAGTTCTGAAGGACACTGATAAATCTTCATGGTGGTAAATGCTATAGTACATACTGGATCATACACAATTGGCAAAGATCCAGTGTGTGCTAATGTGTGGACATAACAAATATGTTCACGTTTGTTGTCAATTGTTTTAGTTCTCTGGCGGCCAGGTCGTATAGCATCAAACATTTCTTTAAAAATTCCTAGAGAAGGAATTTAAAGAGAAACAAGAGAACACCCTTGGTATGATATTCTCAAGGTATAATAAACTTTTTAAAATGACTTGAAAATTGTGCCGATTGTAGGGTGTTTTAAGGTGGGGGGAGGGGGGTTTAAAAACAAGTAACTTTTAAGGGTCTAGAAAAAAATACGAATAGTTTCAAGCCGTTTCATTTGATCTCATGAGAACAACGTCTTTAAACGATTTGCACTGGAGTAAGGTTATAAATTATACGACAGGTGCATGCTTCTGGTATTGCCAAATATGTAAAATATAAAAACAAAACACAACATATTTAACGAAAGTTACTAATTATGGTTGGCCATCCGAAAAGATCCCACTAACTTGGATTGAAATATACTTTCTACGCCTACAGGAAGTGTCACGCTACAGGAAGTGGAAGGATTAATTACAACTAAACACAAATTATTACAGCTTCAACAATAATCCATGATTTTTTTAAATTTGTACTGGATTTCAAAGTGGTACTATTTACTGGATTGCTATTGTACACAAACGAAAAACGAAAAGCAACTTAAAATGAGATTGTAGATGTTTAATTTGCTGTTTCTGACTTTAACATTAACAAGACAATTACATGCTTTGACGTAGTGGTCCTGAACCAAAAACAATTTACATTGTTTTTAATGAAAACTACATTTTGTTGATAACAAATATTCATCGTGCTATGGTCAAGCTTTTGTGAGGTACATTGTTTGCACTAAATCGTACCTTTTGTTCAGCGTCCTTCTGTCTTCTCTGACGTTCCATCTCGGCTAAACGTTCCACCTCGGTTAGCTTCCGGCTGCGGGAGCTCTTTTTGTGGTGATGGCGCGAGCCACTGTTTGATCCATCGCTGCTGCTATCGGACGATTCAGAGATCGATCGTTTCCTGCGTAATGTTTCGTAGTCAACGCCGTCGTTCGTACGTGCACAAGTGGGCACACGGTTTACCGTGAAGCGGAACCGCCGAAAAGAGGATGGCCGGATTTTAACGGGCACAGAAAAGAGAAAGAAAAATTGACCGAAAGTTGTCGTCAGTGCTAGAATTACTACTCTGCATCGCCGTTAGCAGATGTGTGGGTGTTCGTATGTATATATATAGACAGGACTACGTAAAACAATTGTTCATTTAGCAGATGAGCTTCAACAACGTAAAGAAAACAGAGAGTATTAACTTAAGCTAGATAACAAACCGATTTCTGTGCGCTAGACCATTAGCTAGCTGACGCGTTGGTCTCTACAGTGCTGCCGGCTTCTTCAGTGGTTCCAGAATCGCTATCATTGCCTTCTGATTGGTACGGTTCTGATCATGTAACGCATCGGGTACAGAGCGTAAAGGGATTTTCGCTTTTTTTTCAACAAACTCCGGTGGCTACATACGCTTTATGGAGAAATGGAGGGTTTAAAATACGTTCAGCATCCTTTTTGCCGCGGGTGCACTATTCCGTTGCAATACAATTCGATGTGGCCACGTCGTTCCATTGCTATTCAACGCTTTGAGCCTTCCGGCAGCAGCTCCTGCAATAGGATCTCATCGTTGCACTCCGCGCGTGTGGTATCGTGGTACGGACTATGCGATTTATGACATGTGCGTGGAATGTCGAAAAATCGATGCCCGGTGTCTTAATCGGGAAGGGGACGGATTTTTCGTTACCATCAGCGAAATGCTAAAGTTTGGTGGAGAGATGATGGGTGTGGTGTTTTTTGATGCAGTTTGTGTCTCCAGTAGACAAAAGAACCGGATTGCCGGATAGAATCGTGATGAGCAGTACACGGATGAAAGGTAGAAGCAGAAGCAGAAGTTGTTGTGTGGTGAGAAGAAGAAGGAATGGGAAGAGGGTTATCTCTGGGAGGCAGCGTCGGATAAGAACGTAAAATCCGATTGAGCAACGCGGCTACAAGGTGAATGTGCCGCGTAATCTGGAACGTAATCAAGCGTAACGTGGCCACCGGCCACCGCGAGGACGGACCGAGGTTTCCGCACGGCAATATTACCTGGACTTCGAGCTGCGCTCTCTGTATTTATCGTAACTGCTGCGATGGTGATGGGAGGACGAGCGAGATTTGCTTCGTTTGCGGTGCTTGCTCTTGTGCTTTTTAGGCGAACGGCTGCGGGATCTCGAGCGACCCATTGTTTTGTGGAAGCACGGAACTTGGGTTTGGCCGGTTCGGGTTAGCGGAGGAACACCGCAAAAATTATCAAAAATCGATTTTATGTTTCCAAATAAATGCAAAAATGCACGCACACCCAACTAGAACTCAATTTTTTCCTCTGTTTATTTGACACTGACAACTGACATCCAATGAGCAAAATCGTCCCAGCACTGTCAGGTGTTACAATAGTGCTATAGAACGTTCTACGAACGTTGTAAACGATGGAGATGTCTGCGCTGATTCTGCGCAATTATTACTATTCCATAAATTCAATTGAGGGAATTTTGAGAGTGAATTAATTTAGGATTAAGCAACAGGTCGAAATATTTTGTAGATTTCTGACGAACTTAAAATTCGTTCCTATGTTTGGGCCCTGATGGGCTTAGCTAATTTCCCTCGCGTCAGGTGAAAGCATGAAGTCATTCGATTTTTTCTGATGAAGAAAAACCAATTTCGCTCAACTTTTCTACGCATCGATCCGGCTACATTTATTTCCTTCAGATCGAGTATATCAAATGTTTTCCGTGTAGCGCATAAAAATGTGCAAAATTTATATTTTCAATGTAAAAATCCTCTCATAGTGGTTACCAGTGCCTTGAGTTCCAGAAATTCACAGTCGATCTTTGCCTTTTCAAACCAGCAAATGCGCATTTCAAACTGTGCGTAATGTATATAAACACCTACATAAAGTGTTGTTAAAAATGTGGTGATATACTGGTTCATTAGTGTATCAGTTGTGTTGGGGCATTGGTTCGCCCTTTATCGCGAGTGTTTCTTTTTTGGGCACCGTGCATCTTGGGAACGTCAGATTTGTTGTCGTTTTTTTTCAATTTGATTCATATAAACAGATCGCGCGGTTTATTAGTTTTTCGCACGCGTAAAACGTTTGATATTTTCAGTGTATAGTTAAACTATTTGATTTAGCAATAGCATTAGCCGCATAGCGCCTATAGTGTTAGAATAGGAAAAACGAGGTAATAATAAACTAGACCAATTTACGAAGTTGTAATCAAAACAAAAGTTGCAGAAAACCGGATGTATTTTCCCGCGCTTTCTAGATCGTAATTGGCAATGCACATATGTTCCTAATCGTCTTGTTTGCTATTTGTAGAAAATTCTTAGTTCATCAATGGATGTCAACGAGGATAAACAATATTCCGGAGAAGACACGGAGAACATGTGGAAAACGCTGGTCATAACACTGACCGACATAGTCAACGAACATGGTTCGCATCTGGAGAAAATACTGAACATGATTCGAACCGATATTACGTACGATGATCCAGGTCTATTCCCAAACACGCTGCTAGTGACGGATGCCGAGCGACGGATGTGTCGCGAATTCAATTACTGGCTCATGTACCAGCTGCTCAGGATAGCTTCGTTGGAGGAGTACCTAAAGTATGGGAGAAAATATTGCACGTCGGTTTGTTGTTAAATTCCTTTCATTTTCCCCCGTTGCAGCATTTCCGAAAGCTACATCAAGCTGCTGAAGGAAACCATAAGAGCCTGCTTCATTAAGCAACGATGGTTGGCTATCGAAATCTCAAACCAGTTCGTCGGACTTTTGGACCAACTGAACGATTTCCGGCATGGGCAGAAAGAGACGATACGTGCCTTTTTCGATGCATTCAACACCGCCAAACTGCACGGGCATGATCTTAAATCGGAAAAAATTGAAATCGACAGTATGGTGCGCTGCCGGTTGGTTCGTTTGCATTGCCTGCACGCCCTAACGGAGTCGATGTCGATGTTTGTGAATGAGCCAGAAGAAGAATCTGTTCAATTTCTGCAAGCTAGCATGTGTGCGGTGCAGCGAACATTCTCGTTCGGGAACCTGCAAGAAAAGATCGTGTGTGTTGCGTTTTTCCGCGAATTTTTCAAGCACCACGAACAGATGCTACGGTCCGATTGCTCTGCACAGAAGATGCTGAACGTGATGAGTTTGGTTGCCGAATCGCTCAATCGTCTTAAAACGTGGCATTCGACTCGTTTGGTGAGTGTTGCTGAAATTAGCAACTATGTGGTCGCCCTGTCGGAACTGTACGGCACACTGAATGCACATCAAACTTGGCCAACGAAGCAGCGAGACGGTTTTGGTAAATTAAAGACAGTAGTGACGGAGTTGCTATTTAACGTAAAGAAACTATCGCACCAGCTAGAGCCAGTGAATCAACCGCGGCTAGAAAAACTGAGCCAAGAGCTGATGGTGTTCTTGAAGAAACTGTACCCAGCGCAGGAAGTTGGTGCCATTTTTGCCAATTGCTCAGCACAGTTGGTCAGTGCCGAGGTGTTAATGCAGTTGGATGACATCGTAGTGGATCAGCTGGCGACAAAGTTCGATAAAGGACTGGCGGGCGATCAGAAGGGCATTTCCGTCCATCAGGCAAGCAACGTATGGGCAATGGTTGTGAAAAACGTTGAACAAAACAGCATCCCACTAGAGCGTGCCCTTGCTTTGGCCAACGAAGTGAACTTCAAAGCACGTGCTAAACATTCTGAAACGGCTAATGAAGATGACGAATCGAAACTCATCAGCGCTTTATTCTTCGATACAAAACCATCGCTTTTGGATATAGCGGACAGGATGAAATCTTACGATGGTACTCAAATGGATCTCATCGATTTGTCCGTTAGCATGATACATCTGGCCGATTGTCAGTTGCTTACTGCTGATCAGCAGCGCACATTACTGAAGGTTTTATTCGCACCATTCGAAGGGGATGGTGGAAGCACAGCACGATCGTGGAAAATGGGTACGAGCAGTGACGTTTGTCATCATGCTTTGATTCACCTCTGTAAGCTGCAAGGCACTTACCTATGGGAAGAAATTTCAAAGAGTTGTCTGAAAAATCCCCTTACATCCTTGCTGCAATTCATCGTTACGTCTGGAGATTGTGATGCCTTGAGGAAAGCACTTCTGCATACGTTTCAGCAGTTGATTTTATCGTGTAAAATTCAACCAAAAGAGCTGTTCAAGAATGTATTCATACCTTTGATTTCTACCGACTTTCACGATTCGACGATGCTGGTGGATGTAATCGGCATCCTTAAGTTGCTCTGCTGCACTGCGTCGAACAGTTTTCGTACGTACCAGATCTCCTCAACCGAACGGAGCTTCACCTGCAACGACTGCGGACAACAAGCAGACACTTTCGCTCGAGCGAAGGGTATCTACCTGAAAACGGTCACCGAGCAGTTAAAAACTGCATCGAGTGTCATAGACCTAGATCGCCCCATGAAAGATGCCCTAGTGAAAACGGTGGATAAGACTGACGAAAGCATTTTGTTGGCGTGGGCAAGTTTCCTTCCCGCGGCCTTAAAACACTCATTTGCCTGTATCATGGAACCCGAGTTGGTCACCGTCTGGATGCGTTTGTTCGGATACGGTTCAACGGACGTTTACCGGCAACTGTGCGATCGTCTTCCGGCAATTCTCCAACCTCTGGCGACGAACCTACAGAACGATCCGGAGCAGTACGGCAAGTGTATAACGAGTTTGATTGAGCAGTTGCTGTCCGCTGTAAAGCTTTGCATCACGCGCAAAACGACCTACGCCCAGCAGATGATGGTGACACGGATGGTGGTGGAATTTGCCGATGCCCAGTACCGGACGGCGGGCGAAATCTCCTCCAACGACAGCAGGGAAACGTTGCTGCACTGCGTGCGAATGACGATCTTTCTGCTGATGCGCCCGGAATCGCTCGTCACGTACGAGGCTTCCCTTGCGATTGCTGAAATGTGCGCCCGGCAGGACGTCAGCCCGTGGAACATCCTCTCCTGGTACCGGCACGACGTGATCAAGCTGATGATGGGCATAGCCGTCAGCAATCACTGTCTCGCCGGCATTACACTGCACCAATCGCTCACCGTCGTCAGTCACACGTTCGAATGCCGCGATCCGGTGGATTTCGTGGGCAAGCATTACAAAATCATTATGGCGATGCTGCTGCCCTGGTGCCTGCGGTTTCCGCGCTGCGATAGCCTGCTGCGGGAGGTGGCGATCATCGTGCGCAAGAATCTGGTCGCGATGCTGTCGACGTCGTTCCTCACGATATACACGTACCTGTGCATCAGCGAAACGGTTGACGTGACCAAGAAATGCATCGATTACATCATGAAGCTTACAGGGAACAGTTTTTTCCACCTGCTCCATTCGGACATCAAGGTAAGCAAAGTATTCAACATGTTTTCTAAGCTTTAGACGATTTCATATGGTTTTAGGGGTTAAAATTATGGTTGTATTCATGTATTCATTTCCAACATCTTTATGTCGTTATCGTTTAGGAAATTGTTGATAATTTACTGGTTTACGGATAATCGATGTCAAATCAGTGAATATGCACTTTACTTTAATGGTAAAGTCCTCTGAGCCAGTCGGACATGCTAGCGAGCAAGCCATGAATGCCCTGGTGCGTTTTTATATGGTGAATTGTCTAGATCCGCAGCCAAATCGATTGGTTTCTGTGATACGCTCATATTGGGAAAGCAGTGTAGATATAGGAACCGGAGAGCGAGCGTTGGATAGGATTCATTCAATGAATGTGGTCCGATAAAACCCCGACAAATTTTAAATCAATTTTTAACAGCAGGTTCCCTGAAACTTTAAGAATAGTACAAACATCATTCATAATTAAAAACAAACAGCAGAGGACAGCAGGCTACGTTTTAAAAGCAAACGTTTTTAGCATCTTTTTTTAAATTACAACCATAATACATATTTGATTGGATTACTTACTACATTCCTTTCATTAAGACATAATCGGTCCAAACGTATTATATACTTATCATAGATTCATATCCTTTGTTTTTCCCCCTGTTGTAGCGTACGGTATCCGAAGTTTTGATATTCTATCACATCAACGCAGAGTGTGTCATGCACGCTATCCGAAGCCTACTCTCCAAGGACAGCGACACCGATGAAGTACCGACTGCACGCATCGCTGAGTACATCGCCGAACGGTTTCTGGGAGTGCTGGCAAACTTCGAAGGCACGCTTGTCAATCTCGACGGCGAGAAGGTTCTAAAGCGTCAGGCTTTGCTAAGTCTGGGAGACATCATAAGACTGCTGGGTGGTGAGCATATAACACCGTTCCGATTCAAGATCATTGCCTTGCTCCGAACAGCGTTGGCGCTGTCGGAAGACGCGGCACTGACGAGCCTTTGTGTGCAGGCGTGGCGCATCTTCGTCTGCACGGTCGATGTGCGCCAGCTGGGTTCGCTTCTCAGCACAATATTCGTTACGCTCGAACCGCTGCTAGAGTCGTATCCGGAAGATATTAGCTACGTATTTCGCTATCTGGTGGTCGAGAATACCAATCTGCTGGGCAACTGCATTGGCGATCTGTTCTTTCTGGAAGATACCAACGTACCGAACGACATAAAGGATACCGTCGCAGCGCGCATTCGAAAGCATGACAATGGCGATCGGAGCGAACGGTTTGTCGCTCGCCTGGAGGAGCTGGTTCGTCACTGCAATCACGAGAACCTGAAGATACGTGCGTTCGCCCTGTCGCATCTGTGCCGACTGTTTGAGAGCAACCGTGCGGAGCTGAATGAGGCCATTTTGGGGCAGCATCAACGCATAGGGCTCGGCACGGTAGCGACACTGGTAGAAACGATCGTGCGCGGCCTCTGCGAACAGGACACGAATCTCCAGCAGCGTGCGGCAGAGTGTCTCGGTGAACTAGGAGCGCTGGCACCGAGCCATTTGCCACCAAACTATGCACCGGCGGGCTTGGGATTCGCGATGAGCATCCATACCGATGCTTTCGCCATTATCGCGCTGCGCGAACTGTGCCGTGCGTACCAGCGACAGAAGGATTCAAAGTTTGTCGACAGTTTTTCGCTCGCCATACAGGAGATATTGAACGAGCGGGGTGTTGCGCCGGCGGCCGGTAAGAAGTGCGAGGTGTGGGAAACGATTCCGGAACGGCTGCGGCCAATCATGGAACCGCTGCTGACCTCGTGCTACACGACGGTATCGAAAGCGTCACTTTCGATTATCCACCCGGTGTTTTGCAATGTGCACTCGAGCCACGAATGGTCGTACCAGTGGGCATCGCAGATGATCGAGAGCATCGGGCGGGAATCGACGCGTAATTTGCTGCGCGCATTCAAGCCGAGTCTGCGCTGCGACCGAGGTACACTGATAATGATGCTGCCCTACATCATGCTCCACTCGTTGCAGCTCTGTGATGGAAACGAACAGAAGACACGGATTATCGAGGAGCTGCAGGCTGTCTTCAATGGAGCGATCGCACAACCGGAAGCACCTTGCTCTACGTCCGCTGTCGCGTTAGTCGCTTGTGCGGAGGATACAACTTCTAGCGGCACGATCGCGGGAGAGTCGATCGTTTGTATGACGCAAGAGCAGCAGGACACTTCCGGCAAGGAACTGGCGCTACAGTGTGCCAAGTATGCGTTTGGATTGTTCGATTTTCTCGAGCGATGGCGCCGGCAGTATCTGAAGGAAGCTACCGCGGACCGGAAAGACCAGCAACCCACCCACAGTCGAGAAGACTTCGAGGTGGTCGAGACATTTCTGAACCACTTCGACAGCGATCTGCTGGCAATGGTGAACTTCAAGTGTCATGAATACGCGCGAGCCCTGCAGTACGTCGAGCGCAGTTTGATTGGCGAGGATAGGGGCAAGAGACTGCAGGATAAGCTGTCCTTCTTGAGTGAAATATACTCGCGCCTCGGGGACACGGATTCCGTAGAGGGCGTGATGGCGCTCAAAGCGACGGAACCAACACTGCACGAACAAATCCTGTACCACAATGCGACGGGCCGGCTGCACGAGGCGGTAGCGTGCTACGAACGACTACTTCAATTGACGAGCGTCGAAGAACAGCCCCCAAATCTGGAGTACTTGAACAGCATGATCGAGTGCTATCTGCGACTCGATCAGCCGGAAACGGCACTGCTCCTTGCGGAAAGTTTGCTCGCACGGTATCACGATACGGCGCTGCACATTCCACTGCTGGACATACAGGCCGAGCCGCTGTATCGGTTGGGAAGGTTTGAGGAGCTCGACGAGCTGCTGCATCAACGGCAGGCGGATCAAGTTAGTGGTGCAATCGATAGTGACGATCGCCACTGGGGAGTGATCTGTGGTTCACTGATCATCGAGTATCGGAAGCCGGTTTACGAGCGTTTTCGATCCGAGATCGAACGGGCCCGGCTCCACGTGGTACGGGGAAGCTCGAATGAACGCATCAGTTCCCGGCCACTCGACGAACAACTCGGTACGTACGAGAAGCGCTACGAACAGGCACTGAAGTTGCACATAATTCACGAGTTCTCCAAGTGCGGTCATATCATGCAACGGTTGCGTTCGATCCAGCAGCACACGGAGCATGGGACAAACGGTGCGGCGACGACGTTGATCGAGGACGTAAGCCGTCTGGTGGACAATCTAAACACCCGGCTGGAGGTGTTGCAACCGAACGCGGCCACGATCGAACCGATCATCAGTCTGCGGCGTATACTGCTGAGCGAAATGCGCCGAACCGTCGACGAAGTCCGTTGGAAGGAGGGTGATGATAATCAGACGTACGTAAACAAACTTCGCCAGCTTCTCGATCAGACGATCGGCGAGCTATGGATGAAGAGCACGGAGCTAGCATCGCGGGCCAGCATGTACCAACAGGCGCTACTGTACATCTTGCACGCCGAGAGTTACCGGCCGCCGGACCTTTTCATCAAAAATGCTAACTTGCTTCGCGATCGGCGCGACATGACGGGCGCATTGAAAGTGCTCGAGCGAGGCGTGAACGAGATCGTGAGCGATACTGGTACCGGTTCGCTGGACCTGAACGCGCTCAGGTCCGTTCCGAAGGAGCTACGTTTGATTCATGCCGAGGGGAAGCGGCTGATCGCGACGTACAATGCCGAGGCGTCCAACATTTCGGCGACGCTCAATCGGCGCTACTTCAAGGAGGCGGTCGATCTCAATCCGGAGAGTGAGATTGCACTGGTACAGCTCGCGCAGTACATCGACAAACTGTACGGGGCGTGTCCCGCCGTCGAGCAGGAATCGGCCCACGGGTGGGAGATGCTGTTCGAGGTGATGAAGTCGTACGGCAAATCGATGCAGTACGGGTCGAAGTACGTCTACGAATCGATGCCGCGCGTGCTGAGCATTTGGCTCGATACGACCGCGAAGGTACTGCAGAAACCGCAAGACGCTTCGGCGGTCAACATGAACCGCAAGATCGCCCAATCGATGAATAAGTTGGCCAGCAAGTTCAAGGAAACGCTGTCGCCGTACTTTTTCTTCACTGCCTTCTCACAGCTGATAAGCCGCGTCGCCCATCCGTCGCAGGAAACATACCTGGTGCTGAAGGGGATCATTGTGAAGCTGCTGCTCAACTACCCGCAGCAGACGCTCTGGATGATGCTCAGCGTGTACAAATCATCGTACACGAACCGGGTGCGGCGCTGCGTGGAGATCTTCAGCGATCGGCAGCTGGCACAGGTGGAGGAGATGCAGAAGCTGATCAAGGACTTTAACGCCCTCGCCGAACGGCTCATTGAGCTGACGAACAAGGAAATTCCCGGTACGATTGGTGCCACGCCGAGAACGACGAGCGGTTTGAAGATCACCGTATCGGGACTGGTAAAATCGCTACCGAAGCTGTTGGCGGAGAAAAACTTTTCCAACGTGCTGATGCCCATCGAGCGCTGCATGCAGCTGGTGCTGAACAAAAATACCGGCCTCAACTTTAAGCCGTACCCTACGAATGCGATCTACATCGTTGGCATCGAGGAGCAGGTGACGGTGCTGCATTCGCTGCAGAAACCGCGCAAGGTGACGCTCCGTGGCCACAATGGGAAGCTGTACACGATGATGATGAAGCCGAAGGATGATCTCCGGAAAGATTTCCGCCTGATGGAGTTCAACGCGGTGGTGAAACAGTATCTGGCGCAGGATCCGGACGCAAAGTTCCGCCGGCTGTACATTCGCACGTACGCGGTGCTGCCGCTGAACGAGGAGTGTGGCATCATCGAGTGGATCTCGAACCTGAACACGTTCCGCGGCATCGTCTGCACGTACTACAAGCAGCGCGGGCTGGGCATTGCGACGAAGGAGCTGTGCAACTACAACTTCTCGCACCAGGAACCGCTCGCGAAGAAGCGGCACACGTTCGAAACCATCCTCGTCGCACGCCATCCGCCTGTGTTCGGCGAGTGGTTTCGGGACTGTTTCCCCAACCCGCACAACTGGTTCCAGGCGCGCACGTCCTACATCAAGACGACCGCGGTCATCTCGATGGTGGGCTACATCCTGGGGCTCGGCGATCGACACGGCGAGAACATCCTGTTCGACTCCACCAACGGTGACACGGTGCACGTCGATTTCAACTGCCTGTTCAACCGCGGGGAAACGTTCAAAATTCCGGAAGTGGTACCGTTCCGGCTGACACACAACATGGTCGACGCGATGGGCCCGCTCGGTGTGGAAGGCCTGTACCGGCGCTGCTGCGAGATCGTGTTGCGCATACTGCAAACCCGCGCCTCGACCTTCATGTCCGTGCTGAAACCGTTCGTGTACGATCCGATGGTGTCGTGGAGCAAGATTGGCTTCGGGCAGGGGGACCCGAACAACCGCGACAGCCACGTGGAGCGAACCGACCCGCAGGCAATGTGCAATGTGATGAGCATCGAGGAGCGGCTGAAGGGATACGTGAAAATCAAGGGCAAGCTGTCGCATATTCCACTGTCGATCGAGGGACAGGTGAGCCATCTCATCAAGGAGGCGACGGATATTGATAACCTCGCGCAGATGTATATCGGTTGGTCCGGGTACATATGAGATTGTTGGATTGTATATTGTTTGGTAATAGGATTGTTAAATTGGATTTTTTTTAAATAAATGAAACAAGTTAACATGCTAAAGAGTGGTTTTTATGTTCTCCTTCAAGTATTCAAGGCATCCAACCTTCAATTGAAGTTGTCAAATTTATTTGAGGCTGTACTAATTTACGCTCCCGCTTCCAGTTCCCTATAGTTAAATTTTGTTTTATAAAAAATATCAACAACTAAACTTAAACATTTTTGAAGCCTGAATGTCATGTACCTTATAGGAACGTATATGTTGTTGTATCCGAATATCCGATATAATTGTGAGACGGAAGTAGGGACGAAGGTTCTAAGGCCACCCTCTAATTTAACTAAAATTGTTGAAACTTGAAATTACCAGCTCGGACGGATCGTAACTTCGTTGTAGATCTCTTTAGACCCGACAATAAGACCAGGGGTGTGAGTTTATATGTTAATGGTATATTTTTTTGAAGCAAAACATTTTAAAGAAACTCATCCAAACATCACAGCTGGGGCTCAAAACATAAAAATGTTCAAATGAAACCTAATTTCCCTGCTAGTGTTCATCGCACTGTTCGTTCGGAGCTATTTCGACGTGACGTAGCGCCATCTGTTGGTGAGAACTGAGGAAAGTGTTCGGGTCTTGGATAAACCGAAAAGCGAGAATTGGTTCGAATGGAGCAGTGAGCAGTGAGAATTGGGTCGATGGAATGAGAAAAAAAGTTGTTCACGGTAGTGAGCTCACTAATGAGCGATGTACTTTCGGATGCAGTTTTTAATTTAAGAAAACTTTTTCCAGGTGTTAATGAGGTATGAAAGTTCAAATTATTTATACATAAAGTATTAATTGTATGTTTGAAATAATGTTTCGGATTTAAAACTAAAAAAATCTGTTCTAAATCTGTTATAAAATCCCGATCGTGACTATGCGACGACTCATCAGCTCAGTTCGGCCAGTCTCAATTCATACATCAGTTCGGGTTGCAAATTTGATTTTGAACCGATTCTCACCAACCTAGACGAAAAACAGAAAACCCACAACATAAGCTTTGCATATCAATAATCATGAATCCCAGCGCCCCGTGACGATAACACAGCAGGAAAAGTCATCAAAATCCATTTGCAAACTATCACCACCACCGGGGCAAAGGGGAAACCGAAGGAGAGCGTAAATTCGCCCGGGACGGAAATCGGAAACAACGAACGAAGGAAAAAAAACTGAAATAAAATAAACGAAACACAACAGTTGGATGATTTTCCAAATCACTATCATCACACCGTCCTCGTCGTGTTGGATAGTTTCTAATTCGAATCAATGATCGAAAACGCCTCCTCCCCCCAACCCGCAGGGGGGGCGGCAGGGTCGTGTTGGGTGCGCGGTTGGATATCGATCTCGAGTGAAATTTCCTTCCAATCAAACGCCACACGCCCCCTTCCCGGCGGTCAAAGCTCGCCGGGCGTCCTTGTGCCGTCCGGCCCCGGGTGTGTTCGATTCCGATTCGAGAAGGGCGAGAAAAGCTCCGCTACGCGCAACAGCGCTCGAGGTTGTGGCCGGCAGTAATTAATAGATGAGGTAGTGCTTTTCGGCCCTAATCCCGCTGTCAGCTTTCTTGTTGCGCCTCGCCTGCCCCGATCAAGCTGTTTTCATTTTATCATTCCCCATCTGATTCCCTCCTCCGGTCCACGTCCCCCGACGTCCCACCGCCGCCGTTCGGCGTGTAAACGGATTTTGGGATCTTCGCGCCTTTGGCGGCGGCTTTGGCCGCGATCACATATCGCGATCGTCGATCATCGTCCGGCCCCGGGGCACATGGGGCTTCTTTGATGCGATAATTTCAATTTGTCGGTACCACAAGCTCCGACTCGACTCCTCCGCTCTGGTTGGCGGAGAAAACGATGCTGTGCGGTGGGCTTTGCGCAGGAGAGTGTGGCCGCGTTCCTGCCGGCCGGTAGGCTAGCGGTCCGTGGGTAGGAAGTTAATTGGAAGGTGTGATACTTAACACATTGCTTCGCACTTTGCTGTCAAACGTGGGTTGATTCAGTTAAGTTCGGTTTGCTAAAACTCTTATCCATCAAAGAAAGATATGCTCGCCATTAAAACATATTTTGGACACAACTTATTTATTCAGATAGTAAAACAATTGTATTATCCGTTCCATATACTACATAAGAAAACAAACATGCATTAAACATAAATGTTAAAAAGTTAAACTTAGTGTTAATGATAATTTTGAACACAGATAAATGTTTAATTCGTACTTGCGATATAATTTGAGAGAAATTTCTATGCTGTTCTTATATAAATAAGTGATTGATTAGTGAAAGAAACATATGGAGGTTTTTACTTTCATATCATCTTCTATTTTTTGAGTGACTTAAGGCATTATAATTTTTGTGTGATTTTGCGTCGTTAAATCGGTAAGAAAGTAATATTCATACTCTAATCACTATTTATTTGATATTCCTACAAATTTGTCTCCTGTTATTGTTGTTATTGTTATTATGTAATTGATGGGATTTACCACGAAAACAGCTACCGATCCGGCGATTGTAGTCGTCCATAGGTTACGTAACTGAACTATAATATACAAGAAAGGGAAATAATTGATATCATATATTTTTTGGTACGATACATTTGATACGTGTCGTCTCGATCAAAATACGATCGATAGATGAAATTCAAATAGTTTCGATAAAAAGTATAACCCTAACTACAGGGAGGAAATGCCCTATGAACAAAAATGTCGGTCAGTACACTTTGGCACTGACAAAATGGCCACTAAAGCCGTCATACTTACAAATAAAAATCAGTATAAAGTATAAACCTAAACTAATGATTGAAAACACGCATATTTTAATACCATATTTTAAAACTATAGCAACCATAGAAAACAAATGTCACTGCTGCTCTGATTGAATGGCGCCCTCTGGTAGCAAAGTATCGAAAATACCCTTATCTTGAAATGAATCTTCTTGAAATGAGTACTGACACAAACACGATTGCGTTGAAAACTGAAAAATTGATCATAGCAACCACACCTAAACAAATCAAATACAATTGTGTTTTTTTTTGTAAATTTTTTAATAACAAAAATCTCAGAAATTTCTCTAACACAACAGAACAGAAATCTCTTTAACTGAAGTTAGCCTATCTATGATTTTGGGTAGGTACTGAGAAAAGAGAAATGAATCATCAATTCAAATGAATTGTTATCGATTGACAGTTGACTCAGCGGCAGGCCAGATGTTTGGTGATGTCTTCACACTACAAGATCGATGCCCGTCTGGATAGTTCTTGTCCGTACGTCCGACTTATTGTCCAGCGAATGGAGGGGGATCCTGATCGTAGGAGTTTAGTTAGGGTCCTTTTGTGAATTGAATTCCATACTACTCAGAAGCGGCCTGAAGGTACGATCAGGTATCAGGTTAAGTACTAGAAAAGGAAAAGGAAGTCAAGACCATATAGTATCCAATTAAGTTTTAAGGCCTAAGTGGTCGTGCCTGTCGACATGCGGCTTGTTTGGCTTACTTTTTCCCACCATAGGCGGTTAGTCAATCCTTGCTATGGAGAATTAATCCGGAGGAAATCAATCCCTAACTCGAGAAGCTTGCGTAGAGGTTTGTCGAGGTCTCAATCTTCATATTATCGAATAGATTTGATAACGAATCATTATGTTGCGAAGCAAAATGTTGGTACGCAACATAATCCTTCATCTGCCCAGTGATAAGTGGGTTTTTTTTTCTTTTGTTGGTTTCATTTCTTTCGTTAATACGTTTCCAAAGTTTTCGATTTTCGATTATTTACTGTTGAGACTTAACTTATGTTGGTAGTCGCAATCAAGTCATCAATTATGGTTCATATCATTACTATTTGCGAAAACAGACACAGAAAATGAATACATCTGCTTGTCTCTATAACAAAGTTTCCAAAACATAAATATACTCGCATAAGTAATGATGACACTGCGCTGTTGCACTTGGCAGTGAATCGAAAGCGAAT
This sequence comes from Anopheles dirus, assembly GCA_000349145.1. Lineage (NCBI taxonomy): Eukaryota > Metazoa > Arthropoda > Insecta > Diptera > Culicidae > Anopheles > Anopheles dirus. The sequence goes on along the minus strand of KB672869.1, from coordinate 1,495,556 downwards.
TAAATCAATTGACAGCACGATAAAACCGGCATTAATGTACAGTGGACAGTGAAACAGTAGGACCAACTGTCCAGCTCGAAAATTATTGCAAGTTTGGCCGGCCAACTGCACAATCTCTCAGGCACACATCTCCAACCGATCGCCGATCGACTTCCTGCTGCTGGGCCGTTCCCTTTTGCGAGGTGCGAGGAGCAGGGGTCGCTTGTTTTCATTTTACATATTACGTCCGCCGCGTCATGCGCATCGAATCAATCCACCTGCTTCACTACGCTCGAAATGGTCATCTCCGGCGGGGGCGAGGTCGCACGAGGGAAAGGTTGCGACCAGCCGGGGGGAACCCAACCTGCGGGCATGGCGAGCGGGCAAGCGAAAGCTTTGCGAAAACCTTGAAGACATAATCCAGTGTGCGGGCGAGGTGCGGTGCCGGTGAGCCGACCGCCACGGTGGAGATCATGACAAAGTAAGTAAACCACCCGGAGGGAGCGCGCCCGGGTCGACGGAACAGATATCCCACTGTTTGTCACGTTGAATTAATACCCACGGCGAAGGTGATAAATTATGCCCCGAAACTCGACGTGTGGTTTGTTTCCATCATCGTCGTCGTCGTCGTCATCATCCTCTTTGCCAGCGTCTTCCTGCGGTGGGGAGCTGCTGGGAGTTTGTGTTTTTTTTTCTTCGCGGATAGCAAGACCCGGACGCCGGGTTGCCGGAGCTCAGTTAGATGGCGGTCGGGGAACACCACAACGTACTACAAAATCGTCAAATCTTCGTGCGCTTGCCGGAAATGGTGGTACAATCATCCGGTGGGCCACACACACACACACCCGGGAAGAAAGTTTTGCAAGACCACCCTCGGGAAGGCCACCAAATCGTGGGGTAATTTGTAGACTAACCCTACGCGACCCTGCAGCTTCCGGTATGGATTCATCATACAACCGGATTTAAGGGCACAGTGCAGTGTGCGTATCACAATAACAGCAAGAACATTGGCAGAAGATGGGTGTTCTAGTTTGGAAGAATTCCTTCTTCTTCATTGGGTCTAGCGAGGAAGTGGATGATGACACTGAAGAATGCTTCACAAGGAGATGGCAGCTAAGGGCAAGAGCAGAATGAAATAATCAGTCCGATGATCTTAATTCCATTAAATCAGTTTGCTGGTCACAAAATTGTTCGTCATAGACCCATACGACCACTTGATGTTGAGAATAAAACGAATAAACTTGAAGTGAAAGAGTATGTGATTCTCTACAAAGTTGTAGGGTAAAACAAAATATATTATTCTATACTTTTGTCATTTTTGCACAACTACTATCGCCACAAATAATCGAGACAAATACAATTCGAGACAAATAATCGTTTTTAAATTCGTAAAAAATATGTGCATGTTGTTTTAAACGACCTTGGATACCATAGGCATCTAGATTTCAAGATCTGACCACCTCGATGTGATCACCTCGTGTGTTTTGATTTGAAGTACTTTGTCGTTACGCGATGTGAAGTGCATCTAATGAAATGCATCGTTAAAATCAAAACCCATACGAATCAATGAGTCACTAACCTTTACAGACGTGTGAAAGGGTGGAGAATGTACAAGAAATATGTGTGAACACACCTCTGTTGGCAATGTTCGACAACTGATCAAACCATGCTTGCTATCACTTATGGATAAGGATATGCGCTGAATTTAGATTTTTAGTATTTTTACATTTTTAGGTTCGGAAGGCTCTTTTATGAAATGAAACCAATAAATTGTGCCTCTTTTTACTATTACAGCTTATTTAATCGGCATTGTTGCTAACATTCAATCTTTACTATTTTTCATAATGTGATTTATTCTTTAAAATTTTATTCTCCTAATTAACTTATTTTTATTTGTTTACATGACAGCTAAGCTAGAATGTAATAACTAATTATTAAAGCAACTCCATGTACAATGGTTCGTTTAGAGTTGATTTTCTCCGTTCTTGTTATGAAGTTTTTGGCTATCTAGCATATATAAGTGATATTATATATACAATTTATGGCTTTATTTAGATGTTTTTATACTGGAAAGATGTAAAAAATCGAAGAATATGCAAGTAAAATCTTTGGCGGTGTTACAAACTGCTATTATATTAATTAGATAAACATATCTTGAACAGTTAATCCAAATAAAGTTGTGCACATTCTTGCGAAACACAATTAAAATGTTACCTTTGAATAGTTCAAAGCTGTGACTGTTTTTTTTTTAACCTAGGATGGAGTGACTATCTGGCTACGGTGGTATAAGTAAGTCTAAAATGGCGTAACATGTCGAAACCAAAGAAGAAAATCTTATCATAAAGAGTTAAAACGCTCTAATGATAATTTCTAATATTCCCAGTTTGAAAGTTTCAATAATATAACATTAGTAAAACACAATATAAAGTGCATAATTTCGCCACTCACTGTAGTTGCCCACGGGCGAGCAAAGATTTCGACGATTCTATAGCCTCGGCTAGCGAATAGATGCGGGATGCTGCTCCGGGGCCCGTTTGCGGTAGCCGGAGTGGGTTATAAATTTGAAACTTTACACTTTTACTGCTGCTGGCTCGCGATCACTGATGCTTCCACTGACACTGCGGTGGCTGCCGTAAAGCGATGCATCATGCCCGAACCATCCGTGCGCAGATCATCTCGATCGTGCGATCGTGGTCACGGTCGTACCATCGCGGGGTGGGTGGTCGGTGCAAACTGCGATATGCCACGAGCCGCGTCCGGTGGGAGGATGAACACGGTGGGTTGTGTTTTTTTTCTCACATCGATAAAAAGAGAGAAAAAAGATCCCGAAAGAGATCATTCATACTCTGTGTAATTGAATACTGTACCATGGAAATAAATAGCCTGTCTGAATGTAAAATTGGCAGTTGCGAAAAAAGTTTATCTCTCAATTTCGCACAAAACTACAAACAGTAAAAAAAACTCAAATTATTTCGTTCGAATAATGAAACATTACCAAACATTTGAAATATTTCTTGAAAAAAAAAATGCCATCCAATACCGAAGTGCAGCAAAAGCGATACGGGATTCAAAATTTGCTTTTACTTACACCCATTTGTCAGGGAGCTCGAATGCTGTCCGCTCGTAAATAAATCATCGCTAAATTGACCTCTAGTGCTGCTGGGCTGTTCAGCCCCACAACGATTGCTACGCGCAGATACACGCGTAATGGTAAATTTTAATAAACATCCAACAAAAATCACATAAAAGCGACACAGGCAACGCCTCTCGCTTTTTAAGTAATGAATATTGCAGCATAAACCATCCATTCAACGCATCCCCAATCGATGGATCATGGCGTGTTATTCCCACACGGGTAAGATATTGCCATATACAGACGGATAAACCCGAAATGGGTGGAAAAAAACGGGTTACACTATACGAACCGGTTTGTAAAGAATTTTCACCCGCGAAAAACTTCCGGCCCCGGGCCGGTGGAGAGTGAACGGAAGTGGGATACAAAATTGTGGCAAGGAACACATTTTTTGCGATTTTGTTTTCCGTTACGCACGCACATCCCTTTGACCGGGGGCACCTACCGGACGCGAGGTTCGTGCTGCTCAAGGGTGTGTGTGTTTGTGTGGTTTATGTTTATTTTATATTCGTCTTTTTTTTTTTGCTTGCCTCGTTGCGCTGCTACACGGTGCGGTCCTTTGTTTTCCGCGAGAGAAAAACAAATCATATAAAGATGTAATAAAGCCGATAACATCCGCTATATTAATGGTGTCCGTTTTATTATGAATGAGCTAAATTCAGTAGCACACGATCGTGATGGGCTTCTTCGTTTGCTTTCCCGCTGTGCTGTGGGGTGGTTTATCGAAGTGTCCGTTTCTGTACGGGCAACTTCGAACGATGTCGACGTGTTGGACATATCTTCGATGTTCGTTTTTTGGTTTAATATTCATTCATAAATTCAACAGTATGAAAAGACTGAACGAATTTATCTTACTACCATATTTAGATATAAAACATATATTGAAATATTAAGTAACTATTGATATTTATGAAGTTATTCTATTTAAATCGTTTCAAAACTAACATAAGCTTTTCCCGCTTGAAAAAGCTCCTACAGTTAAAAATTAAATTTAATTAAATTATATCTTCAACGATTTAAAACCCTTCACTAAACTAACGACCAAAAGCATGAAAGTGTGTTGTCTTGAGGATCTTTATCTCTTTAAACTTAGGACCATTTTGTAATTGTAGCAACCATAGCAAAACATATCGTTACGACTTTGGTTGTGGGGCGCCATCTATCGGCGAATGTTTTGAAATGTTTCAAAATGTTAAACCTTTCTTGTTCCTCCTCTTGTTACTTTTTATACAGAGAATATTCTAAACTATGTCAATGATTTTGCTTTAATATACAAATTCAAAATTCAAATTCAAAAATAGAAACCAGAGTTGCGTCATTTTTATAAACAACCTGTATTATTTACGTACATTAATGTATTGATTCGTCCTTTCAGCCTTCTTTTTTCGTTAAGAGTGAGCTCCAGGTTGCCCTTTGATGTATCATTGTTTAATTATAAGCATTAGCACTAAGCAATACGGCCCGGCCGTTACTTATTTAAATAAAAAAATAATAATGAATAAGTGAGCTCCAGGTCTTTTAACCGTTTCACTTAATCTTGAAATGTTTATTATGTGAAGCGCAAAGATCGAACAGTTACAACTCAACTCAATTTCCTAACTGCAAGCATTCAATCTGCCACGTTATCCTGAGCATAAAGTATCTGCATAAACTTTTGAAGAATGAATCAAAAATGCTGTGAATATTTTTTTTCGCATTAGTGGCTGGCTCCAAATTCTGGCTGATTTATTTTGTCCGCTATTGATACCGCTATGCTTCCGACTTCTGATTCGGATCCGACTCCACTACTAGTAAACGAATGTGTTTTATGAGCGTGATATTTATTTTCAATTCCTGATATTCACCGACCGATAGGCTCCTGACATCCTACAGAAAAATGCACTGCTCGCAACAGCTACTATATCTACCGCGAAGAGGAACGCGCGAGTTGCGCGAAACAACATTAAGTATGGCACTGCAGAGGCCCCACGTATCGAGCGATCGCGAAAGTATTTCGTTACGGTGCGAGTATTTTGTTTCAATCAAATGCACGTATGAAGAGATCTTCCCGGAGACTCTGAAGAACGCTGCGCTTCTTGCGAGACTGAGTTTTAGTGGCAATAAAAACATGAACCTCGTAGATCTTCCTCAATAAGCAGGAACTGTCCGGTGACCTTCGGGAGCAAGCCGTAATGGTCAGTTAGCATGAGCAACAGCCACGTGCCGGGGGTTCGCGTGTCTTGCGTTCGTCGCAGCGCAACAGTTGTTCTGGTAAATTAGTACCTTCTGGCGTTGTGGCCGGTGCCGGAGACCGGACGATTTCAAAACCCATCATTAGGTCCCCCGTCCCGTCACACCGAGGCAACGGATGACCCAACCGTCAGGAGGGTGTCGAAAAATTAAACACATCCTCGGGTGCCACATTCAAGGGACAGCAAGGTTTAACAACATGGGAGCGGCAAAAAAGAACAAATCGAAAAAAAACTAAATTGACTTAGAGACTTGCTCTAATGCAACGAGAATCAGTGCCCCAAGTAATTGCTATATTTGAGCAGTGTAAGAAACTAATGGGCAGTCATACATTTAACACCCGAAGAAACATTCGATTAGGTGTAAGAGTGCAACAAGTCACGCATGTTTCGGGGCAGAAAGATGCAGGAAGATACATGACGTTGATAGGGTCTTGTTGGGTTTTTTATTGCTTTAAAGGAGTAATGAATGTCATCATTAAGTAATAACACGGTGCAATAACAAACACGTGTTCTTACAGCTTTAATAAATACAAATGAAAAAAAATGTCAGTTTGGAGCCAATTAAAAACATAAAAATATACATCGGTTCAAATTACGTCTAGCAAGATTAGGTATACTATACTTTATATACTGTTTGTTAGAAGATTAGATTATATACTGTTTGTTAGAGTTAAAGAATAATTAAACTATTATGAGTAACACAAAACCCTGTTTTTGGCAAAAAAGTTGAACTACTTGGAACTACCTGTTGGGAAGATATAAAGTATGTATAGTCCTAGTATGCCTTTGAGACATGGACACTTTCCAAATCTTCTTCTTCTTCGTCTGCGTGGTTATACTCTGGTCGTCCTGATGAATCCAGCTTCCTGGGCCTTCAAAAGGTAATCCGTAAGACTGAACCACGAAATTAGAGACGGGCAGCAAAGGCCATATGTCCCCTTTCCAAATCTGACGAGGTACTCTTAGCTGAGCTGTAGCAGCTACGATGAGTACGATGACCTCGCTATTGAGACTATTGAATTCGGATTGAATTCGCGGACGACCCAACCCTTTTAAGTAGTCTACATGGACTTCTTCAGCAGGCCTCCAAGTTTTCCATGCTTATATAATAGCCAGGTATGCACTGCGTTGAAATCTTTCATTGAGTCAAACGTGAAAACGAAGTAGGCAGTAACCTGTAGTAGGCGTAGACTTTTTTAAATCGATCTTTGCTCATCCCTGTTAGCTACTTTCGTCTGTCTTAAAACGTTGCTTGAAGCGACTTCTTCCAAGTGTCCCTAAAAAATGTGAAAAATATCTTGAATTTTGAACTAATTTGCACAAACTCAAAGAACTCTACACCATTCAACAATTTCCAATTTGTAAATTGGGAAGAACAACGAAAACAGTTTAACGACATATTCATATACATTTAACTAGTTTTTAGCTCACAGCTGGTCTGCATTTCGTCCCTATTTATCATAAAACAACGGCGTTGTGTGCGCTTTTTTCACTGTATTCACTTCCATCTTTAATTTGATGTTCAAAATTCATGCACTCAAAAACATAGCATTCGACGTACTAAATAAAATAAAATCAACCCAAAGCTTAACTCAGCTCAAACATTCCAACTTTGCTCAATAACATTGTTCAATTCATTCCTAACATTGTTCAATTATATGCAAGATTGATCTTTTTAAAAAGTCATAACAGCGAGCTGTACATTTGTTACGATAAACATTTAACGATGTCAACATCCATAACAACTCAGAAAAATGTTAGAAAAACATTATGCACATGGTTTACAGATTCAGATCGAGGGCATACAGCTTACGTATTTGTCCGATTCTCGCTTGTCCTTCTTCAAGGCTTAATCTAACACTTGTTGCTTCTAATAGTCCAAACAATGTTGCCACTACGATGTTAACTACCTACAAAATTACGATCCTCAGAAGTGTGTTTTTATTCACTATGCTACCTTCCTAAGCGCAACGCGTTTCTGCTAAAAAAAACTCCAGAATGATTTAAACATTTGCCAGCTTTCGGTTTAAATTATCTCGTAATTACCTTCACGCCAATACCTTGCACAGCTAAAAAGCTGGATCATCATGTGTTTCTCCCAAACCAGATAAGACAAAATCCACACATACACACTCACACAAACGCGTTCGCTCCAGTTGCAAAAAGCTAATTAGTTCCGAGCCATAAAGGCAACAAACAAAACAAAAAACGGAATACTCCAAACAATCCCATGCCCCGTTCGGGGAGTGAATTTTCTCACATTTCAAACCGGCACGCCTAACACACGGCCGCGAGAGCAGTTATTGGTGCGATCGCGGTAGATTATCGACAATGTTGCCGGTGGTTCGGATGGGGTTCGGAATGGTTTGGTGTTTGGTGGCCGCAACGTTCGATCGTGTCGGCTCGAAACCTTTCTAGTTTCCCTTACCTTTACCAGACAGACTGTAGTCGACAACCGATCGACACGTCGATCGATAAAGTGAACATTTTTACGACCACGTCGGTCGATCGATGTGATCCAAGTTCTGGCGCACACGATATCCAGAGATCGTTGCGGTGTGGAAGGATCGTGCGGTCGGATGTCGGATTCCGGTAGCTCACGGTAGCGCGTGTGAGGTTTGCGTCTCCCGAGCAGGCGGCAAGTTAAAGTGAAATATGATGATTCGATCGTTGGTTTCCGTGGCACCGCTACCGGATGTACGCTCAGCGCTCGAGCCTGGACTCATCATGCAAATGGTGCATGCGTGCGGCGTCAGCAGCGATGCCTCGGGCGAGAATCACGAGCAGCATCTGTTGGTGCGAGAGCCGTGCATCAGCTGTGCAAAACCGCACACGGCACGTCCCCGGGTGGGACGATCCCGACCGAATGTGGATCACCATCTGTGATGTCTGCTCGTGGTTCGGGGAAGTGGCCGCGTGTGCGTTTCCTGCGGGCGAACTATTAGCTCCAGTTGCTACTTTTTACTTTGCGAAACCCGCTCATCTGGCGTGCTGACCGATAATGATGAGAATCACACTCATTAGCTGCGAAAGGAAACGCGCTCGGCGTCGCGGCGCAAGTGCAACATTGCACCCATGCACTATGAGCTCATGGGCGGCATGCCGGGGCGGGGGCTAATCCTTGCTGGTCGAACCGTGCAACCGAAAGCGCTCCGTACTATATGATTGATTTAATTTCGGTCCAGTTCGTGACCGCGCTGGATGATAGGCTTTTTTGTTGGCAAACAATTGTTGATATTTTTGCACGTACGAGCGCGAACACACGTGTGCCTTACGGGGGAAGCCGAAACAGTGCCGTAAAAAGGTTTTGCTTGTTTAGAACGAGTTTAGAGGCATTAATATGATCGTGCAAATGTTCAGGAAAATACAGCACTCATGTATCATTTGCGGCACTCGAAGTTGTAGTGTTGCTTGCCAAGCAACACAAGAAAATCAATACTATGTTGAAATGGTAATTGCTTTCGGGATTGCACTGGACTGGACTTCAATATTTTTAATGATTTCATAATCCACTGAGTGCGATTCATGGAATTGAAGTTTCGCTGTCATCTGGGTGGACCATGAGAAAATTTAGCGAAATTTGTTTTAAATATTCAGTAACTTTTCTAGTTTCCTCCATTACCTCTACAGTCTACAGTCCTTTAAAGCAACTTGAGTTGGAGTCAGCAATATCAGCAATACAGTCAGCAATATAGTAGTAAACAAATTAGGAAAGATTTCAGTGGGTGAGTCAATCATCCAAAGGTGTTCCTGCTCCTCTTTAGTGATTCATTTTCCATTTCTCGCTGTCTTCATCTAAATATTATAGCATTTTGAAATCTGACAGAATATTCCAGTGTTCAAAAAGGTTTAAAAAAATGATGTTCGTGAATACCGTGGTATTTGTCGCCTATGGGCTGTAAGTAACCTGTTTGCATCAAGAGTGAGTCCGTGAGCCTATTATGTTTCATGTCCGATCGATGTTTCAGTCCTTAACTACATTGCTTTACTACAAAAAAAAAATGCAACTTGTACCCTTGGTTTATTATGATATTGCTTCTGTCAGCCAAGTCGAGGTAGTTTATACTAATCTCAAGACGGCTTTCGATCGTGTTCCACATTATTGGTTTGTTAGTTAAGCTCGAAAAATTGGATTTTTGTACAATGTTATACTTTGACTGGAGTCCTTTACTGTGCGAAAATTGTTTGTGTTTATCTCCATCGTTCATTAGCTTATCTGTGGTCTTTCAATTATGTAAGTTAAGAAAAATCTTCCTAGAGTTTGCTCTCTTCTCGAATGTGCGGCTTTGCAAACTCTATAACACACTTTCTCTATTTGGTATTCTATTCTTATACATTCCACGGAGCCCAGTTATGACTATCTACCGTATCTCGTCCCAAACCCTTTAGGTTACTCTATCATTATTCGTAACTGTTTTGTAATTTGTCTTCCTATGTACATATTGAATGAGATCATTCGGTACAGCAACAAGAACCTTACGTCTTATCACACATTTTATTTAAAGACTTGTATAATGTAAATTGTCTTTACATGTATTTGTTCTAGCCTTCTCCATTCTCCGCTGGAATTTGCTTCTGCTGTCTGGAATCCTATCATTTTGGATATATAGAATAGTAAAGGTTCAACGTTGCATTAGCAAGATCGTCTTTGCTTGTTTGTTGAGCTACTCCGGAGCTCATCTTCCGTCTTATGTCGATCGTCGCCAAGTACTGGGATTAGATTCGTTAGATCTCATTCTGGGAGTCATTGTTTCTCCTCATCTTTTATCCTCCCATCCCTATGATTTTTAAAATAAAAAAATACATATGGTTTTATTTCTAAAACATTTTTGAAATCTTATGTTCAACATCAACATGTTCATTCATAAATCGACTGAGAAATTTGTTTTTATGATCAGGGGAGCGTATTTTTCATTTATAGATAGTATTTACAACGAATAATGGATTGAATCAATTGAACAATCGTATACAACACAAGATATGAATATAGCAACGTTGTGAGAAAGCTTAAATGTTCAAAATTGATGAATGTGCATAGCATTAAGCCAGATTTTTAAAGTGTTAAATTCATATTCAGTTACAGTCATATGGTTCAGATGCATCGCGCATAGCCTTACACTCGACAGGTTAATGGATCGAACCTTAACTGAATCGTCACCCCGTTTGCAGAATAGGAATACGTTTGTAATCAAGTTGATTGTAATGATTTGCAGATTAGTAAAACCACCCCTATTATAAGCAAGCTTCGACATGCTGAGCAATGTATTTGGACTTTTAGTTCTCATAAACCTGAAAAGCAATGCTACGAAACTATGAGCTATCATTGACGTGTACGAAACGACGTTATCCTAACCTTGGGGCACCTACCTTACACTTACTCCGCTTAATCATGGTTGCTGGACTAAGGTGACAGATTACCATCGCTACGAATTTGGATTTGGGGCAGAAAAAAGATGCGCCATCGGACACCGGTGTCATGAGCGATGATGGGATCATCAACGAAATGTCCAGCGAGCTGCTGTCGGGCTGATGTCTTCATTAGCGTTCCGCGGGTATGTTGATGAGGGCCCCGTAGACTGATGAGGAACGAAAGCAAACGAGTGGCAAGAGAAAAAAAAACACATTCAACTATGCTCAAAAATCGATTGAGAACGGTCCGGCACCGGTGTGCCGGGTGGAGAGTGTTGAAAAAAAAGCACGCGCTCACGTTGACGCCTTTTCGGTAGCCGACAGGCGATACAGTAGCATGCTCGGCACGGGGATTGGACAGATAGGCGAAACAAAATCCGAAACGTTACGCTCTAATGATGCCAGCAATTAAGCAAACGTAAACGTTAATTGCAATTAACATTTCATTGCGGCCGTTGACGCGACACGTCGCTGAAGAACTTTTTATGCGCGCCTGTCTTAGAATCGATGCTGCGGTCGCACCATTAAAAAGTTCTTCAGTGCAAGGCGTGCAGTGTACATCGGCTTTGTAAAGGATGTGCGTTGTTTGTTATTAGATGCAAAATTATCAACGTTGCATAAACATACTTCCAATCAAAAGCCTCGCACACGAGCTTTTAAAATGCTACAGTTTATCATGAATCCAGCCAAGTGGATTCGGAAACGTTGGCTGAATGATATCATTGAAAATCATTCATGCTATGGTACAAAATTAAAAAAAGAAGATTTATAGAACATTTCCAAACGGGTATTTATGCTCTTTATGAGGGATTTGTATGAGAACTGGATAGTGAATGCCCGGTGAACAGTTGGTAGAGTTATAGCTTTTCTTACAGATAAAACCCAGAGGACGATAAACAACAAGCCAAGCCATTAGAGACTATATTGAAAAAAGCGTTCTATGCACTGCTTTTATGCCCATCTATCTACATGCTCCATTTTTTCATTAACGTGTATAAAAACATTGAGGAATGGTTTGATATTCTTCTTGTTCAATAAAAAGTGATAAAATGACCAATCAAAATCAAGAATAACAGCTTCGTAGCGCCTCATGTTTTAGGGTTAGGAAATCTGGGAACATACCCGTTCTACGATAAATGAAATAGTTCTATTCAATTATTCTAAATATACTTGTGATTCAAAATATAAATGAAGAGATGATACTGAACTTAACTCCTTTGGAATCGCTTATTTATGTATGATACAGTATTCGTATAGAAATAATTCAATAGAAAGCTACTTATCAAATAGTCACTTGCAAGATTAGAAAATAAAGGAATTCAACATAAATTCTTCAAATTGTTACTATCCGTAAAACTTATCGCAAATATAATTGCCATTTGAGGTATACGCATCAGTTTAGTCTTAAATTGAATAACAATCAATGGCTTCTATGAACCTTGTTTATGCAAGTTTTATGAGAGGTCATTTTCAAATTGTTTCATTTGTATTTGACATTCTTATAATACTCCACTTGTTTTAACTAAACATAGCAGTGTTTATGATTGATTAAGCAAAACCGTTTCATTATCTAGGATTTGGAATCGATGAAGTTTTATGATGAAGTATTGAAATAGATAAAGTAGCGAATCGACGCTCAAACACTTACTCCAAATTGGATATAACTTGATTTTGTCAATAGTTCTATGAAGATCTTCGTATGATGCCGCGGTTTTCGTTGATGAGAAATACATTTAAACTGTCGTGTAATTAATTTCAACCCGTACGAGATCCACCCGAACCGGATTCACCGATAAATCATTCCAAACCCCGTGACCTGTTTGGAGCCACTATCCCTATAAATAAGTCCCACAACTACGCTACACACACACACACCGTGCGGCGAAAACAGCGCGAAAGAGGTGGTCGAATCACCGGTTCGAACCGATCGTGCGATCGGAGAATGACAAATGTGAGAAATTTGTCGCATGCCCGTAGCGCGACTCACCGCGCCCCCTCCGAATCGAAACCGTCGTCGATCCTTTCCGGTCCCATTCGTTACGGCCGACGAGCCGACGAGCTATCGGGGCGAGCATTAATATTAATCGACTGGCAAATGAGCCTTTACACCTGTTTTAATAAAGACATAATTTTCTCGACACGGACACATGGGGGCGGGGGAAAGCAGCGCGGATAATCCTTAGGCGATGAGAAATCGAGAGCACTCCGTAATGCCCCACTCGGTGCGCCGCTCTTCACGCATCGCCGAGTTGCTCTTCTGTGTCCCGCCGATCATTAGGCTTAATTTGACTAAACGCATACTTAGCTGGTAGCATATGGGGGTATCGTGTGCTCCGTTTGCGTGTTTCGTTTTGTTTTCCACATTCTTTTCTTGTTGAATGTGGAGTGTGGATTTGTTATCCGTTTTGTTTTAAGCTGGCTCCGCTACCAGGGCGCGCTGTCGGTTTAATAATGTAGCAAACACACACACACACGCGCGCGCACAGGAGCAAGAGGAACGTCATGCTTGATCAGGCCCTGGGGGGTTGTACGCCATAAAATATACAATCTTATTAAGCTCATCGCCAACTCCGAAACGTCTTTGTCGCTCAGCCCCGCTAAGGAGAACCTTTCCGCAGATTGTCGAACGCAGACACCGTGGAAGGCGGGAGAAACTGTTAAGAAAAGAAGCTTTCCTGTAAGGTGGAATTTTTGTTTGATTTCTTTCCTTCTGGTTCGTATGCCATTGCCACGGTGCAAACACAGAGCCAACACGGCACCGTACGATCTGTGGCGGATCGAAAGACTTGAACGCTGGTTGGCACGTGGAAATCAATAATTCACCGTTCAAACCTCAACGAGCATTGTTCACCACGGGGTGGTGAATAAAAAATCGAGCCAAAAACCATGTGTACACACTCGAGCAAGTGAACTTATACGGTCACACCTGCAGGCACTGGGCAGCGGTGAGACTGTTGGTGGCGGTCCGCTACGTATGGTTCACGTAGAGCTTCGCGTAACAACTGAAGAGGAAAAATTTGTCGCTCTGCCTCATGCATAAGTGATGATTGGAGCGGAAAAATGTCACAAACGAAAAAAAAAATCCGCAATGCCATATTTGTTTTTTTCCTGAAATTTTAAGATGTTTAGTAAAAAACTGAATCATCACACAACATAAAGCAAAAGGTCTAATTAATATTAGGTCTTCATTCCATTCATCTTCTTCATTGACAGAACAACCTATATCAGTCTGCGCCTATTGTGTCGGGCTTTTGCTTGACTTGATTATATCTATAGCAGGCTGCGTCAAGTTGAGATTTGCAGCAACCTATTGTGCGGAGAGTTGCTAGGCACCTGGTCTATGTGAGCGATTAAATTTCAAATAGATACCATTTTACTATAAACCATATGCAATCAGAGGAGTTTACTCGTAAATGTACTAAGTTTACTTACGTTGAAAAGGCCACTCGAGTTTAAAAGATTCAGTTAACCAGTAATGCATGTTTTCTAAGACTTTTCAATCAAACTCGGAGCATGACAAATTGAAAAAAATAATTGTTTTAATTGGTTCTGCTGATTCCTATTCATTTTTTTCTTGCATGTAGAGATGACTGTGTAGTTAACCTTTTTGGTGGATAAGCGACGGAATATTACAGCGCATAGTTATGAGGACGACTTCTCACAGGATGTATAGCTCTTTACTATTTTTTATGGTTTTGGGAGCTTTTGTTCGGATTTTCGACAATCAGGCTCTGTTAAACGAGCTACCGATATACACTTGTGAGCTGGACAGGACGGACCCTGGTATATTGGATCATATGGCACTCTTCTTCATATGCATTTTTACTAAAGATGTGAGCTTAACCTTAAACAATACCGACTCGTACTAAAATTTCAAAATATCTGAGGCACATAACATTGCTATGCTATTATGTGTCGAATGAAGTGTGATCTTTTTCGCTGCCCAACCTAGTGCAATTATCACAATTATCACTTTAATAGCTGCCTTGAACTAATTATAACTATACTTAGGGATTTAACTCGATCAACATATTTTTAACGTAGTTTCTCGTGATAATTAACTTCTGGAAGGGATATCCCAATTACGTTTCTTCAGACATAATGAAGAGGTATCGAGAATGGATGCGACATGCAAATGGACATTCAATGGATGCGAACTTCAACTGACCCACATGCCTTGTCAATTGACGGAAATTTAAAAAAAAATACAACATTCGCCAAATTTATCAGAATACCCTGTAATGCCCTTGAAACAAGCCTCATGCTAAGCTTTTTCCCATTTATACCTAATAAACCAAACAACCGAAACTGAGATAAACCCAATTGTGAATAAAAGACAAAAATCAAAACAAAAACAAAATACCGCAAACAATCACTTAGTGGTAAAACAATAAACCACAACAATCATCCCACTTACACCGGCCATTAAGTAGACGGCAGGTTGTTTTAAGAATAGCGTTTCATAAACTGAACCGTTTAGTTGGCTACGCTCACCGTCGCACGCACGGTTTGATTGATCTACGATCAATACGTGACTTCCGTGCCACGCACGTCGGCCAACCGACACGACAATAAAAACGTCTCCATCGGAACGGTTCCAACGGTCGCTCTGTCGATCAATCATTTCGTGAGCGGCGTCCGAGGAGGTTGTGTTTCTTCCCCTAATTACTTCACGGGTCCGCCGACACATTAGCGGCCGACACCGTTTCGTGAGCTGCGAGGGGTTTTTTTGCTCTCGATCGATTCCGGTTGTGGAATGCGGTATGCTGCACCGTTTGCCGATTCGATGCGGCTCTGCCCCGATAGTCATTAAGTCCGGTGCATCCGTTTAAGAATATTGTAATTAAACGATCTAATGGTGTGTATTTGATTCACGTAGTTCTGAAGTAAAAAAAGTCTCTAAACTACACCGAGGGTGTATAATTGGCGTCCGAAACCCCACGCAGTGTGCCCTAATAAGCATGCAAAGTGGAGGGACACGGTCGCGAGTCGAGTCCTTTAGTTCGGTCCACCACCGCGAACCACTCTAGTCGCGACGTTTGCTCCCGAAAATTACAATAATGGACCGGAAGCGATCGACACGAACGCGGCTGGCAAGATAAGTGCGGCAATTACTCCGCCAACCCAAGCCGGTACACAGTTTGGCACTGATTTTGCGTTGCCGACACGAGCAAAGCGGCGACGATGGCGGCGGCGGCGCGCTACACCCAAAAGGAAATGCATCCATAACGGACAAGTTCGTTGTTTTTTTTGCTTCGTTGTATGTTGTGCTCCTGCTGCTGCTGCTGCTGTTGCTGCAGCGAATCCAATTGGAAGCCCCCGCCGTCGGTTTTTCTGCCAATTCATTCGTTATGATGAATTATGAAAAATTTAATCGCAATTTTAATGTCCGTACCGCCCAGCGGGATGCTTAAGACGGTTGGACGAAATTGGAAACAAATTTGGTTCGGTAACGTTTTGTGGGTTTTTTCTTCTTCGTCAATTGAGTATTTATTTTACAGTGTGTTGCATGTGGCAAAACGCGTTAATCAACTTTTTTTTGCGAGGAAGCAGTTCTGCAAAATACTATTTTACATCGCATATTGACCAAATTTCTATTCAGTATTTTGTTCTACATCTTACGGTTGTTAATAGAGAAGATTTTTTTCATGATTTGAGAGGTTGAGTATTCAGCTTCATGACAAAATTCATTGGGTGCAATGTCACGGGCCATTGCTAAGGAACATTACTTTCTTTATTAATTCAACATTAACTTTTAATATTATTTAAACTTTAGGGCTTCGTATTTATTTCATAATTTGGATTGATTCATTGCGTAACATGTCCAAAAGTGTTTGAATAACCTCAGAATTTCAGTAGCTTGTTTAGTTGACAGGACTAGTACCGAAATCCCATTAGGATAGCATGTAGTGCCATAAATACATAAAGATAGGCTCCATAATTTTCAAAGACGAGTATATTGAAACTGTAATATTAGTACCATTTTATTTCACTTAAACACTTTAAACACAATAGCTCAATTATTACAATAATTAAAAAACAAAAAGTGTGATTGATTTAGGGAAAGGCACAATTTTCGACAGGTTGTTAGAACAAGTGGTGAACAGACTTACCCTGGTCTCCTTGTGGCACTGTTTCTTAACCCTATCCCTAGCCAACTTTCCTTAAGACATGGCGATCTCTTATCCATGCACTTGTTTGTTCTACACTTTTGTCCTCTCATCTCCAGATTAGAAAGAATCTCGGTGATATCATCCTAAAACCGAACGGAGAAGAACAGCAATTTAGGCATTTAGTAAAACATCTGAGGCATTTCTGAATGTTATGAAAAGCGTTGCACTAGCCTTCGGAGTAGTAACCCATTCAACATCATCCATATCCCTTGGTTTTGGGCCTCAGAACGTCTGCTTGGTATATTGATCACAAAACAGAATACGTAAAGCCATGCGACATGGTAGGGACATGCCATCAACTAATTCCGTTACCTGGCTCGGCTTCATAGTGCGATGGACGTCAACTTGGTACTTAAAGTGGTTCTTTTGAATATATTTTTGTAGCGGAACTATAATGCTCGTATAATACGATCGTTTCTTTGAGACAGATCTGGGAGAATTCGTCTCAAATTTGAGCTACTTGCTCTCCCACATATCATATACCAAACATCAATAGACAGGATTTTATAACCAGTCGATATGTTGCGAAACAGGACAATATAACAATTATAGCCTATCTTTTCACATGAACTGAGAATCCTTTAAATGTAGGAGCTGTTTTGTCGTCACATCGTTGTTGGAGATTGGTAATTCACCTGTTTACCTATTTTTCTGTCAATACTGCCATTCTATTAACCATATCAATGACTGAAAATTAACCTAATGCCAAAAATCACCACGAGCTAGCGTAAGGTTTGGACTAACATCGGCAATCAGCGAATGTCTTCCCAACAGACAGCAATTTTGTACATGTTGAGACATGGTATGGACATAGATTCCTCAGCTCCTTAGTGGGATCAGCCGTTCATCGGCAACCTGTACCCTCCACTGCCTGAACCTTTAGTACACATTTGCATATTGTTCCAGAGTCTCTTTCGCCTAAGTGTCTCTTGTTTGAGTTAAAAAGGATTTAACGAAGTAATTACTATCCTACGTTTCCCTGCTAACTATATCATTCACATAGTTCGAAGCAACGATGAATGAGGTTGGATCAAAATGTTTAAATGTTAATTGTTATACGTTGTAAGCTACACCCTTTATCTATATAATACCTTATCGTGACTAGTTTTGAAAGTAGCTATATCCAATAAAAGAACTAGAAGAACTAGCTAGAAGAAAGAACAAAAAACAAAAGAAATGGAATGTTTTGAACAAGAGCAAACGAACTACAAATATTTCGAAGTCTAATAATGAATCACACAAAAGCACTCCATAGTTTCCTTAGACGTCTTCGCCAACTAGAACATTAAAACCAATAAATAGAACAACATATTTCTATAAAAATTTAAAACCTTGTTGTTGTCCTTGCATATTATACTAAACACTTCGACCACTAGAGGCAGAGGCGTCTCTGCACTAATCTATACGCTAACATACGTTTTGTTTTAAGCAACTCTCAGTTAGATGTAATCATTGTGAGCATAGAAGAAGCAAAGCACGGATGCAGCGAGCCGACAACTCACCCACGTTGGGGGCTGAAGGTGATCTTGCGCGAACGAATTTGTTGCGAAATGCGTTCCCCCGCTCCGGCGGTTCGAGCGCGACGGTGGCAACCATCAATCAACATCATCGATTCCGGTACCTTCAAAAACCACAAACCGCACGACGCCCAAACGCGGCACGCCGGGAGAACAAGAAGCGGGTTAGAGCTAGCGAGATGCATCCATCGAGTCCGTGTTCCAGCCCCATCCCCAGCCAGAAGACGGCCCAAGCGGTTGGGCCCGTTCTTGCGGTCAGCTCGGGGCGAAGTGTTCGCTGCACGGGGGATGGTGATCGTGGCATTAATGTGCTGCACTCATTAGCTGCACAGCACGGCCAGCCCGCGCACCCGTGCACTTCGTTAATCGCGGGTGATTGTGATTGCAGCGTTTTATACATCATCAATCGAACATCCGTTGCAGTTACGCCAATCAACCGCGCGACCAACCAACGGCGTAGGTCAACAATAGGCACCACCTGTGTGTGTGTATGTCCGGGCGCGGGCACGGAAGAGGGAAAAGGATTCGCAACTTTGGCACCGACCTGGTCGGACCGTCTCCTGCATCCTGGCATGACGCGGCGGCGCATCGGCCCAACAGGCCGAGCGCTAATATTGGGTCATTATTTTTTGGTTCCATTGAACGTTTGATTTAAATTTAATTACACCGAAACGGCGTCGGATACAGTTGGAAAGCTGACAGGAGCGCGCTCGTCCCTCGCTGTCCCCTGCCCACTCCCCCACCGCCCAGATGCGACCCCCGGGCTGGCTAATGATGGTGATGCTGCCATTTCCGCCGTATCGGCCTTTTCCGGCGTTTCGGATTGCAGTTCGCAAAATTTGCTACCGGGCGCGCTGATGAGGTGCTAATTGAATTCCACCGGTGGACCCGAGCTGGACCCGCAGGCGAACCGTTGTTGTTAATGCTGCGAATTTATGTGCCCGAGCGCGTTTATGTGCACTTTTCGCGCGAGTTTTTGCTGCTGCTTTTGTTTCCGCCCTGGTCGCTGGACGTGTGTCTGTGTTTGTGTGCAGTAATGCAAAATATTGTGCGTAGCAGTGTGTGCAAATGTGTACGTGTGACTGATTTTTTTCTCACTTGTTTGCTACTATCATCACACGGAGAACGGTTGAAGCATCATTAAATTTTTAATCAAAAACCAATTTATGGTATCGAGGGGTTTGCGTTTCTCTGACGAACGATGAGGTTTAACTCTATTGGGAATTTACATCCCGATAGCTAGGATGTCGTTTAATCCACCCAACGTTTTATGCAATGAAAAAAAAAATTACCCAAACATATCGTTTAAACCGTACAAGAATGGCAAACGAACAAAAAAAAAGAAGAAATGGTAAACGAATAATGTACGTTATGCCTCCGAGTGCTAAAATAATCAATTTTTTAGTTAGACATTACAGGGAATGTCAACATATTTTGATTTTTCGCTATCGAGTTTGACACCATTGCTCATGAGTATTTTTCAGCATTTTTATTAACTATATTGTATTATATGTGTACCCTCACATGATAGTCCAACATAAGGCGGATATCTAGACTGCTTGGATAGTCAAAATGCCCCCCTTCCCAAAGGGTTAAGAAATGGCTGCCGTGTTAAGCATTTATGGAACCTGTTTGACAACTTATAAAGTATTTTAGTGTAAGGTAGAACAATACTTTCCAAATTTAAAAGATCATGACGACACAAATTTTACACCAGGAATAGGTGGGTTCACACGTGTCAAACTTTTGATAACGAACCTCACGCACACTATTACAAAAACTTGCAAAAAAGTTCGCGAGACTTTGCTGCGTTCACACGATACGAACTTTTGATGTGTTGTTTTGGCAGTCGATAATAACAAACAAAAACAGCTCAGAGAAGAAGAGAAAGAAGTAGCTCAGAGAACGATTGATTTCACTTGTTGCACCAGCATTTGAAATCGTACTTACATTCCTCTTATAAGTTGTGTTCTCCATTGTGGCCTTATGCTCTTTTTTCGAATTCGTTCATGACTACAACAACACAACACACGCAACAAATTTATGATGCAATAAACCGTTGTGTTTAGCTCAGGCATTTTTCCTCGTCATCTAAACAAAAGTGTTAAGAAAAGACAATACGATGGAAATAATGAAGATGTGAACCTAAAAGAGTAAACAACATACACGGCACTTGTCAAAAAGTTCGCAACAAAAGTTCGTGCTATCCACCAAAACTGGATAACCTTTTCTGCTCGAAAAAGACTCGGCAAACTTTGCTCAACTCACTAATACATTGACAAAAAGGTTCGCAGACCGTACAAATTCGAGCAGAGTTCGACTCGTGTGTTCGACCTAATTTGGTTTGTTATTGTACACAACACCTCATTGTAGGTGTTGCAGATTGAAAAAGAACAAAATAAGATTGTTAAACAGCGAGCTTTACTTTCTCGAATCGAAGAAGGCGAGTGTGTATATCAATATTTTCAAATAATCGATTCGAGATTAAACTCTAAATTAACTTAGATTGAACTCTTATCTAAGAATCTCTTATCTCATGTTCAACCAACCTCAAATTCCAACTTTAGCTGGGAAGATTCTTTTTTTATTCAATCCAGTTAAATAATTCTTCAATTATCAAAATTGTCAAAATGAAGTTAATAAATTGAATATCAAGGTTAGAAAATGCAGATCAAGGCCAAGACCTACGAAAGTTATTGGGCTTACGAAGAAGAAATGCAAACACAGAGGAGTTATACACTCAAGCTACTACCGTACAAAACCCAGTCACTCTCTAAATTTATTGATGTTTTCGTTGACGCCAAAGTGATCGCACGGTTCATTATGGACTAACACTCTGATTCGATTGAAGTCAAATGGTCACGATTTCGGCATTCTGTGAAGTCGCACTTGGAAATTATTAATATCTTTTCCATGGCCTTAACTTGCTAGAGATAGAACTAAAGGTTACCATGTGTGGGAACCTTTTTTTATCCCATTTTATTTTAAAATTAAAGTACAATTTTTAATTTCAATTTCCTTAACGTATCATATTATGATCAAAAGTAGGTAAATTGTTGAGACGCGAAAGAGTGAGTCAAAACTATACAGTTATATCCTATTAGGTGGGTTCACACGAGTCGAACTTTTGATGACGAACTTCACGCACACTATTACTGGATAACCTTTCCTGCTTGAAACAGACTCGGTGAACATAGCTCGACTCACAGAGTTCGACTCGTGTGAACCCCCCTATTAACTGCTTTTCACTTGATGTTTGGTAATTAGTGACCAGACTGAGCTACTAAGCGATCAGACTTTAACTTTTAAAAAAGCAAACAAACAAACTTATATTCAAGTTTTCCTCACTAGTCGAAATTTGTACTTACTAGTACTAGTGGGAACTACGGAAATAAAAAAAATCTATAGACAGCTTTTGGGGCGGTTGTAAGGTCCACTAGCTATCCGGCTATGGTGGTCTCAATCAATCAAGTAAGCCTTAAGACGGCATTCATGTAGGCCGCAAACCCAAGAAGAGGAAAAAGCTTGAAGAAGAAACATAGTAACGATCAACTGATCTCCATATTACAGCATATTAACTAAATAACTATTGAACGCTGAAACTTGATTCAAAACGCTTCAAATAAAATCCGCCTACTTTGTTGAACTGTAGTGCTCTTGGCTTTTGTTTTGGTGAGAATCCCGTGCACGACAAAAAAAGGTCAGTCAGCAGTGGGCCAGAGTCGCCTGCTGGGACCGATAGAATTTCGACCACATCCCATTCCAACCCTCCCCTTGGAAGCCACCATCGATCAGATTGCCCCGTCTACAGTGGCATCCGTCCGTCCGAAGGCCGTGTGCGCTCCTCCCCAGCACGTCAAATGTGTGCCGAACCGTGGCCAAACTAGCCCCCCCGCTCCAGTCGCACTCAACACATCCGGTGACTTATGTTTCGTGCGTAATAAATATTTAAAACCAAAAATCACTTTTAACAGCTCGCCCATAAATCTGGCGAATCGAATTAAATTACCACGAATCCAGCAAATCCTATTCCGTTTCGGTTCGGCTGGGCCGGCGAAGGGTGCACAAACCGTTCCGTGCCGATTTCCGATGCGGTGGAATCGGGTTCGTGACACCCATGGGAAAACGGTGTGCGAACGAGGAACCACAACACAGAAAAAAAACCCAATGTCCCACACTTTGAAGTGCTTCGACGGTGGAGGGAAAAGGCTCCCTGTTGGATTGAGCATGTTTCGACGCTGGAGAACCCTCGCTCAAAAACTATCCACACGGGCTGGGCGCGGCAAAACACCGCAAAAACCTCCTACACAATTACGCGCCTACCCTTTCGGGCCGGGCTGGCCCCGGAACTCGAAAAAGCCGACCACGGGAAACAAGGGGTTAGCTCGGGCCGATGATCCACCCCGATGATAATGCCGTCCTCGTCGGCCGAACCGAAAGCGAAGCCGAAGGGTGCATAAATTTAAAACACTTTCACACATTCATTAATAACAGAACCCTACCGGGTAGTGGCAGTGGCGTAGAATAAAAAAAAGCGGAAGTACGATAAAATATAGTTGTCCTTTCGATTACGGCGGCCCACTTGGTGAAAACGGTCGCGATAACGCAGGATGTGGCAACTTAACGCCACAGAGATACAGTGCTCGAATCGGTGTTATTCCCGACGACAGACTCGATTTGGCCCGTCGAAGAACGTAGAAATCCGTTCCGTGCTTATGTGGGTGTGTGTGTGTGTGTGTGTGTGTGTGTGGAAGGGGGAGGTGGGCTACGCTCTGGCCCAACTTGTTACCGAATGTTTTCGCTCTGAACGGTGGTTGACTCTGTGGTAGACTTGCTACCCCAGCTGCCAAGGGGGTTCGCTTTTTTGCCGCTTGTTCGACGCATTAGGCGTAGGGCGTAGGGCAGTCGAAAGTAATCTGTTTGCATTGCAAGAGGATTAGAGCGTTTTAGTGGCGTAGGTTGCCAGGACGTTTCGAACGGGACGGTGTTAAACGTCGTTGCAACCCTCTGGAGCGGGAGCGCCGTGAACCCATTAGAACGCGCCTAAAATGCAATGGGACGATTGATGTCAGAATGATTGATGAAGCATGTATCACGGCTGAAGGAGACATCAGCTTTTATATTTTGTTAAAAAATGAAGATATCCTAGATGAAAGGGGTTTTCATCGAGATTATAAGGTAATTAAAATGAAACTGTACGAGATCTATGTCGTTTGACAGTAATGCTTTAGGTTTGGGTGTCTTGTACACATTGTCAGTAGAAAACAAATATATGAATGAGAGAAAAAAATCAATCAATTACAATTTTCAAACTGGAACTGCGACTGGAATAGGTTTGAGATCATATTTGTATCTTAAGAAGAAAATATCAATATCATATATCATATAACAATTATTTAACATTCGATTCGTCATTTGAATGATTCACTAAAGAAAGAAATAAAGAAAGTTAGAAGAGCAAAGCACTCGTAATGAAAACGTTTTATAAAATGCTATTGAAATGCTCTTTAAATAAGTGCGATCAATATAAAATATTGCATGTAAATAATTCAAAATTTGAATGAAATATATTTCTGTTCTGTTGATTCCACTGACCAACCATATGTTCGACATACGAAGTGTTGAAAATCTAGACAGTGCAATGAGCAATCATGATGACACTGTACAAGTTTTCGGACTTGGAACTACATGATTTCTTCGTATTTTCGTCGTGTCACAAATTAAATATAGGTAACCTAACAGACATTAGCAGAGTTTCTCTAAAGTTGGACGTGAACAAGTGAAAATTGAAAGACCCAAACGCGCTATTGAACGCACTGAACATTGCATACCAAGGTTCGTTAAAGCTATAAAGTTGGTATCGATGCTCATAATTTAGGAACGCATTTCTTCCGGGCGCGATACGAGACACAGAAATGTTAAGCTTTGCGAGTAGATCAGGTGCGTCAATGGTAGGGTCAAGAACCTTAGCAACGAACATGAGAAACAACTCGTCTGTCCTCGAAAGTTTGCGTTCCAAATAACAGACAACGAGTCCTGTAGTCGGGTCTTAGTTGCGTGGCATTCCAGTTTAATCTGTAATAAGCTATCATAGTGAACTTGTATTTTGAACAGCCTCTTCTTTCGACCACCAGTGAGCGGAGTCCAAATAAAACTATTACATTCTAAAATAGATTGTACAAAGCAGTTATACATAGCTTTTAAACAGAAAGGGTTAGCATCTTGTTGGCTTTCAGTATGACGTGTTTGTTGTGTGCAGTAAACGTGAGTCACTAATCTAACATTAGACATGTGATTTGAGACAGAAAATGCTGTCTACATTTAATATTAATCGACATAGCTATAAAATGTACTGTAACTATACCATCCTATTAACAAATTTGATTTAAAACCTATTTGGTCTCCAAGTAAGTTTGCAACATTTTACAAAATATGACTCAAAATATGATCTCAAGTAGAAATGTCAGAGCTTATGTGGTGTGTTAAAAGTTGGAATATCTGTCAGCAGCAATGAATCAATGTAGTAGGGCATTTCTTTCACCATCGTTAGAAAGCAAAAGAAAAGGGTTCTCTTTTTAATTGTTTGCTTATGTTTGCTTATTTGAATAAGTAGGATGTATTGACCGGTTTCGATATATGCATAATAAATGGGTCAAACGTATAAAAAAATAGATTTTACACGTTTACATCTGATAATGACATGGATGTGTTCAGTTCCAGTCATGTTCTGCATAGGACTTGCTCAAAAACGTACTATAAACAATGTACTATGAACTTCGTTCAAGTGGACGAAACAATGGTATTAAAGGAAAAAGGGCCAGAACATGAGACCACGACATATTGTAATAATGTTCTTGTCTTGTGTCTCATGTCTTGTCAATTGCTAAGGACTTTCCATTCCTATTTGAGAATTTCCTATAAATAAATGTTTAACATGCAATATGTAACACATTTTTTATTTTAGTTTAGAAAAAAAACCTGAAGTTCTGCAAAAAATGTAAAGCAGCTACCCGCAATAATGGTATTCAGAAATAAATACAATACATTCACACATAAGTGCTCTACTTTAACCGTTCTTTTTCATACGCAAGTGAAATGCTCATCTTTCACAAAAAAACCGGCATCGCTAAATTGGACATCAATTACATTCTTACATGAGCGTTGCAAAAAAAGAAGCTTTTTTAAAAGTTATAATTAACAATAAATGTGGAGTGGTCTGTTCTGTCCCTTCCATAGCGCGCCGGAGTGCGAATCGTTTCTAACCCCATCGTGAACCGCGTACCGCGTACCGACACATCAAACAACGTCAACAGTACCAAATGAAAATTAATCTTCATCACTTAATCATTACAGCACTTCCATCACAGCCCCCCCCCCCTTCCCACCCTACTCCACCCCTTTGGTTCGGTTCGTTTTTCCATACGCGCTCACGGTGTCGCTTCGAAACCGCCGCGAACCGAGAAGTCCCGAGAAAACTGGGAAGAAATGTGTTTCTAGCATTTTTTTTTCTGTGCCGCTTCGCCTGCTTCTCTAAATTATAAATAACTTAATTTCGCTCCTTCCTAGTCGCCGGCACCCAGTCGGCACACCTTAGTGACCCTTTCGCGGAAGGATGGAGGGAAGGAGAGAAGGAGGAGGGGCCGTATCATTCCACCGAGGTGACCCGAGGTAGGAACCGCGCAAGGTGATTATAAATTGCATCTAATTAACGTGATCATCAATTACGTGCCACAGGGTGCTGGGTCCCTTTGGCAATGTGTAGTTCCCGGTGCCAACTACTGTTCCTGGCCGTGGGGGGAAGGTGACCGCTTTGAAACGAGCCGCCATCCGCCAGGCGACATGCCTTTGGTTGGGATGAAACCCGGTTCCGCCTCTACGTTCTCTGAGATACGCGATCGAAATTGAGCTGCAGAGCAGTAGTTACTGATAACTTCGTCAAAGCCAACTGGATGGTTCAGGCAACGTGAAACATTTCACTCCAACAAGCTGTGTTGTTGCAACATTTCAAATCTGCCTCAATATCATAAACATTCAGAACAAACCCTGAAAATCTCCTTTAATCGTTCAACCCGCAGCGGCAAAACAACATAAAACCGATCAAAACACCTGATTCGAGAAATGGTGTTCATATGGTAAAAAAGCAACAACAAAAAAACTTTATGCAAATGTGCGCTACCAGTAGAATGAAATAACGCATTTTTTGTTGCCCATTTCGACTGATTGATACAATGGATCGCTTTTTAATAGCTGGGATAGATTAACGGAATCTTTCAATCATAAAGCACGGGGACGGTTTCGGCAGTGGGAATGCAGTTTTTGTTTTGCCCATTTGCTACCAATCACAACAAGTTCTTGCACGGGGTTTATTAACTCCACGTCGTGCTCTGCGGATCTGAACCCGTGGCCATTGTTTCGGCCAAACGAGAGCTTATGTTAAATATTTCAACAATTTGTCCCACATCATGCACCGGTCAGTAAAAAAAAAACAGCAGAGCGGAGCGTTTTTGCGTGTGTTTTGCTGTTCGGGAAAGCTTACGGCGAGCCAAAAAACAGAACTCTCAGGTCGTGAAACTGAAATTGCGTCTTCTCAACGAACAGGGTTGATTTTCAGCGTTTCCAACGGTAGTTTCGGGCGCGATTTCTACTCCTCAGACCTCTATCTTCTCCATCCATTTTAGTTCCCATGCGTGCCAAACCTCAAAGTGGGTCCTTTTCCATGGACAAAATGTGGCACTTTAAGCCGTTTCGGAATTAACCCATCGAAGAAAAAACACGGTGAAAAATTGAGAAATTATATAGAAGCCAACGCAGGCAAACGCGGCGCGAAGGACCGATCAAAAACTAAACTTTCAACATGATCGAAATTAATCCTAGCCGATGTTAAGAGAAGAGAACGAGGGAGAGCAGCGAGAGAGAGAGAGAGAGAGCGAGAAAAACACCGCAAAAGGCTATGAATAATTAATCGAACAACCCGCCAGAGAGCCGCGCTTATTAAGACAGCTAGTTTTGGCTTGACAGGTTATTAATTCGCCAGCGGTGAAAGCTTGCGCGGTGGACAATGTATGTGCGTCAGTGTTTGTGGACGCCGTATCGGGTTCACCCGCAACACTGTGGAAGCGATGTGGTCAATAGTGTTCCGTAAACGGCCTTGCCCGAAAGCCCCTAGCGCCATCTCCAGCGTGGTGGCGAAACGGGCGGGCCACCACGCTTAGTAGGCTTTTTCAACCTTTTTTTCTTTTGCGCACGAGATGGCTTTAATTTGTTTGCGAACATTCTGCCGATGGGCAGCAGATGAACAAATTTACAAACATGAGCCATTTCGAGGCTCGCTTCGCTACTCCTCCGCCGATGCGTCTCCGCGAAAGAAAGCTTATTGATTGAGATATTAGGATGTTTTGATGATCGCACTCCATCGATAAAATCGATAAAATACGACAAACGGTAGTTTTTTTTTTCGTCGGGGTCTCTCTCTCCGCCCGGGTGTCTAACGGTAACCGGAGACTGTGCCTCAGGTGGATCACGTTCGTCCACACGCTCCCAAACCCCTGGTCCCCTTCATCCCGGATCTCACTGAACGGCCGATCCGGGTGCAGCCAGAAGTCATTTACATGTCGTAAAAATCAAAATCACTTGCTCGGAGCGCCTCGTAACATTTTGGGATTCCATCTGGCAAGGTGTTCTGCTTGTTTTTTTTCGTTAAGTTTAATAAGCCTCACATTCTTTCGGGGCGAAGAAATTAATTCGTATATGGCGTGACAGTGTATACGGCGTGTCTTATGAATATATTACCATCCAAAGGGCAACATTTTATGATTCAAGTTCGATGAGTGGCCCGGCATAGGTGAACGGTTCTGGATCAACCAGTTTGGCTAGGTAATGTTTATTGTTGTGTGCATAAGTCGCCTGTAAGCCACGAAAAGTCCAGAGCTGTGCAAATATTAATAGCACGAAGTATTTAATGGAAATAGGTGAGTTTAGAATAATCTGGCATAAATATTCATTTGGATCTGTTGTGCGTAAAATGATTTACAATCGATTATTCGAGAATCAGTTATGATGTAAATCAATCATACATATAAATATATAATCTGTAATTTATGCTTTTGTTAGTGAAGTCGCATGAATCTTGGCTATAATGCTTGGGCAGATACCTACGATAGTATGTAAACGATTGAAGGGCGTCGCTGCTAGTAGAAAACATCATAACTCATACATAAATACTGCAAATACTTCTAAAAATAATCATCTTATTACACTACGTTAGAGGTGCTTCTGAAAAAAAATTGAATGAAACATTGCAGTTAAATTTTGTGTTAAATTGAATATGCAAGATACACGTATTTTTTAACTATTTGTAAAAAATTGTTCATCGGGACATCAACAGACAAAGCATTCCCGAAGAACTATCGAAGGAATGTTTACTTTTGAACAAGGAAGAGCAAATGATATGATTCATGTTTTAATCGCTGATCCAGTGACTGAAGCCTTTGTGGTTTACCTGACAGATCTGATCACTTGAACCAGTCCCAGCAATACCTCGCTGATCGCTTTGAGCGATGTTACCAGATCGGAAAGGATATATGTGTTAATACTTTTTGCATCACGAAGACCGTTGCTTCCCCTTGTGTTGAAAGAAAAATGTGGAACATTTTTAAGCCATAACATAAAAAAGTTCGCATTCAAAGTGACCTGCTGTCCATACAAGATTAGGAATCTAAACCGTACCTAGCTACGGGCTGCATCGTGATGAGATCTATACTTTAACGTATTACGGTGTTGAATAGCAATAGTTGAATAGCAATATATATTATAAGATCCCTTTGACTCATATGTCGAAGAGATAGTTGGCAACTATCAAAGAGGATTCCGAAAGGAGAAATCAACTACTGATCGGATATTTACCATACAGCAGATCCTTGAAAAAAAAAGGTGAACGATCAGCTCTAAAGCTTCTACTTTTTCATCGATCTAAGATTACAGCCGCAGCAGATCCAAGGCAAAACTTAACGAAAGCTATGGCCACACTATCGTGCAGCGCTTTGGATTCGTGAGGGATGATTGGTTATGTCAGCAATATGACGTTGAATATTTCGCCAGAAAATAAGAGATTTTGTCGTAAGTATGTTAGTTAGGTAAGTAAGTTGACCGTAAGTAAGCGAGTTAGTTTTGGCGTAAGTAAGTTAGTTAGGCGAGTAAGTTGATTTGTAGTTGACCATAAAGGTATAATTAATTGTATGTTTCATGTGGTCTGCCACATTTATTATTGTTTTAGTGATTTTTTTAAGGCACTCGACGACAAGCTAAGTGAATGCGATTGATAAGTGAAATAAAAACTTGAACTTGAAAAGATTGAAACGTAATTTGGGGTGCAATATACGATCAGTCTACCTACACCATTATTACATCGTTCTTTCGTGTTTTTGTTGTACAGCAGATAATGCATTAATATCAACATACTATAAACAACTGAAATATTTATAAACTAGGCATATACACTAGGTAAAAGTTTAGTTAACACGAGATGAAAAAGTATATAATTTCACTGAATTGTTTGGATATGTGTATTCTCAGATTCATGGTGATCTTATCGATACTCGTCTGTAGATCGTCTTTACTAAATAAAGTATTGGAGATGCTTGTACTTTATTCTATTCAGTAAGCCTGCTACTACATTTCAGAACTGGCACTACACAATATTATTCATAGCAGACAGTTCTCAATGTTGATCAGTTATCTGAGAAGAATACGCTCTGGGTGTCAATGTATATAACCACTACTACCGAATAAAGTTTACTCATTTAAATGGTTGAGATGATAATAAGACTTCGTTTGAAACATAAATTTCGCCTATTTATTTCACTTACGCCTTAAACTGAATAATATTTTGAATAGGTACGCTGTGCGTGCCGAACTTGCGGGAGAAATTATTTGTAATCACTGTTACGTGCGGTGAAACCGTACCACCGTACCGGTAGTTGGTCCATTGAAATGAAGCTCTAATACCATGACGAATGTCATGATCATTGCCTTTGAAGACCATAAACATCCAGCAGCATTCACCTATTAGACAGCCGGCTCCCGTCCGTCCGGTGTGTAGCGCATGGTAGCGTTTACGGCACAACAAAGAGCGGCAAATATTTGGGTGCGTAGATTCCTTCTAGCTTCCAATAAAACTGCCACAAAGCCAAACTCAACGGTGTGTGGAAAACACGAGACGGGGGCGCCCGAACAGAGGAAAGAAAAAGCTAATGCCATCTTCAGAATTCGCCAACCGCAAATACCCCGGCCGGGGCTCGGGTGGAAACGGGCGCACGTGCACAACCGTGAATCCAATCAGGTTAATTAGTTTATTAGAATACGAAGTGAAATAATTGGCCCGTCAGAATACGGTGGAAACCACGGATTTGCCGCTTCCCGGAGCACATCGGCAGCCGCGCTTCACTGACGGATGATGACATCCTTCATATGTCGGGTCGGTTTCTTTGGCGTAGAAAATGATCCTTCCACCATTGCCGGCCCCACCATACGTCCGGGGGTCGCATATCACCGTTGCGTCGGTCGCAACGGTAACCGAGCATAAACAGTTTATATCTCTTCAATTCGTTTTACAACCGCTGCAAAAGGGCTTACGGTTTCTAAGTCACTCAATCGCTAGTAGCACTTTGCGGCTTACCGGTTTGTTTTTTCTCTCTCTCTCTCTCTCTCTCTTTCTCTCTCCTTCTGCGCGCCCTCGCCGCTGCAAAAAGTGCGCGGAATGATGCTAAAAAGGCCAAATTGTGGACTTAATTCGGTCAAAGCGAAACATTCGCCGCGTAAGCCCAACCCACCCACGTGTAAAGCATCTTTTAATGGTTGTGTTTTCCGCGGCAAGGAATTATGCGCAATTATGTCGCACTGATTGGTCCCCCGCGCTGGCTCCCCCCGTGTGGCCGTGTGCTTTGCGGAACATTTCTCGTGAAGTAATTAATTTGGAATTATTTGCTACGCTCAAAACGATGGAGAGCGCTGATAACGAAACATAGCGCGGGAAGATTAACTGCGCACAAAACACGAAAGGCTAAGAAGATTTGTTGAAAAATTGCTTATTATTTTACGTCATCTGTGGCACATGCAACCAAACGATTTTTTATAGCACACCTTAAGACCGAAATTTGGTAAAAACTTTTCAAATCGATAACGTTCCTTTCGTGTTTGTTACGTACAATACTATAGTTGAATTATTGAACATATGTTCATGAAAGAAAATGTTAAGAGCTAAAATGTATTTAATTGGAGTATTTATGAGCCTTCGAAAACTTTGATCTACAAATTACAATTCCATTAACATTAGAATGATTTATTTATTCCACAAAATCCCAATTTTATAATGTTATAACTAAATTTAATACGAAACAGTTAATTAATTTTGAGTCACTACAATCACAACATGTATTAACAATCGCAGATATTAAATAAAAGAGGAAGGTCTCGATATTAAGGTTATAAATGAGTAATGAGTATTTTATTTTTTTGAGTAAACATTTTGCATCACAATTGTAACGAACCAATATGGGCACGCTTATATCCGTTTATATCCGGAGAGTGTAGGAGTTCTATATACAACAAAGAAAAAATGACAATAAAAAGCAATTTTTCTATCATATTATAGCACACCTACAGCGCTGCTTATAACCAATCCTATAGTTAAAATACAGCTAAGACTTTTTTTAGAACTGCCAATAAACAATTTTAGCATCTCGATATACATCTTGGAAGCATTGCACGTGAATCCATTGGTATGTATCATCGATCATTACTCTGATGAAATACGAAATTAACTAACCAGGTCTCATTAAATCAATTAACGAGGGCGGACCGAAGATTTAACGAGGTGGTGATTTTGTGGTAGCGTCTCTGGTTTTCACACTATAAAAGCGGTATTCAAACTTCAATTGTATACCATATTTTCCAAGGTTGTTCTTTATTGTCACTGGATAGTCAGTCCTTCATAAGGAGTCACGGTTCATTTGAAATTCGAACCAGAAAACACTAGTGTTTACAACCATGAGCTTGAGCTCAAATACGACAACATCAATGTAGCGAGAAGCTATAACATCTACGAGTGATGGAATAAATAGGGTAAACGTCAAGAAAGTAAAAACCCGTATACATGTGCTGCAAGGCAGTTACAAAAAATCATTGAAAAATAGCTTAAAAATGCTTGGCACTTATTAGCTACTCAGCAACATCGAAAACTCCCTCTCATCCGAGTTAATCGTGTATTTATTTCACATCACCAGACACTTAGTCTCCAATAAAACCAATGAAAATCATAAAAGAGACATAATTTCATCACACGTCGAATTGCTGCCATAATGTGCCATAAAATAATTATTATGACACATTTGTCACTATTATTGATGCCGACAAAGGTACCTCACACCGGCTTTTAGTCGTAAAAATTGGTTTTCGATCAAAGACGCTTAATTGAAATTTGCAGATGTAATTGCAGTTTAGCTCCCCGTCATGTGCAATAAACCACCTGCAACGAAATACAGGGAGGTTCGTATAAACACACCAGCGAGTGCAGCACATTAGCTATGGGTCAGGCGAGCAATACGTGGTGAAAGGCGTGCAGACTTCCATTCAGCAAGCCATGCCAAGCAAGCCAAGCCTCGAGATATGCTCATGGATGACTAGAAAGTGTAAAGCGAACAAAAGTTGTGAATCGATTGCACTGCCGTTAGGAGATCTGATGAGCAAATCTAGTACATCGAGAAGAAGCGACGTTATTACAATCAAATATGTTTTTTTCTATAACTTATACGATTTGATTTGAAAAAAAAAAGATTTGAAGAAATGAATCCCACCATCTTTCCAGCAAATCCAGATAAATCCTTTTCGCTGTTCGCACACTTTCCTCTGAAGTACCGCACCGCTTGAAAAAGACTTCTGCTTTTTTTTTCTTCAAAATTAAGTGTAAAAAGCTCATCCTACGCTAAAATCGATTAGTGCTCCTCCCTACCACCCTCCACACTTTTGCGAAGAAAATCCAAATCGGTCGAATCCTAGAACAATGGAAGGATTGTTTAGATACGTTCGAAACGTTCCTCATGATCGAGACTGAATGGCGGCGGCATCGAACAAACGAAGGACTGGATGGGCGGACGGTAGCAAAACGCAGAAGGAAAACACTCCCGAGCCAGACTAAGCGTCGCGTACTCGGAATCAGAACGCCGGGATACGGTGAACATGTGTTCCGAGGATACGACGAGGTGCATAAATCCCTCTTCCAGCACACACAGCGTATCCTTGCCACCGGCCCTCGCCATACGACCACCATCATGATGGCCGGTTTACCCGTACTCAGCTGTATCTTCATCTTAGGAAATCTCATTCATCATCATCATCCTCGCCGTAGGACGGTTGGGCATACATGACCGAGCATGAGCATTTCTGATGTATGGTGCATATATGCATGTGCGTCCTCACGCACGAGGCTTGCAGGATACGCGTAAGCCGAAGCAGAACGAGGTGGAATAAGTCCAACGAGGAAAAAAAACCACTCGCATCCGGGCCGGGCCCTATACCTGAGCGTACGCGTAGGGATAGAAGGAAAAAATCCACACATGCACCGCTGCGGAGGAAAAAAAAGTAGGCCAAAATCCGCTTAAGTTATTCCCAAATGCAAACTGAACTAATTTGGATATCTAAATTCAACACCACTCCTACGCTTAGCAGGCGCAGCGTTTTGGTTAATTCGTTCCGGGCGGAGCTAGCAGAAGAAAGCCCCGAAAAACGAATCGGGCCCTCTCGGTTGCACGGATGCTGAGGCAGCTCAAGAGATGATGTGCTTCAAGCGATCGCATCCTACCGGCTTAGCACGAGGGGGAGGGCAAAAAAAAAACGCACAATGGCTCTACCGAGCCGAAGCTCTTGCGAGGGAGCATTTTCTTGTGTTTTTTTCTTCTGTTTTTAAAAAAGAAAAAAATCTTGCTCGATCGCTTCGTGTCCGTGCGCGAAAGCGGTACTTATGCGGCCTTCTGGTAGGGGCGAACGAAAAACAAAAGAAACACCAAATCCCCGAAACGATTGGTTGAGCACATATACGCGACGCGATACGCGATCTGATGGCACGGTGTGCTGGGATAAGGTTTCACGTTGAACTATTTCAATCTTTAAGCGACACTTAACCCCATGTGTTTAGCATCGGGTTAGTTGTGCGACACGATAATTGGTCATGCTGCACGCAGAACAAACATATAAGGCATAGTTTTCACACGATCTATTAAATTGAATCTCTCTTTTGTGGAAAAGTGGTTTTCTTGCGAGTTTTTGATAAGTACGTACTGTCGTATAGTAAGATTTTATATTCTCTATCCACAGTAGTCAGGGATCATCAATGGGATAATTTTAGAGACAAATACCTTTGCAAGATAGGAGAAAAGAATCTTTAAAGTTCTATATGTAGCATAGCATTTTAGACTATAAAATTGCCATTTGTTCAATTTGTTCTTCTATTCTCTCTTCAAACATTTTATATTTCGCACATCTTAATCAGCATCAATACAACACCTCAATTTATAAATTACATTGTTTTAATGATTATAACACAACATAACATTTATCTTCTTCTTCCCTCCAAGTTCAACTATTGTTTTTAACAAGAGTTGCGTACGCATACGATTCATTTGAATTAGAACACCCCAAGGGACAGAGGCAACATCTGTTAGAATACTTTAAGAAACATCTAATCGTACTAAACATAACTTTTGAGTTAGAAGGTGAACCAGTTTAACCAAACTGATAGCAAGCTCATTCGTCAGAAGCATATCAACATGACAATTCCTAAAGTTCTATGAGTGTTGCAATTCATATTCGTAAATATCCAAAGGAAATCCTGCGTTATTCACAATCGCTATATTGTTCGTTAGCTCGTCCCGTAATTAATTCCACTTTTCAATTCCAATTTAATGTATGCATCAATTCCGTACATATCAGACCGTTGTTCTTTTTGAGCCGTATTTTACTATTGCTATGTAAGCAATATTTAAACTGAACTGAAATAAAGTAAAAATAAATTCAATAAGGTAAATGATTGTTTAAATTCGTCCTTTTACATAAATGTAACTAGTAGACAAGTAAAGTAAACAGTGTTCAGCCAATTGGTGGCACAGGAGCTGTTAAGAGGACAATCAGTGTACGGATCAACATCCCAACATGGGTTCTCGCATGCTATTTTGCAATCAAAGTCGTATTCTGTGTGTTTTGGTAAGTTCAAAGAGAGCCAGGATGAACTGTTACGAACTGTACTGTGTGGAGCACTGAGTTGAGTAATACCCTGCTGCGTTAGAGTCGCCCTGCTTCTGCAATTCTAGTTTTCATTTCAAAAATCATTTGTCAATTAATTTAGCTTTTTTGAAGACGTGAAATAGCATTAGTTATATCATAGGTTCCTATAGCACTTGGCCCTACCTAATTTATGTTAATGGTCAAAGCCCAAATACTCAATCCCAATGAATAACCCCATAAATAACGGTCGGTAAAAATTAAACAATTATGCAGGCTCTTCCGCCTACTTCGATCATGTGGCGTCCGTAATAAAGCAAGTGCGTGGTTACAAAGTCGGGCATATGTGTGCTGAAAATTTTTAACACACCCTAGTCCAACCCGTGGTTGCCCTGCCAACGAAAAGTGAACGCAGCACAGCACACCGTGATTTTATCACCTACACTGCCAAAAGCTTACCCCGCAAACGACGGTTTTTACAGGTTTTTCATGCTGATTGCTTAATTTATTCCTGCCAACGCCGTGAGAGTGAAAAAGCGCGATCGCGCTAATGCTCAGATTAATCGATTTGCTCGTCGGTCGGCAATCGGTCACCGATGAAGATATCGAATTTTAATGACCCGCCGTTACTAAGTTTGGATCGCGACGGTACGCGCTGCGAAGCGCCAAAAAAAAAACTGCCGACACTGCTCCGTTTGTGCCGCCGCCATAAATCACATCGCTGATTTTTTTTTTTACCCTTCTAGCACACACATTGCTAGTGTGCGAGCGCGCGCGCGCGCCCGTCGAGACGTTGTCCCGGCCAACCGGACGGACGGATGCGACGTAAATCTCCCAGCAGCGTGGGACCATTTGATGCTAATCTACGTTTAATGATTGTGTCGTGGGGAGCGCAGCGGAAATAAAGCGAAGCGATAAAATGTCGATCGGAGGAGTGCACGTAAGCAACAACAACAAAAAAAGACAAGCAACACAATCTTTTCGCCAGTGAGCCTACGAGAGGGTGGGCGAGGGAAATAACACTTTCCTGGGACGTTTGATTAGGCGAAATAGGACGTGGCGTAGGGTTGCGCTAGATCAATTTATTTGCCCATCCATTTGTGTCTAACGAGCGTGTTTACCTTTGGATGGGAATTTTTATTCAATTCCACACACACACATAACCCGTCCCCCGATCGTCTAGACGGGCTTGTCACAGAGCAGAACTCATTCGCAGAACACTATGCTGAAACAATCGAGGCGAGTACAGTGGAAAGGTTTTTTTCGGTGGATAAAATTGGATCGTTATTCCGAAACTGCACACCGTGCTTTTTTGCTTCATAAGCTGTTTTTAATGACTGAAATTATTAATATGCGTTCAATGATCTAATTTTTATACCACACCAGGCTCCCGCTCTCTTAATCTCATATAAGTATCTAGAAAAACCCAGCATAATCTCTGTCGGGAACCCCCCGATGACCGGGCGATGGCTGGTAAGCAGTTTTCCCCTTCAAAATAAATATCATGCTCACATTATTGACAACTTAATCACAATAATTACATAAAAGGCAGGCGCGCATACGGTTTCGCGATCGCGCCCGCGCCCTTTCTTTTAATTTCCCTCCCACTCTCTTCCCGCGCTCGGTGTGGCCCCACTTAACTCGACCCGACTAAATGCCACCCACTCCCATCCCATTGGGGAAGCAGCAGCACCCGACAAGGCTCCGAGCAGCAATTTTCATTCGTCGTTCCAGCCTTCCAGCAACTCCAGCCGCGTTCGTCGCTTGTGCCGTGCTCGTTGAAGTCTTTCGTTTCGTTTGCACGGTTTTAGCCTTGTTGGGTGTTTCGGGGTGTCGGGTGCTTTCCTAGCGGGCACCGCGTGCCTGTGCGGGCACTATTTGCCGCCATATTATTACGGGCTGTGATATGACATTGTGCCTATTCATCGTGATCACCGACCGATATAGCGATCGATCTGGGACCCGGCGATGTGGTCGACCCTCTTACCGACACCGATCGCCTTTCTGCATCGACCATTCTGAGGTGACGTGTGGGACAGTTGAGATTATCCGCGGAATGCGTATGTTACGCTCGCGATCACGTTTTGATTTTGTTTGGAATTATAGCTCTCCTCGGCAGGAATTCCATTCACGGTGCGGTGCGATCGTGCATCATGCCGCATTCGGACGCGATCGTGTTAGGCGGTGTTGAATGTTGCAGATGATAACATCGGAAGATGCCATCGAGACTGATTTCAACGGTTCACGAGACGTGACAAATCGGCCCTATTCATGACGTATTATGAGGCGGGTATGTCGATCAACAGGTTTGAAATGTCGATCATCGTTGTATCGACAGTCTTTCACGTCCCTAAAGTTTAAATATAACCAAAATTCATTCCAATTACGTCAACGTATGTCGTTTCCTCACGGAAACCTCTTTTATATTCTTAAAGAATGTGATCGTAATCGTAATGCTGAAGATTTTATTTGTCAACGCACTTACTAGCCAGCCTCTTTGGACCATTTTCTTCATGCCCTGGAATGTTTGATTTTGTTTGCTTCATTTCAGTGGATGACAGTGTTAAATCTGCTTCAATATTGATTCTAAACTGCGAGATGACGCATGTGGCGTGAAGAAACATATACAAAGCTCACGAATCAAAGTACAACCGTTTAAGGATCACATGCAACCACAAAAATCTAATACTGATTGATGAAAAATGTCCTGACTACGGTGCAGCGAGCGGGCTTAATGCATCCCATTCAGCATCCGGAAATGAGTAAACAATTTAGGCCCGTGCATTCCCCGAGGGGTTTCTTCAGCCCAATCCCAAGACATCCTTCTTGGGACAAAACGATACACCATGTGCGTGCAGAGCGCAGACATGCTGGCATCCTAAAATTAATTGATCGACAGAAGTCACTCACCGGTGCCGCGCGGTACGGTCATCGGTCATCGGTGAGTAAAATGTCCTCCGCGCGCACACAGGATACACGACACACGAACACACGGACGGTATATTATCGCCCGGCATGATCTTCCGATACCGGCACGACGCTTCACACACTACCGCGGCAGTCGAGCCGATCATCAAACAGGCCCCGATTCCGGCCAGAAACCTTCGCCGAGGACGGGAACGTCCGAGAGGCAAAATAATCTAAATCGTACACCTCTGAAAGCTAATAAGTTCCATCATTTATTACACGTTACCATACCAGCCGTCATTAATCACCCCGCGTCCCTGGCGTGATGCTGGCCTGGCTGATGGTGTGCTGTTATGCTCGGTTCTTCTCGCCTTCCTGTCGGGCTGGCTTCGAAATTCGTGCCGTGCTTTGCATCGGACGTTTTGGGCCAGCTCGTCGTCAGACGGAAGACACGTGTGAGACGGGGACGCGAAGATCATGAAGATCCATCAATATGGCCGAACCGCCGATTTGGGTAGAATTATGCGCGTAAAACATGCTGTCCCGTTCGAGTTCACTGTTTTCGATTGGTGGCTGTTGTTGGCCGTTGCCCGAACGGAGCGATGCGTTCCCGCCCCTACCAGTCCGTCCTCCCCTGTGTCCCGGCTGAGACTGAGAGCGAGTAAAAGAAGACCAATAAATTTTTGATTTTACGACAAAAAACATCCATTTTTGCCACCATATCGTCACAGCATTAATCGTTTTTCGGCCAGCTCAGAGGTTTGTCCCGGAGTATCGACGTTCGGATCGATATGTTTTCTGCACTGCCGCGAGTGTTACGGCGTGTCATGGTGCAGGCTACTTTTCCGACGATTGTCCGAGCGCAGTGCGAGTGACGGAGCGTTTTATGTCTCGATTTATTTAATGTTTTTCAGGTGCTTCATGCTGCGCATCCAAATGGCAGGGATGCGTATGATGATGCATTTTCCGCACTTCCAGCGCAGGTCACTGGCATGTTTTTTTTCCACTTTTCCGCAATCTTTTCGAATACAAAATTGAAAATCTAAATACACATTGAAGATGATAATAATGGACATTTTCGAAGTGAAAAATAATTTATCAAGACCAAATCCTCGACATTTGACCTCACTATTCGTCTGAGTCTATTCGTTCTCAGTTTTAATGTTCTATAACTCCTGCTCTCAAGAATACAACACATTCGCATCCCAAATGCGCTGGAGCTTCTGGCACCCTCGCTATGGGAACAATATCCTGTGCACGGTTCACGATTTCATAACCGCACTCGCCCGGCAGAACCGGGTCGGTGTGTCGGCACTCTCCAGCGTAGTGAGTGTAATATAAACAAGAAACAGTATACCTCAATTAGCACGTCCTCCGCTGTGCAGTTGTTGATGATGTGTCGTTTCCTCTCGACGCAGGGAAAGCGTATATGGTGTGTCTGTTTTTTTTTGAGCGACAGACAGTTCGTCAACGCAGTAAACTCGAGACTCGAGTCCAGTCGAGACGAACGCTTTTACGACCTTCGGTCGGTTGCGAAATATATCCGGTGACATTTTCACCACGGCGGAGAGCAACGTGGAAATGGCACAGTTCTGAGTGGTTGGGAGAATCGGCAAGTATGAAGCGAAAGTGATGCGTTCATTTTATATTTAAGAGCAGCAGAACGCCAAATGACGTTACTTTTATGAAGAAATTGTAGTGTTTGGACAATTTTTATGTAATGGAATCTGTTTTACTATATGTTAATTCCAAGTAATGGAGAAGATAAAAC
This sequence comes from Anopheles dirus, assembly GCA_000349145.1. NCBI lineage: Eukaryota > Metazoa > Arthropoda > Insecta > Diptera > Culicidae > Anopheles > Anopheles dirus. The sequence goes on along the minus strand of KB672869.1, from coordinate 1,455,168 downwards.
AAAAATCTACTGCTTCATGCACAGTAAACTCTAGCATGAACGAGGATAAGTAAGAAAATAATAAGGATGGAAATCACGGCAGAATATCTCGGTTGCGGTTTATGATGTGTAAGTATAACAGTAAAGAATGCTTACGTTTAGTTGGGTTAGAGATGAAATTTGATAAATTCTGTTTGAGGAAGTCTTCTATGGCAATACAGAACAAATTACCTTCGAATTAAGAAAGTTAAGTTTAACAAAGATAAATTGATTTGTAATTGAAAACAATACTTACAACACGTAAAACAACTTGCATCGTTGAATTGATGATGGTTATGATGGTGATGGTATAGTTCCTTCGTTGGACACTACATAGCTTAGAGTGAAACGAAAGCATCTAGTAGATGTTATACCAAATATCTAGTTTTCATTGACAACTTGAAACATAACATTTCAATAGTCTTGGATACTCGCTCAAACTTTGGAAAACAAGTTTGAATAAGTCAATTAGAGGGACCTATCATATCATTTCATGTGTCATACTGTTTAAACAAGAGAGATAAATTATTAAAACGAAGCCAAAACATTATTTGATTAGCCCCTCTGTTCTCTATTGCTATTTTTACCTAGACCATGAGTAACTGGGTTTATACTAAGCAGATTTCTGTGAATACTTAATAGCGAATTGCGAAGTATCTGGTCACTACTAATACGAAGAAGAATAATTTATCATATTGTGTTGCTTCTGTTATCTTACTGTCTCTTATCTCTCTCTCTCTCTCTCTCTCTCTCTCTCTCTCTCTCTATCTGTCTGTCTCTCTCTTTCTCTTTTTTTTCTTTTTCATCATGTTTGCTTTTTGTAGGCCGTGAGCCAATGCTCTATTTGCTCGCTTGATTTTACCGTTTGTACATTTTAAGTATTTTTTGCAGTTCAGACAAAATGGAGAAAAAACACGAAAAGACAATACAAAATAAAAATCAATAAAAAATAATGTATAATAAATAATAATCTAACCAATTCATCATAATCACTAATACGCATATATTAGTGCACTACAAAATGATCATTTAACCTGAATGAAGTGGAAGTAAATGGTGTTGGAAGATGAATCCAAATCAATAACAAATCATGGAAATAGATCGACGAAATCGTTCGTTGTCGAACACTCAGTACGCATTAATATATGTGCTCAGAAAACACTATGTCTTTCGGATTTCTTACGAGTCTAACAAGAACTGTTATAAAACTGTAAAAAAATAAATTTTAACCCTGGAAACCTGCCCACAAGTGACGAAAATACTCTGATTGGGTCCTAATGAACCGTCACAGCCCTCCTCAAAGGAGTAAACGAAATCGTCGTATATGCAAGTATAATTTAATATCAGATTTAAGGTTTTTCATGAAACATTAGCTGGGGAAAACTTTCCATACATTCCTTTCATCGTTTACGATTCATTTCGTTGTCTTGTTTTTGCTTGTAAATACCCATTTGCAATATTTCTTCACCGTACCTTAATGTTACTAATGTTTAACTTCAAAACAGCAACAATGTGTGAGAAAATGTGTTCTTTGCTTCTCTTGCTACCATTCTCATCATTGTATCTCATGTTTGTGCCAAACGGCAAGGAGCGTGAGATGAGATGCCCTCCTAAACTTTTGCTGTAAGCATCCAACCAAAACAGTGAACACTCCGCCGTAACCAGGCCGGCCGGCAGTCGCATTGGGCACGTTGCGTTCTGTGTGGGTGTGTTGCAGCCGGGGGTTACTTCGTGCAATCCACCACCACGGGTGTGACGACAACAACACACTCACTGCGCAACGACACTTCATCGCACCGTCAGGCCGGGCCGGGCCGATGCTTGTCAATTAAATTAATACACCATGTTAACAACAAGCCTTCTCGAGGCCTGCTGTGAAACCGCGGCACCGTCCTGGAGTGGGTGAAAGATCCACCACCCCCCACTCCGGTCCCGGTCGCGCCATCCGTCATCCTCGGGCGTTGTGTTCGTTCGAATCGGAAAATATAATTTGTCAAAATGACCCGAAGTGATTTGTAAACATTGTTTCGATATTATTTTTCTGCCTTCTACCTTCATTTCTTTTGGGAGGTTCTTTTTTTGTTGTTGTTGGTTGTTTGCCGTTTGGGTTGCGAATCCCGTGTGGAATGTGATACGAGACAGGGGGTACCGGCTGTGGTCATCCATTTCGCCTGCCGGACGTGAACCCTCGGACGTTATGATATCGGAGGTGTAGCAACCGGGTGACACGATGGTAGGCTCAATTGCAACTCATCCGAACCCGAACGTTCGTTCCCGCTGGGGTTGGGTGGGACGGTGGGGCATCCTTCTGACGGTGGGAGGGGGAGGTGGGGCAGAATGTTTACGCCGGTGTTGGATTACGTGCATACAAACACACGCACACACACTTACGGATGTCACCGTTGCGTGACGTCAGACCATTACACTCGAGTCGCGATGATTGTCGCATGCCTCTGAAGTGTGCATTAGGGCGTGCGAGAGTGCTCGGTTCTGCAAGTGGCGGCATTTGCCCGCAGGGGTTGGGGTTGGTTGTCTGTCAGTTAAGTGGCTGGTAAAAATACAGTTGCTGGTGCTATCATTCACGTGCTCTGTTGCTGAGCGCCAGAACACCAGAGAGAGAGAGAGAGAGAGATAGAGAGTGTTTTAATTGAGAATGCAACGAACACTTTTCGGTTGCTACTAATGAGACACAAATACTCTCTTCAACTGCATTCAACTGCTTCAATGTTCGTCATGATTTTGAGAATATTTATTAGGGAATAGTGCTTTTATACTGTATCATATTTATGGCCTTCTTAAGTTAAGTTTGAGCCAGTTTTATGCTTGTCTTTTCTTATTATTTGTTTATTTGTTTATTAACACTTGATTGTCTGCCTCGCTAGGTTTAACAATGATTCAACTTAAAAGCTAGGGAAGGAGGAAAGTATTCGGGACAGGAAAGACAAAAAGGCTCAGGAGGCGTCATACAAGCGGGAACGGAAGGACGAGACTGGGAGGTTGTAATTAAACAGATCATTCTTATCATTCTATTGTGGAATGTGTAGGGAAATATGCATTGAAAAAACAACATGAATTGCACAACAACATTCAATTGTCTTCTATCTCCGCTGGCTGAGTGGTCTATGTAGCTTAATTGACATTAACATTTGTACACTCAATTGTTCAGAGAAGTATGCTCGATCCCTTCCAACCATCATTCATGTTTATGTAGATATTCATGTAGATTTTGAAGGATTCTTCAATAAAATTCAGGGAATGATCAAGGAATGGCCAACTAGATTTTCGGACATTTCCCCATTTTCTCCCAAATGCTAACGGCAACATGAAGTAGGCATTGGTTACGCCAGTGGAATGTTTTTTGCATGCTGCCCACACCAATTACCACCAAATCGGTAACTCCTAACCGCTCGGACAATTTCACTCATTTAGCAGGCCGATGATATGACAAGTGTCTTAGTTTCCTGTCTACTACTGTGGTCAAAAAATAAGGTGACATTGCATTTATTTCAGAAACTGTGCATTTTTTCTGCCAAATCGATTTCGTCTCCTTCAAAGTATTTTCCTCCTGTTGCAATGCACTTGTTCCAACGAATTATCCAGTTTTCGAAACAGCTGTTGAACTCTGCTGCAGAGATGGCTTTCAGTTCCGTCCTCGAAGCGATGTCCCCGAAGCGGTCTTTTTAGTCTATTGAATAGCCAGAAGTCGCATGGTGCCAAGTCCGGAGAATACGGTGATTGTGAAACGACGTGGGTACAGTTTTTGGCAAAATGATCACGGAGAAATGCAATGGTTTCGGTATAAGTCGAGCTTTGACGCGCTTCAGGTCCAAAACATCCTTCAAAATTGTTTTCACCGATCCAGTGGATATGTCAACATCAACGGCTAGGTCTCTTATCGTTAATCGACGATTCTGCAGTACCGATTCCTTCACTATTTGGACGTGCGCTTCGTCGGTTGAGGTCGTCCGTCTCCCAGGACGTTCTTCGTCTTCGACACATTCACGGCCGTTCCGGCCTATACGCACTATACCACTTGTATAGTTTTTATTTAGTCATTTCTGCATTCCCAAAGGCTTTCTGCACCACTCTTAACGTATCCGATGAAAAAAATTCGTTGCGTATAGAAAATCTTATGCACATTCTTTGCTCTACAAAATGAGACATCACGAAAAACGATATCCCATGTTTTGACGTGCAACTTGGCATATAAGTCAATAACACTACTATTGACAGCAAAAAATAACAAACCGTCAATTTCTTTGACGCGTGACGTTTGCGATCGAATGTCACCTTATTTATTGCCCAGAATAGTATATCAAGAATTAAACGTATAGCACTAAACGACACTAACCTCATTCGATTCCTATCTCATTGAGTTATTATCTTATTCTCATTGAGTTATTTCTTCGTTGCTCTCCACAATGTAGGTGTTAGTATTCAACCGATGGAGCCATAAGTTTTCCATACTCGTTCGAAACGCAAATAATGGTTTGATCACTCAGAAATGGACTTTTAACTTAACATAATTCAATAATCACGCATTTCTAAAGAAATAAAAAGATTATATAGAATAAAAAGCCAAGATATGAATAAACAATTAATAAATTTCGCCTCAATAAACTGTTCCAGCGTCGCAAACGACACGTTTCTTTTATCGTAGCCAAAACATAGGTGATAATAGGAGCCTCTTACGTAATTGTTAATATTAAAAAAAACTAATTGTCCAAAGTGTAACTAACATAACGAAAAAAGGCATATATTTTATTCACAACAAAAAAAAACAAAATAATTACGTTTGAAACGCTCCCTTCCTTCGTTGGGATCGTTGGGAACGTCTTCTTCATGGACATAATATCCTCGGGAAATTACCAACCAACATACTCCTACCAATTTTATTTTTTTACACAAATCTTTATACATTACTTTGACTAGTTAATAACATGATTATTTTTAAGAAATGTATATACACTTTACTGCATTACTTCCACTTTTGTTTCCGATCATTAAGCTCAGTTAAAATAGTAAAACACGTTGGATGACAACTTGTTCATTACGTTCGGGTTTGGTTGTGTTCAACAAATCATGATCACAGTGATCACTGATGATGCTAGCGTTAATAGTATGCAAACCATCTCTCGTTAATAACCGGGACCTATACAAACTAGAAAACACGACGATTACAATTACTTATCTGATACATGGTTTAAAACGATCAGATATCATGGCTTTAAGCACATAATTGATGTATCAAATCAGAACAATTGTAGAAGGGAAACACATAGCAACGTTAATTACCTGTCTAATATGATCAACAACCAACAGATAATCTTGGCACTATAACTTCAATTAAGTGTTGTTTGGCAGACAACGGATGAAAGTTTGGTTCTATTAAATCATATCACTTCAAATACTTGTAATTGCCTTCTTTTATGACTACTCTAAACATCTCTCATGGAGTCGTTAGCAGGCTGTCAACATGTTATAACAAAAATTAAGATAAAACATCGTGGAACCTCACCCAACACATCAATGTGAATGAGCAATAAAGTTCGCACAAGACCCAACCAGCAGTCACTAGTTAGCGCACGTCCGCTGCAAATTGCGTGAAATGATCATCATAAACATAAAACGCAGGGCGTACGTTTGTCGCCCTCGTCTCCTCCATACCTTTAGGCGAAAAAACAAAAAAAAACAACACCAGCAACAAAACAAGACGTAGCAACGATCAATAAAACAAAACATTCGGTTCCGCAGCTTTTGCTCGTTTGCTCGTTTGACCAATTTCGCGTCTCTTAAACCGCGTGATGAAGATCTTTCCGCGCCGAAGATGTGTGATTGCAGGCCGCACAGATTAGCTCCGGGCCGGGCCGGCTCGAAACGGACGCGAACTCGGACGGCGGTTTGCTCTTTGAGCTTCCCGTTCCCTCCGTCTCCTTCGCCACGAAACAGCCACGACGCGCAACATTACTAGACTGCACGACGTCGACGAAAACGGTGAGACCGACGATCGACGTCCAAAGTGAGGGTGATAGACTAGACGCAGCAAGAGCAGCAGCAGCAGCAGAAGAAGAAGTGAAAGAGGGAAACATCGTTCCACAAACGATCGAACTGAGTGATCTATCTTACGGTTCAGATCTTCGTTTATCTTCACACCATTTCCGACACCTTTCATCCACCCCTTTGCGCGGCTTCCCTTGGAGGAACTGCTTACGGTCGTTTTGCGCATAAGTAAACACCGCTTTTTCGTGCGTTGCGAGCGACCCCTCGTCAGCAAGCGCATAATTCATATTCCGTTTTTACGACTCCTCATTCCCCCCCCCCACCCCTCGTACGGGACGTTATTCTTCGACTGGCCTAATGTTAACCGTCCTACAATTGCCGCCCGAAAGTCTTCGCCGGTACCGAAAATCGGGGGAAAAAATCGGAATCGACAAATCTCCAACGTCACTGTCATCTTCGACGGAACGATCAGCCCCAACAGCAGGGGAAAAGTTCACTTCGGTGCTGACCGGGCACGGGGAGGTTCTGGTGCTGTTAGGCAAGCGAAAAAAGAAGTATAAACCAACAACCGTTTTGGACCGCGGAACACAAAGACCTGCAAGGTTCGGGGTAGGTGAAGTATCTTGCGTTCTGGTCTCACATTTACAACCGTCCGGCAGCCGGAGTCGGCTGCTGCCGCAGCAGCATCACCCTTACGCTCCGTTCACACCTTCAACTTCGAATCCTCCGGCACTGGGACTGAGCTTGATGTCGTCGCGCACCGGTTCGTCCGCTGTTCTTAAGTTCTGCCCGCGTGCTCCACACACCGACGAAGATCGATACAAACCTCCAATGACTTTTTTATGATGGTGATGATGACGGTGATGATGATGATGATGATGATGTTGTTGGTACTGGCCCGTAAAATAAATCGTCTGCGTTCGAATGCGTATCCTTCACTGCATCGCGTACGGGCAGCGCGATGAGCGTGGAGGATGACTTTCGGGAATTGTGGACCCGGTCGGGGAACCGTTCCACTCTCGGTGCGTGCTTTTTTTTTCTCCAACGTTCCGCTCCGTCTAGGAACATCTTCCACCCGGGTTGACCCCGGGCACTTGATCCTCGGCCATGCGGCATCCACACCACTCGTGCAATGGGGCCCGGGTAAGATCTTCATCCCGGCTCGGCATTTTTGACGTGGATTTTACGTTGGAATTTAGCCTAAAGTGTTATTAATTACGATGAGTGAGAATTATTTGTGATTTATCTCGCAGCTAGCCGGGTGCGGTGGGACTGGAATTTGTGAGTTACGATCACACACTACACTTCGTCACACTCACTGACACATGCGCCGGAGGTGATCGTGCGGAGCGGAGAGATGCGTGACCGTTCACACCATTTTCTGTTACTCAGTAGCATGGAACGAACGGAATGTGTACGGTTTTGTTTGTTTTTGTTGTTCATGTTGTTGTTGCTGCTGATTTTCGCCCGTGTTGGCTCGTTTCAATTAACTTAATTACCTTTAAAGGGTACACTTTCGAATGGAGAAAGAAGTTTCTTTAAATGCATCACCATCGAGATGTTTTTTTTATCAAGTGTCCCAGTTACAGTTTGAAAGCACTGAAAAGAGATCATAAAAAGGTGCAGTAATGTTTTTATAAAAACAAAATCTGAACAACGACATCGGCGCAGCAATATAAAACGATTGGCAATTCAAATAGTTTGTATAAGTTTTTCATTTGCAGGAGAAAAAATAAACTAAACCAAACAATATCTGAGACAATAAGTAATATAAGACACAAAATATTAAATAAGTGAATCCAACAAAACCAACACAAATGTGCAATCTCAGCTAAATGAACAATCAATGTTATTTGCTAGCTTAATAGCTACCCCACTATTAAATCCATTACCTATTAAATCTATAAGATTCCTAGAAGAGAGATCTATAAGATTCCTTTTATCTGTCACAACTTTATAGTCATCATTATAAAATCCTTGCCATTAAAGTGCCTTTCGGTAAGAAATCTTCGGAACATGACATATAATCATTTGTTATGTTCTACGAGTATATAGAAGCTCTTGAGGGTTGATTTTGTGTTCATTGCAGTCATTTTTAACACATAACGCTATTTTCCAATGTTCACATAAATGATGGGTAGGATCTCATTGTCCTTTTTCGTACAACGATTGCGAAAAAATCCCGTGTTCAAATTTTAATATCTTTAGATATTCATAAGCTATCCAGTCGACAAGTATTATTGAAATAATAGTTCTTTCAGAGTAAAGTCCCCAAAAACATACCAGCCTGATCAATAAACCAGATAAATAGGCCAATTGAGAAGAGAAAAAAATCAATGTTACAGTATCCTCCATTAGATTTGTTTTGAAAAAAGCTACAACATAACTGGAGCAAAAAAACTTATCTAAATTATACTGTATATAAATATTCACATTTTTGAGTTTAATTTAAAACGAGACGATCTTGATCTAAAATATTTAGGGTTTCTTCAATACTTTGGGATATTTCTTTACCATCTTTATTGCATCGCCAAGTGGAAGATAACATAATATATGAAATTAAACATAGGAGCTATAGGTCAATGAACCTCAGCAACCTTGACTAGGTGGCGTCTTTATGGATTACATGTTGTTTGTTAAGGTTATTTGAGCTATTTATTTATGACTTCACGCTTTTTGTGTGTGCTTTCTTAACCTTTTGAATCGTTCAAATTCTGCCAGGACCTAGTTGGATGCAGCAGGTAAATATTCATTCAAACTTGTTGCATCGATTTGTCCCTAGCTTGAAGTTGTAACCATTTGAGAACAATTTTGAATCGAGAGAGTTTAGTTTGACAGTCGTAATATTTGATCTACTGGTTTTGTAATGTTTGTAAAGAGTTCCTTTCGTGTTTAGCATGTTTTGTGTAACATAAGCTTGAGTACAGAAAGACATTCCAAAAGCGTAGTGCAGACGAACGAAAGATTAGAAACCATCTCATATTTGAGCTATTCCACGAACAAACAATTCCATGAACTGCTTACCGTGCCTGACATTCCTCGAACGAAACACGTTCTTTGCCAAACCCGGTTCGGATTCCGTTGCCAAATGCTACTTGCATTTCCAAAGTCCCACTGCCGGCGGGCGACAAGATCAACCGCCCAGCAGGCAGGCACGGTCTCGCGATCATCTTCGACCACAGCATCCCGAACGGCAAACGGCACAGACACGACCGGCGGCAATCGCACCAGCCAGAAGAGCATCGCACGCAAAGCGTCTTCCCGGCCGGCGGGAAGTCCTTTGTTTCCTCGGCTCAAAGATTCAATTGTTTGCTGCCTTAAACCGGCCACCGGGCGCGCGAGACCCCGGTCGCCATTTTTCATCTTCAAGCAGCTCGGAGCGCCCCGCTTTCGGGTTGCTTAAATAACCCATAAAATCCTAATGAGGTGCCGCCGGGCCGGGCCGGACCCGGTTCCCCCGTACGCGTCAGTCCGCGTATGGTCCCCGCATGTGGGAGGTGCACCCGACGTGGCCCTTGCTCGTCATTAACGCATCGCACCGCCTCGCCCGTGCGGTGCTAGTGCGGTGTGTGATTACGGTAATCCATGAATGGGACGTTGAAGGATGATTTTCTAATGTGGGTTTATGGATTATTGTAATTTATTTTTATCTCAACATACGCTCCCGTGTACGGCATCGGGTTGCACAGCGCAGAAAAAAAAACATCCCCGTGCGCACGCATGGTTCGGTGGGTATTCTTGGGAAGTGAGATTCTGGACGATTTGTTCCACGCGGAAGGTTGGATCGTTTTTGCGAAATGAATAGAAGGCTTAAAAAAAAGGTCTCGCTGGGGCGACTTTGGATTAGTGACCATGTGTTTTTTTTTCTCAAGATCAAATGTTTTGATGCGAGCTTGTAGAAAACACACACAGCGCGTAATTGAAAGAATAAAAAACCGTAGAAAATAGTCCAAATGTGTGACGTAGGGTAAACTGTTTGAGGTGAAACAAAAAAACCAACAGAGATACGCAATGAACACTAAGATTTCTTCCCGATATTCTTAAGTTGTGGTGTAAAAGTGCATCTCAAGCACATCAACATAATCCTCCTCTTAAGCATGACCTTCAAAGACCTTCGTTTATATTTAAAGACCACACACGGACAACAACAAAAAGCCCAACCACAAACCACAGAATCATAACCTAAACCTGCCCATGCCCACCTGCGGGAACAGCATTTTTAGTGTTACGTGCACATCCTCTTGCCCAACGCCACGCTTCCCATCTCATTTGCCCATTGTTCGAAGTGCAACGGAAATTACACGGAGAGGAAAAAGAAACGCCATGCATCAATTAAATTGATTTAGTTAATTAAGCGCTTTCGAAGGTTCGCGGTGCGATCGTGGCTGGATCGTGCATTGGCGGTTGGGCTTCCGGCTTCATCACATCACAGCAACCATCGACCCAAACCAAATCCCGCCCCCGGTGCAGCGGTGCTGCATGCAGCGAGGTTTGAAAATCGCGTCTTCCGCAACGGATTCCGCAGTGACCGCAACACAACGCAATCAATTATGGCTTCCCTTCATTATCTAGCTGTCCATCAACGGCCCTCCGACGACGTATCAAAGGGAAGATATCAAAGCTCGGGTCCGGAGAAGCCAGTCGCGGTATCGAGGTGCATTAAGGTCATTTATTTGTCATGCATAAGACGTTGAAGACGTCCTCGTCTCGGTGCCTATGAATTGCATACCCAGCACGAGCCGACGACGATGAAGTGAAGTTCCGAACGGACACTGTGGGCATCCGAACTTTCCGAAACGATTTCTCTCGTCCGTATGCAATCGGGGGCAATTGCCGAACATCAGCCATATCACATTAAGGATGCTCACAAGTTGGCCCGTTCGCCACGGCCCGGGCGAATCCTCGACAACAATAGCCTTTTGAAACTATTTCCACAACCTGTTCCCCGAAAACACGGCCCTCGGGAGAAGATTGGTCGACCCTGGGTCCCAGGCACGCACGCTACGCACCCCGCTGCAATTTTTGTTCGGCGAACAGGCAAAGAAAATGCAGCGCAACGGCTCAAACAAATGTTACCACCGTAAGTGTGATTGGCCGCCATCGGGCCATCGGGCCGGTTCAGGTGTGCGGGAGCGGACTGCGTACGAGCTTCCGATAAAGTTGCCGTGTAATTGGCCGATCGATTTGCTGCCATTCCATATGGTCGGTAGGTTTCGTGGAAAATTATCGGATCTAGAAGAAACACACGTTCCGTTCCGTGTTTTGACACGGTTTCGACATTGAAAGTATAGCCTACGGTATCCTTATTGCGAGGAGACAGCAGGCCAAACGGACGCCAACGATGCAGCATCTCGACTCGTCTCGGAGGGGTGAAATTAGTTTTCATTTCGAAAACTACAGTACCATCTTTAAGTTTCACAGCGGAGGGCAAATATAATTGAGCGTGCGGAAGATAAGGAGATCAGAAGAACACCGCTCCCATATGACAGAAGCCAGAAACAATTAAATTATTACTGTCAAAACATAGAGGGATGCAATAATTGACGTCGATTTAAGGATATTTACGATGATAGATTTCCTGTTCCATATTAGCTGCATATGGCTTGTTTTTTTGGGTCTTAAGATAAGTACTGAGCCGTGAGCGAAAGAGCTACCTCAATCACTCCGCTCAAGCTCTAGCTGTAAATTATTATGTAGGATGCAGAACACTTACACAGCGTACAACAGACTGTTGTATCATACAACACACAGTTCTATTTAATGTTGGCCTGTACCAAGTCGCACGTGCTCAAGCGATAGCGCAAACCATATGAACCTTTATCGCTCCCTATGCAAACCACTCATCCGCTCCGCACAGAGCTGCCAAACGAACCCGCTCCGATTAGGGCTACCAACCATACCTACTCGAAATAGAACTACTAGGCAAAATCGCTTCGAATTAAGCCATCCTTTCCGTATCCTTTCCAAACGACCGCAATCTCGCTCCTGAGCGCAAATCAGCTCCGTACGGAGTGAGTTCGGAGCGAATGACAGAGCGCTCCCGATCTATGCATAGGATTTATGCGACTTTTGAGGTCATTCAATCATATTCGCAGTTTTGGTGACTTTTACGTCTCTACGGACCAGTCTGAGCAGTCTGAAATCACACTAATCCTAGCTTAAGTGATCCGTTCAGCTTTTTGAGCGGGAACAGTTCGCTCCGCTCCTTCATAAGAGCCATTTGACTCAACATTGTTTACGATTAATATTTAAAATATGCTATTTTTTTAAATAGGCTATTAAATAGGATATTATAAATCATGAGCATGAGCATGAGCATGACATTGTTCTAACACCGAAGAACGACCGTAATGGGACACCACAAAATAACATTCCGGTAGCCAACCTTCAGGTTGGCATAAACACCCGGTAAAAGTCATCAGCGAACAATCAGCGGCAAGATGGCAAAAAATAAGAAACGGAGGCACATGCCATGCCACCTCGTTGCCCGCACTGAGCACCAGCTAGCCAATCGAAGCACATACACAGCAGCAGCAAAACATGCACCGAACCGTCGCGATCGTCGAACATATCGAGGGAGCCACAAAAACAAAAACAGAAAACACGGCCCAACAGCCCACCGTATGGAGCTGGAATGAAGCGAGAGAGATAGAGAGAGAGAAAAAAAAGCTTGAAAGTAATTTTCTCTTAATCATCATCACAAATTAAAATGAGAAATACCATTAATTTTGTCACGCTTAAATAAACTAATAAGTCTGTACCGATCGGAGGCTGTTGGTAAACGAGAGAGAGAAAGAGAGAGAGAGAGAGAGAGAGAGAGAGAGAGAGAGTGATAGCACGCGAGTGAGCTCGCGGGGCAGGAGAAAATCTGTAGCTGCGAAAGCTGCACCGTGGCGGAATGGAATAAAATTTCAGGATTGATGATAAAGCTTGCCACCGCCGTCTCATGGGCGGCATGGGCCAACGTACAAATTCCTGGCCGAGACCGATGATTGGCCGGCGCGGTGGCGAGCAATTCGCTTTATGACATTGACGGCGATGTCGTCGGATCTAATTGCATGGGTGACTTCGATCGCGACGTTGATTACTTCCACACACACACACACACACATTTAAGAGAAATTTCGTACCTACGTGCGAGATTCTTGTGGTGAAGGTGATAAGCACTGTGTAATTGGCGATATTTTTGCCCTCGCAGCTGAGCAATAATCATAACGCGATAAGTTCACAATTATTAATAAAGATAATAAAAAAGTCGATTGTATAAGTAACGATGTAGCCTTCCGTCAGTAAATTAATGAAAAATAATAAAACTGCAAACTATCTTTTCAAAATAAGAGATTTAACAGTCCTCAAAGGTGCTAAAGGAACATAAAGAGTAAGAAAAACTGTCAACAACGACATGTGGGTCAAAGATTACGATATGATGTTAGCAGACTACTTATTTAGCTGCCAGCGCACTCGGTCTTGAGCCTGCGGGTCTCGTCGCATGCGGGTTTTCGATTCTACTGTCAACATTTGATAAGCTCCGTCAAAATCGCATGCGACGTGTATCGCAATCACAAAAACCTATCAAAGTATATACGAATTTTTGACAACACATACGAAAAAATCACGACGCGACGTAGCAATGACACATACACAAGTGACATAAGCCTCATATTGATACCACATCTCATCTTAACCCTACTGTCTACGACCAAAAAACTATACGAATCCATACGACCAGCATACCCGGGTATGCGGTCGTAGACATTAGGGTTAAAACACTTTAGATGAAGATGAAGATGAAGATGAGATGAGATGAAGAAATCATGTTAGTAAGATGTATGCTATACTAATCAGGAGTTTTTGTTCCCACATATACCGGAGACAAGTTATTTTAGCTGACTTTCTTACTTATAAGGCGCTACACAAAACGCTAGTTATGTTAGAGTTATAGAGAAGTAAAAAAAAGAATTATATGTATCCCCGATCGGGATCGACACAGATCGAACGTGGTTCGAGCCTTCTTTCTCACTTCGGAAGTCTAAGGTTCGTCGTAGATAATGTTAGGTCTAATATTGGTGGAAATTAAACGTTACTTTGAGGTATAAAACCGCTTTGCTATTCTACGAAACTTCAAATAACCCATTATGTAACTTTTAATAATTTTCCAAATGATTCGTAAATTTATGCTTTCTTATATTGTTCAAATTCAGCAAGTTTCAGATGTTTTCACGGCAGTCATTTACCCTTAATAGCTAATGCACATTCTGAACATATCTTTTTTAGACGCTATTGGCTGTTGAATTTCAACATCCTATATATTTTCGAATATTTTAAACGCCCTACGTTAAAAATACTTGATAATGATTAATCGATTGATTTCAGTAAGGAGTTGTTATGATTTCCCATGCCTTTTTTCGTTGTCCATCAGTTGATCATGGTTGATAGCCCTCAGCTATAACTTTATAAACTGACAATCATCGATTTTTTATTTTATTTTTTTTAAATATCCCACACGTCAAATAATAAAAAGGATTGGATAAAATAAAAATTCAATAAAAAGGCACATGTCAGAAATTTATTATTTTAACATTAATGTTATTTGAATCGATCAATTACTTAAATGCTATATGTAGCTCTTTTAAACATATTCACATACAATGTTGTGAGTTTGATAATCATCCTTCAGCAACATCATTAAAACAAAAGAACATGTTCCAGTTCTGCATGAAAACCGGCCTCAGAACACCCAAATGTCAGCGAGAGTCATTAATAAAAGCGAATTGCTTTTCGTGAAAAATGATCCGTAGATTGATTGAAATATTAATGATTGCAAATGATGCAAAGCGGGGTGGTTAAAATGCACAAAACACGATGCATAAAATGTTGCACACGAACACGAGAAGGCAGCGAACCCACCGCACACCGCAGTGAAAAATGTGCACTTTAGCCTTGCCGCTAAGTCAACTAATTACGTACAGCCTAGCCTACCGCGGCGATGCACGCCGAAGTAGGCGATGTCAAAGATGGCGACCGTATGGCGTAAGACAAGGGATTCCGCCCGTTCGCGAGCACCATTCCGAAAGGATCGCCGCGTTTCTCTTGCCCACGGTTTCGGTACGGCCGATCGGACGCATTCGAGCTCGATTTGCCCATCGGGAACCATTGGGAACGTGTATTCCACTTTTGATAGGTTACGCTTGAGAATGTCCAATCAAGGAGACGTAACCCACCAGACGTGGAACGAGCAGAAACGGGAAGGAAACAAAAAGTGGACACGTTCGGCCCTAAAACTCGAAACCAGTTCAGAAAAGGGGGCGCAACGAAATCGCCGGCATCATTGCGCGACGTGGAAAACCGATTTCTGCACCGGTTCTCGCCGCGCGCCGCACCACGGCTTCATCGGGGCGCGAGGGGCAAACACACAGGGCCCGCTTCAGCCCGCTTTGGAGACGACGCAGCCCAGCCAGCCCGTTGGGTGCCATGGTGAACAAATCAAACATCGACGCCGAGCGCTCTGATGGTTTATGCTGGGCCTGTTTTATACGGTGTGTAATATTGATTAAATAATGATTACACGTGAAATAATTATTGGAAATGACTTGTCTCTTTTGCTGCGACGTGACTGAAACGCGGCGGGTTCGTTTATCGAAGCGTTTTCTTCCACGTCCATCCACCCGACCGTGCGCGTCCGTGCGCTTGCTAGTTAGCCCCGCACTCAAGAGAGCCGCCCCGGACGGACGGGCGCGTTTTCTTTCTTACTTGTTCGTAGATCATTTCTTAATTTTCACGATCGTCAGAAAACTCCCCTTTCTGACACCTTCTCCACCTTCGCCGCCTCTGCAAAGGACCATGCGAAGAAGGGAGGTCCGGCTTGGCCCGTTTCGGGCCGGGGCTCGATGGCTGCTCCGAATGAAATCACGGGCCGGTTCCAGCATCGCGGATCGGATTCCTCATGCGCTGGACGGACGCGAGGGCAATATCCACCGCGTACCAGTTGACGCCATGCATCGTCATCATTACCAGCATCGACCGAATCATGCACGCCGCTGTTTAACTGGGTTGAAGCGCTGGGACTCGTAAATGCCGTTCCTACGTCAAGATTGGCGTTTTTTTATCTTCCTGAACTGAAAAAGTTGGAACCCTTCCAAAGGATTGTTTCCGAGCGCACAGTTCATTAAACAAGCACACAGTAGCATTAGCTTATGACTAATGTCACCGGGTGAGGCTAAGTTATTGAAAACTTTTAGCTGAACTTCACACTTTATCAACATTCCAAAGAAATCATCGACACTTCCCAGAACCGCGACTTCTACAACCCTCCTGCTCGCGATCGAAAATGCAGTTCTCATTCTGTGACGGCAAAGTCAAATAAAAATTTTGGGTTTTATTATTTTTAGATTATCACCCCGTCCAACACGCCCAGGCGGCCTTTTTTGACAGCAACCTCCAGCACCTCCAGCAGGCTCGGCCGGGGTGTCTGTCTCTGTCTGGGCGAATCGCTGACTCATCGTCTAAATCTTGCGATGATCGCGGCTCGGCAACTCGGTTGCGTCGCACCATCAAAAGCAGTCCGTCCACCGATGCAACCGATTGTAACTAGGGCGCGATCGATCCGAGCAAACCTTCTCACCTTCTGGACCGGCAGCCCCGGCCGGTGCTGGGAATGTTCTGGGAATGGTCAACTCCTTGAAATCTCCCGATGTCCAGAGCCGTTTAATGCACCGCCACGCGGGTTTGCTTTAGGGTGGTAATTATTGAATTAATTGGAAATCAGAGGAACTTTTCACGCCTGTGGAGTGCCGAGAGCGCTCCACAGGGACAGCGCTGGAAAGATGGTTGACAGGCAGTGGGAAGCTGGCGTGAGAATTAAATGCGATGCGTGAATAAAAGTGTAACGTGTAGAAAATGTACATCTAAAGTTAGGGTAAACGGTTTCAAAAACATTGACAATGTTCACAGATAGAACTGGAATACAGTTTGGATCACCAAAGAACTCACTCCCTTTTTGTTTTACTTTTCGGGATAGTGCACCTGTGCAAACACGAAAACGAAAATGCTTCATCACTCCCTTGTCGTACTTTCAGCAGTTGTACTGTAAAAAGCAGCGTGCCGCTGAAGATTTTATCAATTCTTTAAGTACATAACTTCATTTGGACTGAAGATTAACTGTTTTGATAAAAACTTGGAGAACCATGCTAGAAACATGTACAAATATTGGACTGATTTTGATGTTTACTTTATGAAAACAGCATGTGGAACAAATAGTAAACAATGGACACATAGAAAATTATTATAAATTATAGAAAATTCGAATTTATTTACAAAAGTAAGAATTAAAAACAGAGCGTATTATGATCTAAATTATATTGACGGTTCGGTTCAGAAAACACATGTCGTGAATTTTGTCCATGTCCAATCTTGAGCTTTGGATACATTTTGTATGCTTTTTGCAGTATTTTGCTTCTTAAGCCAGTATCAGTTTTAATTACTTTCCAAATATGTAATGTCTCTTAGAAACCACTAAAAGTAACAACGATAAATTGTCAAACGATCAATTGTGGGTTTTCTGATCAAAAAATTGACCAAACCATTGATAATTTGCATGTTATTTGGATGTATCATCCATTTAATATGTTCAAACCGTTATGAACATTCCGAACGTTCCGTCCTTTGAGGTATGAGGAACTTATTTCTTATTTCATTTTTCAAGGTGTTCATTGTATGCACTCTATTATCAAGTACCTGATTTGGTTGTTTGCATCTGATAAGAGAGCACTAACATAACATTGAATTATTTTCATTACCATCTTGTCAAAAGGTGTGAGTGTTTTGTGAGTGAAACATTAAACTGTCTAAAAAGGCTTTCTCTTTTTTGTTTTATTTTGTTGAATACATGCAGAGTGGCCATCATTATCTCCTCCTGTCCACTTCTCGGTTGCTAATCAACGTAACTTCGAATTGGTCTGCAATGAGCCCCATGTACTAGAGTCATATTATAAATACTGGACATCATAATTTTAAAACATTAGAAATTATAGCTTACTTCAATATGTAATATACAATTTCAAATAGCAAATTGTTTGTATTAGTAATTTTATCATGCTTGTCTATGTCATAAGTAATATGAATATTAGGAAGCGCATTACGAAGTAATCCATATTTTTTACATTGAACCTTTAGAAAATTCCTCTTCAAATGAACGATTTCAACCCTGTACTAGCTCTTTTTTCTCAATATATTTCTATTCTTCTTCTCCGTTGATTGACTTAACAGGCCTATGCCGCCTATCGTCAACCACCTCTGATATTTGAGTTAACTTCTCACGTAGTTTGATAGGCAAATCCACGTATTCGTTTTTTTTTACCAAAAATGGCAGAGCGTTGAAGGGATTTCAATCCAATTCGTCTGACACCATGAGTCAGTATCAGGTGTTACTTAAATGGAGGAAATGGTATAGGTTTTAATAGAATAAGTCATGGAGAACAGTATAGTCGTAAGAATAAAATCGAAGTAAATAATAATAACTGCATGCACGAACTCACTTAGGTAAACCACAACTTTTGTCTTTCTATTATGTGCTACCATGCTTTCAAGTCATTCAGCAATGTTTTTAACTCCACCTTGACCAGAAACAGATTTTGCTTGCAATGTTATACAGTATTGTGTTCGATTTTGGGTATAATGCTTATTGACTTGCTGCTTTGAAAGGAATAGGAATGCGAAAAACCGTAACTAGCAATAACATGTTAGTGACACCATTCCTCACCGTGCAAGGGTAGTGTTCGATCATTTTACAGATCGAAATTTTACAAAAATTAAAAATTATTCTGACTCGATCAGATACTGTCGCAATTCCACTAAAGTAGCATTCAAACTTTCAGAACAACGTAAAATTTTATGCAACAAAACCTAAATCATTGAATATAAAGTAAAATAATCGAACAACGATATGATGCAAATCTCGTAAAACTGTTGTAATTCACGTATTAGCCCTTTGAATAATAAACTTAATCTTTGAGAGTAGTTATACGGAAACAAAGCATCCATCGTGCGGTACTGTTGTTTGTTCCGGCATCAACAAAATCAGAGTAAACACAGAGAAACGAGAAACATCCATATTCATGTGGGTGGCGCACAAGTTACATAAATAATTCTAATGAGAATGTTCCGGATCTTCCCCACTTCCGGTTGGGGTGCACCGGAAGCGAAGGGTCAGCACCGATGCGTTTCACAGCCCCCGGAGCCGACTGCGTGCAATACCGACCCCGACCGATCGATGATCACGAACGAGCAAAAATGAAACACTCGAAACGGTGTTTGTGACGTATTTTTTCCCCGGTAAATTGTCGAAATCATTCCATCGCGGACAAACCCAACCGCGTAGGTGCCCTCTACCATACGCGCTACCATTAAAGTGCTACCGCGATCGGGACAAATTTGGACGCTCCCAAAAGCCAACCCGGCCCATGCAGTGATGTCACGCTGTTTTCCCCATGGTATTTTTTTTTGTCGATCCGTCCCGAACGAAACTCTTCCGCTTTACCGACACCGTGAGCCACTTCCGCTTCGGAAGCATCGCATCACTCAAAACGACCTCTGCCGAAACTGCTCTAATGGAACGCACGGGTTGGACTTTTAATTATCGTTCGCACAAATAACAGTGCCGCGAGCTTTGTGTGTCCCACTCAGTTGCAAATCAGATGCTAATTAAACAGCATTACAGCGGGTGGCCGAGACCCGCGATGGGAAGTGTTTTTTTTTTGTTCCCTATTTTTTGCATCCCACCGGTGGGTTTACCTGCCGGAAAATCAATGCAATTTTGCGTGATAATCTCCGGATGGAAATTATACAACCTGAGCGTACTTATTATGCGCCGCCCATTATGATACACGCGATAGAACGAGTTGAAAATATGTAACTAGCTTAAATGACACCGATAACGCATCCGGAGTGAAGCTAAATGATAGTTAGATTTATGAACTATTAACTGGTATGGAACGCTAATATGATCATTTATGATAACGTAATATGAAAGATGAACTATTACGATTAATGCTTTGAATGCTGATCGCCATGATCACAAAAACTGCAGATTTTACCTAATAAATTTGCGCTAGAAATAATTCTAATGAGCTTCGGTTTCGGTTTTCCCGACCGAAGCACCAAACAATGGCCGAACAAATGTGACACATTATACGTTAACTAACGGTATCGTCAAATATTTCAATACTTCCGCTTTTTCCGCCGACTTCAACGCGTCCGCTCTCTGCACGCGCACGTCACGCACCTGAAAATGTTGCCGTCAATCTATACCGGGCGACCACCTTGCCATGCATCCAAGCGCAACGAAAGGGGACAGGCACACGAGAGGACAGGCAGGGGGGGGGGGGTGGAATCCGTCCAGCCATCGGAACCGAAGCATAGGAGTCTGACCCAACCGGAAGACCGGAATTACTATCAAACGCGACCACCGAAATCTGTCGGACCGGTGCACGAAGCGTGTGTGTGTGTGAGCTGGTACGTGAGCATTACCATGTGCGGAATGCGTTGCGAGCGGCGGATGTGATCAGTTGTCCCGAAATCCGGTTGTCTCCCTAGAAGTCGTTGACGAAACGGTCGTTTGCATTGGATCGAACCAGCTGGGACGGTAGAACGTTTGGGCGGTGACCGTGATGTTCACGACCACCGGCTAACCGGTCTTCTGATCAGCTGCGTTGAGAGGAAAAATGTACATCACTGCTTGGAAATGCAATAAAGGATGTTGTGAAAGGAAGAGTAGCATTAATTACTGAGTAGGAAAAATGTTGCTATGACAATTGCTATTTGGATTTCTTTCATTGAAGAAAACCCTCACAAGCAAAGATTAGTCTTATGGATCAGCAGCTGCATTAGTAAGTTTAAATGTAAACCTAGTTCATGGTTTATTTCATGTTTTTTTTTCAACGTCAACAATTACACACACATGTTTTACATGTTTCCGAAATAAAAATCATGTTTCGTTTGTAAAATAGTAGGTGTTTCTATCAACTATCGATCGTTTGTTTTATTTAACCAATACATTTTTACTTAACACCATGTTTCATGTTTCGACTATTCATGTCAATCGAAACAGACTTATTGTACCAGTATGAGTTTAATATTAAGTTAAAATTTTGTTCAGTGCGTTAAGTTTCACCTGTCTGTTCTTATTTGACTAGTTCTACAAATGTTGGTGATTGAAACCCTATCTAGTGTGATAGCGTTCATCATTTCCCACAGAGTGTTTTTTATGTTCAGTTAACACTAACGGACAAATCTGGTGTCAATTGACACTTTTGCAACTTTGAGCTTCTATAACTCGAAAACGGATAGAGATATTGACAAACGGTTTTCGCCTAAAGTCTTATATTTTCAGAAAGTTTTTTTTAAAGAATTTTTAAAAATTTTAAAATCCGTAAATTTCTGAGATACA
>KB672869.1:1355649-1427717 GCA_000349145.1 Anopheles dirus | reverse complement strand
TGTCAGGACCCGATGCAAAGGAAGGCTTCATGTTGTTGAGCGTTTTCATGACTAGTGGTACATCAATCGTCGGTAGATTAAAATCAATAATGTTCGATGGCGTGTACATGGTAGCTTTACTAAGCGTGTCGATGTTATCAATAGGTAAACAAAAAGTATCGGCGAAGCGGTCAGCAAAACGGTTACAAATCTCCGGAAGCTCAGATGCGGTTGCTCCCTTATAGCAGATAGATGAAGGGATGGTTGATATAGCATCGCTTCTTTCTCTTCATCACCTCTTTAGAGTTTTATTATTGATAGTTCTCCAAATGGACTTTCATTTTCAATTTTGATATGACTTTAAAAATGTTGGTGGGGGGAAAAACGATTTTTTAAATAGATATGTCTAAGCACGCGTCTGTGCGTACGATCATAGTTTGTGTTATGCAACAAACCTCAAACCTCTCAAAGAAAACAACTTTTCAAAGATGAACATGTCGATAGTCGCTTTATTTTTGTTAAATCATAGCAATCTTTGGATAGTGTCAGTTGAATAAAACATTTATCTTCGATACACAGAATACAATTTTTCAATACATTTTATGTCTCTCTAAGATGGCAAATCCCCCAAATATGAAGCTTCAAACCATGCACATGCTTTTTGTTCATCTAGATTTACAAACTTGGCATTGCACTCGTGTTTTCGACTGTTGAGATGCGTATGAGATGCGTTTACAGTGTGTTGTTGAAAAGCTCTGTTGAAAAGCTTTTTCCGTTTCTTTTTCTGTTTAGATATTTTGTCAACTATCAGATAACGAAACGATTACAAAACAGAAGCGTTCAAATCAAGAGTTGTTAAAAAACAGCTTAAAAAAGGCATACTGTTCCGTCTTCCTAATTTGTAAGTTAAGAAGTCTAGCACAGATAACCGACCCTTCGGCTGCTATCTTTGTAAGGTTTCACTGTAAAAGGTATTTATTACTGCCTTTTTGTTTTTTTATTAACAACATGTTTAAAGAGCGTTACTACTAACTCAGCTAATTAAGCTTATAACACAATACATTGTAAATTTAACTGTATAAAATTTACTGTTTTTGGACAATGTTTTGCATTCTTATACAGCAATGATAACTATATTGGTTGCAGGACTTAACCGATCTAAAATGTGGAAATTAGTTCAAAATTAGCAACTATTTCATACTACGCTTCATCCAACATAGGTTGCGTGCTTCCAAATAATCTGATAAAACTCCTCCTCTAGCTGTACATTTGCTATGAAAATAGACTCTGCCTAGAATTGTATGAAAAGCACCGGGAACGTAAACAACACGAACCATTCCAGAATGGCACAAAATTAGTAATTTCTTTATTTCAACGGTCCAAATAGATTGAACCATTATTTTTAGCCACCCAGAATACGCCGAACTGACACCATGACGCACCGTTCTCGTGACGCATGGTAATGCACGTCGAACCGAACCAAGGGGAGTGCCAGAAGCAGGTGACCGCCCCCAGTCCAACCGGACGCACAGGCACACGCGGCAGCCCCAGATTTAGGACGGAAACTCGTTGCGGTGATCGCGCAAGTCATACGCCGGTCACACTCCGATAATGTTTCCGCAACACGGAAACCGGAAGGTTCCATCAGTTAAATGCCCATTTACGAAGACGAAGACACCCACGCCATTTGGGGGCGGGTGGTGCGTGGGTCTCAAAGGATGGACCGCGTCAACAACAGCGAATAAAAAAAGGCAGAGCGCTATGAAGAAATGAAAATTTTCCATGCCCATTCCCAATCGAGCCCGACTCGCACCGGCGTGGGCCAGTAATTGAAGTGACTAGTCTAGTGGCTGGAAAGTAACCGTCCAAAATTAGCAACGCTCGAAAATCGGTGCAGCTCACGGTGACGAAACGTGCGTTAACTAACATTAGAAGCGACAACCGAACGCCCGAAGGCGCGTGTGACTTATGCCGGAACGGAAGGATACCCGTAGCGAGCGCCACTGCCACCGCCACAACCACCACCACAATCATCGTCAGGTGCAAAACATCATTTCCTCGGCCAGATGGGTGAATGTGGTACAAGCGATGGTCCGCGACCGACCAAAAACCGACGGAACATGGCATCGGATCGAAAGTAATCAGCAGTAAAAGCTTTTTAGCGATGGAAACGTGCCGTGCACACGTGAGGTGATTGATACGTTCGAAATGATGTTCATTTTTACGACCGGCCGGTCGGCCGGTCGGTCTGGCGGCAGATTGAAATGGCTGTTTGGCCGCATTACCGGAAGGTGTAGCACACAATCTCATTTATGAAATAGATAGTGCAGTGCCGAAAAGTCTTACTGCATTAAAGGTTTGCTGTGGCTGATGTGAGTTTCATCGATTAGGTGTAAGGATAGGATAGGACAGTATAGCCGTGAAGATATTACGTCTAAGTTATTACTTCCTATCTTAGACTAACAATTTTACAAGTATAGAAGATAAGCCACGAATGATTCATAATAAAGAACCAGCAAAAAATCAGATTTGCAACATTTTGACGATCGTCAATGATCCTAGTATCCAAGAAAAAATTAAAACATCCATAGCCCCAAAACTCATACTCGCCTCTGACACATGGACCTATTCCAAATATGACTTAGGAGATGTCCTTTTGAAGATGTTCTCCGTAACTATGGAAGGACAATGGAGGAACCGCTGCAACGACGATCGCTATGACGTTACTATTGTTCAGTGCATAATAAGATCTCACCCGCCAAGCTGTAATAGGTTCATCGGTTTGATGTAATGTAAGTTAATAGTTCGGTAAACATTCAGTAAGAAACTAGCTCATATTGTAATGTTTTAAAACTTATTGAAAGCGATTGTATGTCGCGCTGCTTGCAAACTACATCATCCACATCGCTGGAAACAATGATGCTGTGATTGATTTAGAGATCCTTAAATGTTTATTGTAACCTCTTGTATGTTCATCATCGGTTTTCATAACTTCCTCAACACTTATTGTCAACTAAAATATAAGTTTGTTTTTAAAAATAAAAGCAAAGTTAAAAAAAAAATCTTCAAAAACTCATTTATAGCACTAAAAAAAGATACAAAATAATATAATTGTTTCGGGTTTCTTAGTGAAACTGGTGAGCTACCAAACTGAGCTACCAAACACTGGTACAGTGACTCTTCTACCAATTTTTTGAATGCGTTTAGCTCATTTTCAAGACAACGAATCTGATAAGTGGTAGGCGTCTACTTTCTTATAATGTAGAGTAAAGAATAGATAAAGAGAAGAAGAAACAACATTTTGGTTTGGAACTAAATAAAATGGAACTTTGGAACAAAAAACATTTGGAACTAAAAAAAATAAAAAAGAGACAATAAACTGAAAATTGCTGTAAAATCATAAAGCTATTGAGAAAAAGGAATTTTAAATCCTAATCTTGTAATAATAATAACACAATCTTAATAATAATGGGACATAATTCATAATGAAATTCATTATTGACTTTTTTAGCCAATGTTTGGTTTAATGAGGTGTCAATTAAAAAAACATGCAGTTATAAAATTGCATACGTTGAGAACCATTAGCCATTGTTGAGCTTCCTATCAGTTCTATTCATTAATTTTATGTATACATGTTTATATAATTCTAATTGCAGATTCTTTCGCAAACCAGTGCCATATTAACTTCATTTCGTATTAAGTTCTGTCCTACTCCCGTACTTCAACCTCCTAGCATCGAAGTGCAATAAATCGAAACGCATCACTGCATTGTCCAACTGCACAATGCAACTGGTAGCAGCAATTACGGTATGATAAATTTGGGTTCCTCTCTAAAAAGATCATTTCCGCTTCGTTGCGCGGAAAATGAGCCCCGGCAGTCGCACATCGAAAAGGGTGTGGAACACACATCCTTACGTACACCACCGTACGTCCACCGTTTGTTTCTACATGCAACAGCAACAAAAAACAAGGTCATTTACTCGCACGAAACAATGTCACGTGATTGTAAAATTACGAGACTCTGCGAGAGGTTTCAGGCCTCGGGTCAGACTAATCCCATTTTTTTTTCGTTTCACTGCGCCTGCACTCGGAAAACCTTTTGGGACCGTCACCCTATCACGCTCGTTTGTTTCAGACAACGCTTTGTACGGCGTTCGGATTAGAACGTAAACGGGGAACCGAGCGACAAAATTAACGATCCCGTGTGCGCATTGTCTTGTAATCCAATTTCGATTAATTTAGCGAACCGAATCTGTGACACTTTCCCCGTGCGGAGAGTGGGTTTTTTTGTTCATAGAGTGCCACTCATGATAGTCTCATCAAATCGGGTGTCAGCTTTGGGGTTATTTCTTCCAATTAATCGAACACTGCTAATAGAGAGAGAGAGAGAGAGAGAGAGAGAGAGAGAGAGAGAGAGAGACGCGCCGAGCTTGAAGGGTTCGTTACCATTTCAACGGGCAGATTTATTCGTTAAAGTCTAAATTTTGTTACGGTGAAAGGAGAAGGGATTTTCTGAGAAAGAAAGAGACAGGGCGAAAGAGAGAAAAAACACAGCATGAACGCCGAAACACATTGTAAATAAACTTATTAAATCAATCAAATTTGAAAGTCAATTGTTTTCCATCGCTTCCGCTGCGACCGGCAAAGTGTCTGCCGGGGGACTCCATCCAAACGCCCGTGGGAATTTTGCCCCACCCCTACCGAATGGTGGCCGCGAGCGAGTAAAGCACACATTTCGGGGGAGAATTCGAGCATTTCCTGCGGCGCCTCAGGACACTATCGATAAGCGAATGAATTATGCATGCATCTTGATAATGCCCGAACGGCACTTACCGGTCCTCGCGTCCACCGAAACCCGAAGCGTAAGCGCAAGAAAAGTAAGTAAAAAATGCAGCAGCCCGGCCCGGAAGAATCACTGGGAGGGAAACACCCGGCACCCGGAACCGAAAGTGGACGCGTGTTTACCTTTGGGGTATGGCTTTTACCCCTCACGCAATTTCATGGCGTGTGAATTGTTTGTACATACTCGCTTATTGTGTTCCTTTTTCGTTGGCATTGGTTTCGTTGGCTTTTGTGGTGTGGTGAGGGTCAGCCGAGCAGAGAAAATGCAGTGTCTTGTTTGGATGCATTTCCGAGCTCGAGCTCGCGGTAACAGGGGGTTGAAATCTTTTCGTACTCCCTATCCCGAGCGAGCACGTTATTATCCATATCGCACGCCGAAGTCACAACGATCTGTAGCAATTGAGACGTTCCGTGCTGCCCCTCGATCCGATTCGAGTTCGAGAATGCAACGTTCTCGCTAGCGCCGGGATGAGCGACGCTGACAGCGCGGGGAAAAGGATTAAACTCGTCCGAGATTAAGATATCGATGTCAGGCTGAACTGACGGAAGAGAGATTAAAAATATTCATAACAAACACTGCATAAGCTGCCGTGTTCTCACAAACATGGAACTGGGGCTTTTTTGTTGCTGTTGTTCCTTGATTCCTTTCCATATTCGTGTGTGTGTGTTTCTTGTGAGATTTTCCACGGTTCGCACTTCAAACGGATGCGTGCGTTTCGAGTCTTAATTCGTAGTTTAAGCCTCTTTTCTTACTCGGAAGCGCATCATGCGCATTCAATCTAGTTTTTTCTTTCTTCAATTCCACCTATAATTATACTTTTGATTTGTGGGATTTGCCATATCAATTAAGCTTCCGGTCCCTCAATCCGGTCCGTCCAGCCCGATAAACCGGTGTGTGTACGGATCCTGTGAGCAGCACGGAGAACGATGAAAGCATCCTGTATGGTGCACGTTAGCAGTCGATTTTCCCAGTGCGATCGGAAATTAAGGTAATGTGATACTGTTCTTCAAAGAGGGAACCGATGAAGGTTTTGCAGTTTGTTTGATGCACTGGAATCGACGGTGCCGACCACAAACGTGAGAACACAATCGAAACCATCGTCGTGCCGAATAGGCTCGGCTGAATGGGCTGGTATCGTTTAACATGGCCAGCATGGAAGGAAAGAAAACTAATTACTTTAACTGAGCGTACGTTCTGGTCGTGTTTAGGTGATGCGTTTAAACACCGATGAAAGTGAGGTAAATGGACGAAAAGGCATCATTATTTAATATTCTATTAAGTTCGCAACTAAGTAACGTCTGAATTTTATGATTTTTTTTCTCAAAATTGCATCGAGTCAATCGATATATTTTTCATCATTTGTTATGACTTTTTGCCATGTTTTCAGAAAATTTCGCATTCCTCTGGCCCTCTGGAAGCACATACCAGCCAGACTGCAAAGTCAATGGAATATATCAGATGAGGAAGCATTTCCCATTTCAATTAATCCAGGCAAATCTGTTGGCCGGCAGGGTAACGTGCTCTAGGCTTCAGTTCATTAGGATCCCATGTTGTTTGTTTTTGGACCATTCCTAAAGAATGCAATCGCTTGGAAATGGCTTAGAACGCCACTCCTAGAGTATAAATTTGTTTTTTTTTTTGCGTTTGTTGAAATTGGTATGTCCAGCAATGCCTCCAGTTCTCCAGTGTCCTCGAACGTTTATGACCGTCTTTTGCGATAGCAATTTTTGGGGTCGAAGATGCCTTTTATGCAGCGAAAAGCATCGAGTCCATACACTTTCACAATCATCCGACGAGGTTCAGCTAAAGCTGCGAAAACAGAATAACTTCCCGCTAGTATCCACTATTGGGAACTTCATCAAAATTGCTCGTTGGCCCAGCAAATTAACACTAACGGACGAATCCGGTGTCAATTGACACTTTTGCAACTTTGAGCTTCGATAACTCGAAAACGGTTAGAGATATCGACAAACGGGATTCATCAAAAGTCTTATATTTTTGCAAAGTTTTTTTTTGAAGATTTTCAAAAGTTTTAAAATCTGTAAATTTCGGAAATACAACTTGTTACTCCTTTCATGAAAATCGAGGTGTCAATTGACACCTAGATTTTCACACCTAGGCTATTTTTGGCAATTGTTGACCGATTGGCCTGAAACTTTCACCAGTTGTGCGAAAACTATTCTAGTTTCATAATCCGTCGAGTTTGTGACCCTACCCCATCCCGTTTGCTCCCCAGCCCCCCTCAAGTAAAATTCTGCCGACGTCAACATTTTAAAAACCTTCCGAACTATACGTAAACATTTTTGGAGCCCGAATTCCATGGACCACTGCCGCTGTGTGCCCTTTCATGGAATTCGGGCAACGAATTTTTTTACGTATAGTTTCAAGGTTTTTTTTAATTTGGAGGTCGGCGGATTTTCACTTGAGAGGGGCTGGGGAGCAAACGGGAGGGGTTTGGGTCACAAACTCAACGTATTATAAAACTAGAATAGTTTGCGCACAACAGGTGACAACTGGTGCGCACAACTATTTGACCGTAAGTGTCAAAAACAAACATTATTTAGTTGCGAACCTAATACTATACCATTAACCATGAAACCGATGTGCGATAGTTCGAAGCTAATCTATTAATTGACGTATTTGGTTATTCATCCAACCATTGAAAAGCACGAATATTAACCCCCGATAATAATGAAATCAGCGCTTGCACTCGCAATAACAAAGCACTACCAATTAAACACTCCAATTATGCAACTAACAACAATACAACAGCGCAAGCAAACCGAACCGGGACGACTTCGTTCATTCCATCCACGTTTGCCTCCCCTATCCGAGTCTCCCTTAAAGTCGGCGATTTATGTTTTTAAAAACCATCAAAACCCCCAGTAATCGTTTACAGGACGTACGAGCTGAGTCGGACGAAATAATAAACTCGGGAAATGAATTCGCGCGCTCTTGTTAGCGGTCCCAACCGACACGGATCGCGCAGATGGCTGGTGGAAAATTAACTTTTCGGCTTCGGTACCAGTTTCGGAGCGGACTTCATTATTAGATCCGCCTGCTAGTTTTCTGCACAATGAAGGACTGCTTGCCGGGCGGCCAGGACGGCACGGGGAAGGACACCAAGGACGAACGAATTACCGCTCGCCGATTAATCAGGCACAAAAGTCAAGCACGTACGTACGTCCCCGTAGGGTGTGTAAGCATCGGTGTGCATTTAATCAGCAAAACACCTGGCTGGATGCTGTGAGCGAACCGTTTTGTGGCACGTTTCCACCACTACGGGGGAGGTGGACGATTTTTCCCCGTGTGTCAGTTTGGCTGCTGCACGGTTCGTGTGGAAGGTAATCAGACTGCGAGCCGCCGGACGGTTCGTTTTGCTGACCTTTAACTCTGCGGCCGGCGACGAGGAAGTGATTTCTTCGCAAATGACTATGGGAATCGCGTATTTTTCTCTTTATGGGCATGGGTAGAAAAATAATCCTTTCCTAATATATTTTCTTACTCACGAAAAGTATTACGAGAATAGTTTATTTTCCGTTGTTGCGATGATAAGCGCACGCTGGACTGACTATTAGATTGACCATTATTGAGTAAAAGAAAACTAGCAGTGGAAAGTTGCCAAAAAAGGTAAAATGTCCCGTGGCAGAATGACAACGAAGTCAAATAAAAGTATCCCAAAAACATCACAAAAATTTCGATTCCAATGGGTCAAAAGGCCAAGTAGTAAATATGAAGTGAAGAAAATCATTGCAATACACCTGCATAGTCTGCAATGGTAATGATGAAGAAATCGAAACTTGAAGATATTCTTGGCGCGTTTCGATCCTGCGGGCTGTTGCAAACTGTTTAGTTCCTAGCAGACTTTTCATTGAATGGAGTTTGAGATCATTATGTCCATTCATATTGCAAGCTATCGAAGCATGTGCATAAGCTATCTGTGTCTAAAGTGAGCTGCCTATTAGGACTTATATTGCGTGTTAAGTAGGAGTTTAAGGACCTAATGTTGTAGCAATATGGAATTGGTAGGATCTTTTTCGTTCAAAAACAGGTTTTATCATAGCCCATGGTTTCACTCATCTAACCTTCGTGCTTGTCGTGCACGATCTCCTTCAAGTTGGTGTATTTAAGTAGCATAGACGAATGACCGCTTAGTGTTGTTAGATACGCTAATATTGATGTTCCAAGAAAATTTCAAATACCGATCATAAGAATAGATCTGTTGCATATTTATTTACTTTTGTTTGTTTGTTGAGATGTTTCGCGTGTGCTCATTTTGGTTAATACTTTATGCTTGCTACCAATAGATGCGATCAAAACCAATTACGCTAACCTAGGCACTGATAATTATTTTTTTAAGCATAATGTTTCTAATTCTACCAGCAATAGTAGTAACTGACGTTAACAGATTTTTCGAACATCAGAGGAATGTATATTCCCTTGATGTTTTCAATGTTTTATAGCTAAACATATTTGTTTTCTTCGATTACGATCAAACGATCCGGTGCAGGACGTTCAATCGCATTTGACAAATTCAAAATCGCATTGAAGTTAACGGGTTTAAGCTGGTTTTGATATGTTTGAATTTAGTTCCAACACCAGGCACGATTTAATCCATGCTGAACCAAGTACTATTACATGAAGCTTTTAAGATCTATATAGTTTTAAAATATTAATGCCCAAGTATCGACGCTGATAAAAATTGTCATAAGAGAAAGATAAAATATTTTCCTTAGCTTCTTCTACTAAATTTAACTAACAAGAAACTAATTGCTTCATCTACGCTCCATAAAGAGAGAAGTCACCAAAACTCATAACATTCTAGAATTTAATTGTGTAAATATGATGCCAAGACTGATCGTCTTGTTCTTCTCTAGTGTAACGACTTACATGACCATGGCCTAAGGGTCTGCTCAGCTCAACGATGCTTAGATTACGTTTGGTATCACTTTAGACGGGTAGCCCAGAACGTTAACCATATAAACGTTTTTGGGCTACACTTAATTTACAATAATTCGTGTGAATTGAGAAAGAAAAATATAAAAAAGAATAAATCAAATTAGTGCAAAGAGTTAGAGAGATTATTACAAAAGAGTATTGGCTCTCGTGGGCTTTAAAATACAAGTCTATCCTCAATTCGGTTTGTGAAATTAATTTCAATTCAAGTGAAATCATCTTCATCTTCAATAAGTATCTGCTAAAAGGTTAAAATGCATTCAAATATTACAAGAAATGAGATTTTAAACGTAAATATGTACAATGAACATACGTAAATATGTACAAATCGACTTATTTTGACCACGTGAGCTGTCAGTGTGCACCAACGCCTTCATCGACGCCATATCCGTGCCAGGCGCATACCACCACGGTCGAGACGCTTGGGTTCAATTTAATTTTCCTACGGTTGTCGTTTCGATTGCGAAAGTCAATCAACTCATCAGCTTCATCAACTCCCGGCCCCGGACCTTGGCCCTCGCGCGCCGCGACAGGAGTTTTCCACTACAAAGGACAGTACTCGCGGTGGGCCGAGTGGGAGGAGGAGGAGTCTGCCAAAGGGAAATAATATAACGGCGTCAGCGGCGGCAAAAAAAAACCCTTTCGTACAGCCAAAGCCGATGATGGTGATGATGATGAAACGCAACAACAAACAGTGCCGCGATCGTGGAGGCGAAATTCGCCGCTAGAAGCAATTTTCTTCCGTCGCTCGATGGGCGGTACACCCGTTGCATTCCTCCTCGCTTCCTGTTCGACCCGGTTTTTGTTTTGTCGAGCCGGCGCTATGCGAGGAATTTTGCAAAAATTAGTCGATGCTGAAGAGACTGATAACGTGAAACTTATTACTGGGAAAACCATTCCCTTCTTTTCGTAGGAGATGCTCGCGAAAATATGTTCATTCGTTAATTTCCGTTACCTTTTAATTCATTAGGGTTCCCGGAATCAATTGAATATGATTTCTATTTCAGAATTTAGCGCATATCATCAAAGAGAGCTTCATGGTATGTTGTAATATTTAAGTAGTTCATATAGCCTATTTCTAGCAAAAGCATATTGAAAGAAGGCTCAACACCATTGAATCCTCTTAACATTTTTACATCAACTAATTGAGTTCACAGGATGTGACGTCAACAACATCAAAAGAAACTTGTATTCTTATATTTTTATTATAGCGGATGAAATGAGTAGCACATTTCAAGAACAAAAAAATGGAATTAAAATATTATCAAAGAAGGTATTCATTTTACATGGAATTCTTGAAATTATTCAATCAAATAACCAACAGGAGCAGGAAAAAGTTCCATAAAAAAAACAATCTCCCAACCAATACAACGATGACGGATGAAAAATGACCATATGCACTTCTGACAGTGCTTCATTAGCCGCGATATCGGGCCAAATTGTGACGGGTAGGAACCGAATACTTCGACGCGGCGAACTCCGAACCGAATGTCACGCTGTCCCGAGGATACTGCACTAATTAATCATCGAAAAAGTGCGCGCGCACGAGGCGAACAATAAAATCGCACCGTGTCCCCGGTGTGTCCCAACACGGGCCAACCAATCTCAGCGCCACCATCGATAGGACTATTTGGCAACGCGCGCGCTTTTTTTTTTTCTTCTCTTCATTGCTTCTCACCGTTACCGACCGTGTCGTCCTCTCCGCTCCCGCAGGCGTGCAGGCCGCGTTGCACCGTGCCGAAATAATTTACGACATGCAGCCGACCGGTTCTTCGCGTCACAACCAACCTCGGTCCCACCGGCGAACATCATCAACATCATCCAGTCCGACGCCGCCGCCGCCGCCGCCACTGCCGTTCGACAGTGTTGTTCATAAATCTTCTAATGAAGCATTGCGCTTCCGCCGCGACGGTGTCCCAGCGTGTACACGGTCCGTGCGCATCACAGCTCATCTACTCGCTCGCGCAAAACATTTGCGCACCGTCACCATCACGACGACTCTGGCGCGATGCCGGTGGCGGCGGCGGCGACGACGGCAGCCCTCTCGCTCGCACCCTTCCAATGTCCTTCCGATTAATCTACGCAGCAACACGGAAAAGCCGCCGTCGCCACCGTGTACCGGGGCGCCCGACGGTTGTGCATGCGCGGCGGACGAATAAAAAAAGCACACACACACACACACACACACACACGCCGGTGCCCTTTGGCGGCGTTGTCACATTTCAACGTCGCGCAGAGAATGACAGCCCGGAAATGGGAATAGTGATAGATAGGCATGTGTGTGTGTGCGGACAAAAAATCGTCAGCACTGTAAAACCACCCCTTTGCCATCAAAGGAAGCTGGGAGGAAATAAAACAACAACACACATACGAAAAAAAACGAACGATACGAAATCCCCTCCACGCTCTAGTAGGCCATGGCGAGACGAGTGTGAGTGGAAATTGAATTTGATTTATAGAGAACGCATACTCACGCCGTACTTCCACCGTAGAGCAGTGAGCCGATCGAGAAACGCGCGCGCGTCCCAAAACCCTTCGGGCTCGTACAACCGGCCCGGGCTGTTGTAGTTCGTCGATGATGACGATGCTTGTCACACGCGGCAGGGACGTGTAGTGTGACGTGCAGCTACTGCAATCCGCTATCGATTCCCCGACACAACCACAATTCCACGGCAGGTTTGAGGCGTCATATAGCCCAATCATCGCTACTTGGGTTGTAATTGCCCAATGTAGATTGATTATGTACGACAAAAATTAGTATGAAATTTATAAACAAGTATGGTGGATGATACCAATAGTCTAGCAATACTTTAAAGTATGAAAAAATACTGGACGCAAATCAAAAGAGCATTTTTAGACATCAATGACTCCTCGGGGATTTGAATTTCTCTATTTGTTTCCAATAAATAAGACAAACGCAACTGTTTACACAATCCTAGCACTTGTGTCTATCTTTCCATGTGTCTTTATGAATTCTTGCACATCATAATAGCGCTTTTTTCCTTTTATTTATTCTTCTATCGGCTTTGTTCAGCCACGTGCCCCTATTGAATAGCCCCCGTTTCATCACGTGTTGCTGAGCGTTTCTGATTTCTTTTCGAGTACCCAATTAAGATCATTGAATTTGTATCACATTTAAGAGATGAAATAATGTGTTTTGATTGCAATTTGAGCTGATCAAGCTAGAAGCAATACTGTGGCATAACTTTAAAACATTATCTATCTTAAAACTGATGCGTTTTGAATGATCATGAACATCTTTTGTATAATCACCTTCCGCATGACAAATGGCTAGTGTATCTCGGTTCCTGCAATACTGATTGCTTTGGTGTGCAATATGAAACTCACAAGCCAGACAGACACACACAAGTTTCTTGATTGATTTTCCCTTCAATACCTCAGATGCTTTTTAGGATTCTCTTCTCTACGTTCCTGCCCATTCTAATGACCCACAAAATCAACAAATTTCGTACCATATTTAAAACCCTAACAGCAACCTTCTATCAAAACCCTAAACCCAGTTCCGGTGGCATGTATTGGGCTCGGGACATAAACATTCCTGATTGCGTGCGACGCTTGCGTGGCCACCCTTCCACGCGTCGTTCCAGCGCTAGAGTTGTGCTGGAGCTAAAGTGCCAGGACGGTGCTACCACCAGAAGCCGGGTGTTTTTTTATTATTATTTTCATCAGAAACACGGTTCCATCGTTAATCACCCGGGAACCGATGGGTTTCCGAAAGCGAACGAGAAAAACTGCACGTGTCCACATCAGCCACAGGGGAGGGTGAAGGGAGAGAGCGAAGGGACAGAGGACGACCGGAAAGCTCCTGACAGTTCTGTCACTTTCCATACCAGGTGTCACGGTTTGATGTTATTTCTGCCTCCTGCTTTACCCAGGGACGTACCGCGGCCCCTCGTCACGTCCCGCGCCCCCAGAGCGGGGATCGGGAGACCGATTCCAAGGATTTTCAACGAGACCATGAAGGACAATCTGGCACACCTTTTCGCCGACAACGGTGCTTGACACACGGCTTTGGATTCCCTATTTCTCGGTTTCTATTTCTTTTCAATCTCTTCTTCACTCGGCACGCACACACACACACACCTTCCTCCCTCCTGGCGCGCTATCCTTCGGTGTCTCCTTTACGCTTCGGCTAGTCCAAGGACTCTCGAAGACCGAGGGCACACACCGATACTTCAATCACGGTTCCTACCATATTTCACCTTTTTTTTTGCTCCTCTCGTACGCCTGTCGTCCTTTCTTGCCTATCGCTTTGTTCCCGATCGGCGATAT
The DNA here is from genome assembly GCA_000349145.1 of Anopheles dirus. Classification (NCBI taxonomy): domain Eukaryota; kingdom Metazoa; phylum Arthropoda; class Insecta; order Diptera; family Culicidae; genus Anopheles; species Anopheles dirus. The sequence continues at coordinate 1,413,646 of KB672869.1, read as the reverse complement.
TTCGCCCATATCCTGCCATCGATCGGTTCAGGTTTCGTGATCGGCACGGCGGGCGAAGGGAAACCCAGCCCGGAGCGGATGCACTTCCCGCTGTGCGGATCAATTCCAGTGCGTCGTACGGGCGTCGAATACCGCCACGCACCGTTACGGACGCGAGACAGCGACCTCACCCGGCAGGGGCAATACATCAGCCGAGGGTCACCGCCAACGCGCTGGCCGAAAATGGCGTACAAAGTGACGTGCTCGCAGCGTTGAGGACCGTCCGGGCAGAGCGGGGAGTTCGCGCGACGGTAAGCGAACGGTGTGTATTGATTGCGATGCTGTAACATTCTAGCAAGGACATAACTTTTGCTATGTTGATGACACGTGCAGGGACCAGATGCAGTCCTGGAACGAGCTGTGTCGTTTCACCTGGTGGGCAATCAACTCCATTCTTTTGTGTTAGAAGCTATGCACCAATGTGAAACCGATTTATTTTTGAGTTTACATGATTAATTTAAAGATCCGTATTAGCTTCTTGGTTTGAAATTTCACATTAAGTATCCAACCGATATTTTTAAGTTTGCAGTTAAACGTACTTTAATTTTAGTGAGCTTGATAAGAGATATTTCGATGTTTTGATCATGTTCCGCCCTAGGACTCACTGCGTCTCTTTTATGATAATCTTTTGTGCTTTTCTTCTAGGATTATTTTATGTTGTGGCCAATAGGCCAATCGATGTTCGATGAAGTTTGAAGGATTCTTGCTCTAAGTATTTGAACGCTTGAAGTTTGAGCAATAAGCTTTCGGAATTAACTGTAATAACCTGTTAAGTTTGTGACTGTTTACTAAGCAAAACACCCGCTAATGGTATCAGAGGTAGCACATGTTATTGTTCAATTTGGGATGGGTAGAGGAGTTGAAAAACATTTTACAAATTAGTTGAAATATTTTAAATGTAATTTCCTTGATTTGGAGCATACAACTCGAACAAAAAATCTTTTCCAGGACGATACATATAAATTATTACTTTGGGTTTGATGAAGCTTAGGCTTAACTACCCAAACTAAACCAGACTTTGAGTTATAGTGGAAATCAACGGCGATAGAACTCAATGGGAGTTGACAATGGGATGGGATTCAGTGAGTTGTTGTAAGACGAATAAACTCTGCGATTTGAGGACAAGCTATCGTTGGAATTGAAATTAGCAAACAGCATCGTATTATGAGGTATAGGTTTATAGATTTCAATACTTAGCGTTATAGTACTGATTGTTGACAGAATCTTTAGGGCCAAATCTGCTCTTAATATTCCATAGACCTGCGCATGGAAGAATGACCGAGATAGAGCATGGTACATGTCTTGTTGTGTAAAGACTTTATAAATAAGCATGTAATGAAAAGTACACGAAAAACGATGAACGTTTGTCAAGAAAATCACAACATGAAAAGTTTTCCAGAAATCATAAAAATAATCCATTTTAACTGTCTATACAACTCCAATTTTTAGTACAAACCTGTCATTCATTGCTATTAATTAAGTGATTAATTACCATTAAGTGATACGGTTATACTCATGATTGTAGTTGTTAAAGATGTGATACTTGAAGCCTATTCCTTAACTACATTTAAGATCAACCAAATAAAATTGCATTTACACAGTGGTATTCTAATAAAAAAATACATAAACTATTGTCACATTGTCTACAAAAATTCTGCAAAAAGTAGACACGCACCGCACCATTTACACATAAGTCCATTTATGCTATATTCTCATTGCAGTGCACAATTTCCCCTAGCGCATACCAAGGCCTGAGGAGCGTACAAATCAAAACACTAAATGCTTCCGCGGCAGCACTCTGCAATTGTACCAACAAATAATACATCCATTATCGTTAGTCCCATTGCTATTGCTGAGTTCTTTATTGTGCTTACCCTTCCTTCCAATTATGCTGCCGAAACCTTCGACTTCTTCTTCTTGTTTTTCTTATCTCCTGCCATGATCTTCCCCGCAGTTTGTCGAAATTGTCAAACTTATGACAGCAAAAAAAAACCCACCGCTATCAATGCGCTCTAATCGTCAATTTTTATTGAAGTTTTCCGACGACCCTCGAGATGGGCACGACGCAATGTGGTTACTCCTATCCCGCACTGATATCCCGTGGTGGTTCCTCCCCAAAAGCAATGCGCAGCGCGGCATTGAGATGACATCGACGTCGGTACAACTTGATCCTTTTTATTACGCTCGCCGATCGCTCTCATCAAACCGCATATGCACCCGGCACGCACATGGGATGGGAAGATAATTTTACAACCGCGAAAGCAAACATCCCGTCCTTTTGGGAAGGCGTGGATATGACAACCGTGGTTTAAGGGGTTGTGGCTGAGTTATGGTCGATAATTTTCGGGCAGGAAGCTCCTATCTTCACGCCATGATCGCTGCAGAACGCTGTGTGAACCGGATTGGCCAGTTGCAAACCGTTTACAAATCGGTGGTTTACATATCCAATCTAGGCGATTGACGGCCGCGATTGGGAAAAGAGATCCTTCAAATAGGATTATTAAAGCAAAAACACAGCGAACGGATGAATAGTTCATTTCATGAAGCGTATCATCCGTTTCATTTAATCCAAGTAGCCTAGCTGACGCATGACGCATGATATTCATTATGGACATAACAGACCCTTGCACGCTCATCTAAAATACGCCTACTGTGTTTAACATCGAAGAGGATAAGCATTCTCAAAATGCCTTTTGTTCCATCCTGTTTACTAAATCACAAGGAAGAGTCCGTAGAAATATAACGAATACTATTCAACGAAACTAATATTCAAGGCGGTTGATAGTATGCAAACGTTAAACATTACTTCCCCATTTCGTGGCAATTCTCATCGTCCGCACAAAATATCAACGGTACCTGCATCGGATCGCTTACTTAATATTGATGGATTTCCATACCGATAGGTTCCTATACTAACAGATCGATTCCAAGCTGCTCACTGTGGCTATGTGGTCCGGAAATCCCACAAAATATTCTCTCCGTTCGTTCCCTCATTGTCCGGTGCTTATCCGAAACGAAATCCGCATCGCAGTGGGTTCCCGTGGTCGACGGTGACGACACCGGGCGATGACGACGACGACGACGACAGCGTATGGCAAAAGAAAACTGTTTACAGAAGCAAAATAACGATATGAAATATTCACAACCTGGAGAACCCCGATGATGTGCACCGAGTGATACGGAATCCATCACCGTCGCACCGTCCGGATGCAACGGATGCAACCCTGCCAAACCGTCAGCGCTGAAGAGCCGGCTTCCCGAGGAACCGATCCCCCAGGGCGGAATGTAAACAGTCCAGCACACATGTGCGCTGCGAAGGTGGCCCGCGGAAGCGTGTCGGTAGGTTTCTTATAAGCCGCTTTACTCCACGCAGGCTCCACGGTCGCTCGCCACGCTAACCTCACCAAACCGAGCAGCAAGCAACCCGGTGACGACCGTGCAACCCGGAATCACCGTGCCACCCCGTGCCACCCACGTGGGGCCAGCGAGACCCCGGGACGACCACACGGGACGATCTTCAAATATTGCTTTCCCGGTGCTATCTGCGGTATCATTTTAGCACGGTTTCCTCCCAACAACCACCGGCCACACGCACCGCCCCGTCCCGGATGTTTGAAGGGGGATGCGCGTACAAACAGCAATCAGTTTCCTCGCTTAACCATGCGACATCCGGAATGGGTGGGGGGCGCCCACAAGCGTCGATGGAAATACATCTTGAGCAGGAACACCCGAGACGGCGTCGTCGGCGAAGCATTGCGGACAGCAAATCAGCAAACATCGTCGAAGGACATACTCACAGTGTGGTGGTCGGGTTACAAAGGAGGAATGAGTTCCGGGTGGTTCTAGGCGTAAATCGCCGCAGAGGATTTTCGGGCACATGCGACTACGAATGAGATGTTCGGCTACCAGCCCACCTAGTTGGCGCATATTTAGGGGCTTAAAATGCCTTCAATCTAGTATTTGCCGCACATGTGGTACTGAGGAAAGGGCATGTTGGTTAAAATTAGCAGAATAGTTGCAGATCGCAGCTCGATCATGTGCCTTTGATAGTATTGTTGCAATAGATGAGAACAACGCTTGTTTGTCTGGTGGTAAATATGAAACAATTTTTGGTGGATTATAGTTCCATTCTGAGTTCTGACTTACGGTTTCGACAATCGGCTCAAAACGAATGACAAAACAGTTGTTTTATCGTATTAAACTTTTTTTTATCAAAAGATTCAATTTAATTGTCAATAAATACAATAACTAAAGGCTACAGGCATCCAGCCAAATCATTCGAATAATGTGTTTAAATAACCGAAATACAAATGGCCCATAGTAATAACAAATAATGTTAATAATATTAGAGTATGTAATTAGAGTCAGACAGACTGAAGTTTTTTTAAAATTATAGCAATTTTCAATATAGAACGTAATATGGCATGAAAAATATATAAAATTCATCAAAAATGGAATATGTTAGGGCCATAATTAACCCAAGCTAATAAAGGTAGTTTCTTACGTTTAAAAGCTATCCAATTTTTTTCTGCACAGTAACTCAAATTATCAAAGTTAAAAGGTGGAGTAAAATGAAAATAAAACAAAAATATAAGCAGAAAATTCATTTGTAACATGGTATAACTGCGTTTGAAATATTAGAAGATCTTCAACAATGCAATAATAGTAATGACCCATCGCAATGACGGCTTTCGGGGCTATATTGTACAATTGCCCTCCTTACTTGACGTATAATCACTGTTGCAGCTAATAGAAGAAGTTATCTGGTTATGAAGTTTTTTTTTGTTTCTTTACAAACAGGATAATTTACATTCGAGTTTATAGATTTTTTTTAAATTGTTATGCAATTTTTAAATTTATTCAAAACTGAAATTGATTATCATAAGTGTTATCTTAGGCATAGACTATTATGTGTTGTATAACATAATGCATTTCAGGTTTGAAAGTTTGAAGAAAAAAAAATCACATAAAAAACATAAAATAAAGAATGATAATAAAACAACACGTTTACAAATGAAAAAAATATGACACATACACCTACTTCACACAAAGACACCAGAGCTAAACGAGGAGGGCTATTGCAAAACAAAACCATAAAAATCGTTAAAAAAATTCGTCAAAATCACCACTCGGTAGTTATAGTGTTCAGGTCTCTAATGTATAGAAGAAATACTATTCGAAGAATTTGGTCACTATTTATGTAATACGTTACTGCCATTGAAACGAGATTATACATACAACAAAATATTTCCATGTGCTACCGAACAAAACTATATACAAACAGGAAATAACTTTCTAAATGTAACCTAATTTAGTTCCATGGTTGCAGTGGAATTAAAAAGCGAGGAAAAAATAACAAAAACTGCATTGAAAATACTAAATAATACAAATCATTAGCGTAAACCCATTCAAATTCAACATGGTGTATGCTAAACAAACTTCAACAGGAAGGATTTTTACAAAGTGAAATTATTATCTCAGAAAATGTTTATTCCTCCAAGAAACCCGTTTGCAACTCAAAGTGCATCCCGCTCCTCTCTCTCTCTCTTTCTCTCTCTCACACATACGTACACATACACAATCTCTCCCAGCAGTGACGTTGATGATGACGAAATTTTTATTTGCTCAAATCCTTCAAAGTTCATAGAGGTGACAAACCATCAAGCGTCAGCTTCGAAGCCACTCTCTCCACGCCAAGAGCATGTCACGCAGCGGCCGCCAGATGATGGGTGTAATTGTGGAGTACGCCAAACCCAAGACATCACCGATCCACCCCAGGAGCTCCTCCCGGGCAGGTTGTTTGTCAGAGCGTGCAGTTGAAAAAGTGGCCGAGAGGCCAGTGCCGCGCTGTACGACTTTGACAGGCTATTAATATTTATTACGGCAAACATATACCCTCTTCAGGCACGGCATCCACTTGGCTAGACGAGTGAGATCTCCCCAGCGGGAGAGCAGATTTGCACTCTTGCGAGCGCACACTTTGCACGCTGACGTGCAGGGAGTGATGCAGTTGGAAAGTAGCAACATGTGCTCTAGCCTGTCGGGGCAGAAATGGGGACGCCAGAAGATGTTTTGGATGTCGCAGCTTTTCGCGACCAAAAAGCTGAATTGCCAGGAGAATAAAATAGATAAACTAATTATTAATCACAATTAACAATTATGGCATACATGGACCAACAACACAACACATGACCATTCCATCAATTTGTAACACACGACGATCATTGTATTGATTCAAAATTTCTCCCATAAGACTAATCAGTGTGTTTTTACCATTCGTCACATAGCACCACCACTTTTCGCCATTCGCTTCCGCTTATCACTCATATATCATATGCACGCCGATGCAATCCCTACCTTTACGCCCGTTGCTGGATCAAGGCCACTGATAGGCTGATTGCATCCATCATCTATTAGCATAATTTCAAAATAATGACACCGAAATGGCTATTGGAAATCGATTCAATTAAGTAAATTACCATTAGCCATCGTTAGAACTAATCGGCAGAATCTGTGCCGTGCGCTGTCCGGTACGCGTGCGTACACCTCCCCCCGCATACTCTCATTCCACCGAATCGCTCCTCACAAATCAGGTCACCATCAACGATTCATCAAACCAGACCCCGACCCCGACCATGCCCGCGATGTTATTACACAGCACCAGCGAAACATCGGCAATCGGGACCACCGGGCGCCTCACCGGAACCAGGCGCACGCGGATGCACTAACTTGCCGCTGCTGCTGCTCGTATCTTGCGTCTAATTTATCGACCGAATTAAGCACAAAACAATGGCAATAAAATAAATCTGCCAATCGACAATATGGATGACGGTGGTACGCACACACCCTCCGGACACATGCTCCACATCCTCGGCGGATGAAAAACCACCCATCCACCGAGGTGTGTGTAGGATGAAGCAGGGCAGGTCGGCGAATTGCAGGGCCTGTTCAAGACCTGTGACACAGTGGTGTCGTGAAGCGTGTTTGTAGGGTTTTACATAAAATTATATTTTTGATGTGAGTAAATCATTAGAATGAATGACAGTTGGATACTTCTGGGCTAACATGCTAAAAGTATTTGTTAAAACTGTTCACTGACTTATTACATAACGTCTAGCGTATGTTTTCATTTCTCTTAAACTATAGAAATACAGCATTAACAAATGTAACTGATATTTTTGAATATTTATTTATAAATATTCACTCATTTTTACTGCGGTTCTTATCCCAATAGAATTGAAATGTTTGTGATAGACAGTGAAACCTGATAAAAATAGCACCTACGGGATATAGCAAGCCTTTCAAAAATGCACATTTTTACAGTCCCTTGGTACTCAATACGTGTTTGTCTCTCAAAGATGGAAAGTCTTCCAAAGATGAACCTTATGAACATACACATGCTTTTTGCACACCAAGATTCACAAAGTCGGCATTGCTCTCGCGCTATCGCCTGTCAGCTGGTTTGCGATGCGTTTACAGTGTGTGGTTGAAAACTCTGTGACATACCAAACTGATTCCATGGAGAGTATTTCGTAAGTATTACCTGTTTCGTATTTTTTTACATTAAAATTGAATATTGTATAGGTTCTATTCCATTCATACCACACATACCACATAAATCCACACATGTAAGTCAACATTTGGTTTTACTGGATTGAAAGGTGATCTAGGTGAGAATTGTTTCTAGATAATCTTTGTAAATTTCATCAATATCCGTTTAAGAAATATGGAAAATTATCAACTACGCAGAAATAAATAGGACAACTAGATGTATTGTCCAGCGGCAACTAGATGATTAAAAACAACTAAGGAAATTTGAAATTTAGCCCCCAGTGTGCTGCTAAGAAGTATGATAAACTCTGTTACGAACGAATATGGATGAAAACACCTCAAATAAGTAAATATGAACATTAACAACAGTGAATGTAGCATAAAACTGTCCAAAATGCGATGGTTTCATGTCCACTGTATCCATAATGCCTACGCATCCCGACTCACGAACACCGTTGCCGGCAGAGGACGGAGTAAACATCGACGTTATAAATGACCCACCCGGTGAACCGGTGTGACCCCAGGATCGTGCTGGCCCACAACACAACCACCGTATGTCCGTAACATACGGGCCAGAAGAAAACGGCCCCCACCAGCTCCCGGAGGATGCCGGCCACTGCCAAAATGGTCCCGTGCACAGTAACGACTCGATTCGAACCCGACCACGCACGGTGCACGGTATGTGCCGGCGACACAGCGCCCAGCACACACACACACACACACACGCTACAGAAAAGGTAGCACACGCACCAGCAGCAATTTGACCGATTCTTATCGTGAAAGATTATAAATTTGCCGCAAACAAATAAACGAGCACACGGGCACGAGCAGCACCGACAATCAATTCCCATTACGCTCGTAATTGTGACCATTAAATTATTGCGATATTAAAACATGATAAATACCGGTACCGTGCGTTTGTCTTTGGATCCCCGGGCGTACCCGGGGATAGCTGCGAGTTGCAACAGGAACTTCACCATTTTACAACACAGGAAACAGCCCTAGGGGCTCCGTACAAATACTACACCCGAATCACAAGCACGTGCAACGAGGTGGCCCTGGTCCTGGAGCCATCCCGAAAGTCGTTCTTAATTTGCAAAGGCACACACACGCAGGTGTGGACGATTGTTTATGGCACCGATTGTTTTTGTTAGGCCACCTGGCCAGTGCTGCCTGTAAAAGCATCCCTTGCACCCGGCGGTGCAGGAGGGTAACATTTCCATCAACTAATTTCCATTTCCCTCGAAACCCTCGTGAGGATGAGATGGAAGCAAGAGCAAAAAAAAAAACAAGAAAGACAACACATCACCTGACTGACTCTAATCCCCTTTTTTTCTGGCACGCCCAAACACAGCGGACGCGCACTGGGACCACCGATCGGGACCGGCCTTTGTTTTCCTTTGCTCAATTGCTTCCCAGCGTCCTTAACCCCAAATTGGAAAACGACTCTAATCCAGCCGGTGCCAGCGGTGCGACTATTCGTGCGACTGTCCTGCGGGGCGAATCTGCGACGAATCGCGAAATCCCAAACTTCATTACGGCGACGGCGAACGCGATTTTGCTCACTTCAGCACACGGTGCACTTTTTTTTCATCCCTCCGGTGCAGGGCGTATCCTTTTGGCAGAATCTCCGGAACGCTGATTTCAACTCATTTTTCTGCCCCGGTTCGCTCGCCCATTCATTCTGCCCTGTCTTGTAAGATCTCGTCGCTAGTTTGGTTGGCTTGCAAGCTTCTCTTTTTTTGTTTTTCCTGCTGCTACCGTTGTTTCTTTTCACTGGAAAATAATCACTCCGGAGACGTTTTTCGTTCTGTTTTTCCAAAGCCTCTCTTTCTCACTCGCGTCGCACACCACCGTTCTTCTTTCGTGTTGTTGTTTCCCCCGACCGGTTTGCGTCGTTCATGGCAACCGTCCCGAGCCAAGATTTTGCAACCGCTCCTTGGTCCTCCAGGAGTATAGCCGAGCGACAGCGATTTAAAGGATAAAAAGAAAACATTGCTACTGTAATTTTCCACTCGACTGGTTAAATACAAACCTCCCTCCCGGCCGGATCCGGGCAATCCCGGATCGGGTTGACGCAGGGGGCACGGTGGATAATCATGGCGACGTGTGTACGTGAAGTCGTGCGTCTTGGAGAAGCTAAACCCGTGAAGGTATGCTGCGAAAGCGCGCAGGAAAACAACAAAAAACAACACATCTGATGGACACGTTACGCCACTTCCTGACGGGCTGCTGCGATGTGCTTGCGGGGAGGATGAGGATTTTTGTTATTTTTCTCAACCCCTTTGCTTAGGATGCGCTAAGATAAGCGGAAAGTTTATTTTCGCGGTGCAACTGATTGCTTTCGAGGAAAGTTTTGTGAAATTTGTTTAAAAAACGATAGAAAAGGTAAGCTGTAACAACAGTGAACAGTGGATGTTTGTGAACAAAAATGGATTTTTTGTTGAACATTTTAAAACCACAGAAACATTGTGCCTGCAGATAATAGGATATCTTAAACATTTAATTTATCCGAGCTTGCCATGGCGACACATATTGAAGGTAATTTGCTACAATCTTTAAATTACATTTTAAAATAGTAGAACCAAACACAATAATTGGCAATATTCTAACACATTTTTGGGACAATCTGAATTCGAGTTTGAATTTAAAATTATACAAGATTTTTTTTTAGATTCAAAGAATCTAAAGAGAATTTATTTATACATGCTTGAACTTGGCTAGAAGACATATATTACAGGTCATTTGTATAAATTACATTTTAAAATAGAACAACATGCATTAATTATAAAGAATATACACTTTTGGAAAGGACTCTCGAATAAAATTGAAGGTAATAAACAAATATACACAACTAATCCAAATAATGATAAATATTTATAGTTTCATGTACTCAACATATCTCAAGCATAACCATTGTTTTGTTCAAATAAACAAAATATTCCGTGCCGTAACAAATAAGCTAAGTGTAGGGATAAACAGCAAGTGTATGAACAAAGTTTGGCATACCTGACTAAAGCGTTAATGTTAAAATTTAACGATAAACCATATAACATCATACAATCATAACCAATGTTGGATTAATTTCAAAACTACGTTTGCATGAAAGAATGATCATGAACGAACTTTACGAAGAAAAGTCATGAAGGATTTATTGAAGTAATCGTAAAAATTTGAATTGGAATAGTCATCATTATCTTGAAAAATAGAATTGTCAAAATAACTTCAAACTAACTTCACCGGTATTTACGAAAGGATTTGATACTAGCATTCGCATGAGAGATACGTTCAGTATAATCGTTCCGAAAACACTTTTTGATAACAATAGATTGTTTTTGGTAATTGCTGATTTATAAACAAATACCACAAATAAATGTTGATTATTATATTTGCATGGATCCATTCACTAAAGAGAACAGAAACACAAATTTTCTATAGCACAATGGTACAAGGCACGATCTATTCTTTACTTTACATTAGATTACATAATTTGTAGTGGAACAAATGTAATCGAAACAAAACATAATTAAAATTGCTTGCTATGCAACACTTATCAACACGTGCACATGAGGTAAATGAAACGTTATGACTATTTGTTTAACTTTGAGGTGACAATTGTAAAGTTGTCAATTGTACCACTGACCTTGATGAAGTTAGCCCGTACAGTAATGACATTCTGTAATTACCATTAACAGTAGCAGTTGCCAGTTTTGCGACCCGTAACGCAGGCACAAACAAAGGATTTCGGCCGATAACATTCGATGCTTATGTAAACACCGTAAACCCTGTCGCACACAGCACCATAGCCGTCCATTAGAGGCCATTCCCACTTTAGGCACCCACCCAAATAGGCAAACTTTACGGCGTGTGTGCAAACGGACGCCTTCTTCTTTTCGCCACCGGCGCGCGCGTTCGCGTTCTAGCACAGTTAATAAAAACCCAACCCGAAGCGAGAAATAGGTGCGCCAGGATGCTCTTCGATGCCTTCGATAGCTGTCTCGTGGTTGCGGGTCATAAAAGTGGCACAAACCGTAACAGGAAGCCACGAGGGCGAAAGGGGATGGGAGAAGAAAGAAACCATCACAAGTACTTTTGGCACCTGTTTCATGCCGGTGCACCATCCAGCCTGAGTCAACAGCGATTCCGTACCTAGAAGTGTCTCGAGAGGTCAGTGGGCACACTGGCCCACGGGTGCTTTTATCGAGTGAGTGTGTTTACCGCTACTTAGTGGTCAGCCGTAATATTCCCGCTTAGTGAAGGTGTTAACGAAATCGGAATCGACTGCTGGAAGGATTAGGCTTCCCCGAAGTGGTCCACCCGGCCCGGTACCCCGTCGGATTAGCAGGCGATTGTGGGTTGAGAAATGCGTTCCAAATGGGTACCCCCGGGGTGTTGGTTCATGCCGTCTGCCAGCAGAACAGAACAGTGATGGGTATGGGCCGGCGAAAGGAACAGTACACAATTGACCCCGTAATGATGATTATTCAGATTTAGCAAACACATAACACCCTAAGATGATTAGGATTATCGATGGCTTCAGTTTGCCGTTCACCGGTTCGTGGCACTGGGCCGGCCCGGCTCGGACGGTCAGATCAGATCGATCGGGACGCATGCGATAGCGATCTCTGTGCAGCATTAGCCTCATCATCGGCTTGTGAATCGGCCGCTCGTATGTGGTTCCAGCGTTTCAAAGCGTCCAATACGAAGCTTGTCCCAAACAGGTACTTCTGACGGATCAAATCCACTCTCTGCGTGTAGGCTCTCTCTCTCTCTCTCTCACACTCTCTAAAGAAAGCGATGCGAATATCGTATGTGCAAAGTGCATGATAACGTTCCACTTCACTAATGAAACGACTGATCTCTATGGCGAGAAAGTTCTCGGAACGTTCGCTTCCTCTACGTTCTCGTGCTTCGGAACGATTAGAGAGCACATTCAGATCATAGAGTGATCACAGTTTAGATCGGTACGATTCAAAACATCTATCACCGTCACAAAGCGTACCGGTCTGCGCTGATGATGCGCTTTTTTGCCGCCTTACCGGCGCAGCCGTCCGATGAGCGATGGCTAAGGACGGTCGCATAGCCCTCCGGGGGCTCCGGTGGTGGTAACATTCCTGCTGTTCCTTGCTCCCTTCCTTCTAACTCCCTGATGGCCGGTGTCGAAGTGACAAGGTTCCGCCGGGAACTATGTCTTGAAAGAACCATCAATCAGCTTTCCGCGCAGGTATGAAAAGTGCGTGATTCGTTCGGCTCGGGCGACCACACCTGCTAGCAGCGATTCGTTAGACCGCCGAGACCAGACCCATGGGCACCGCCAACCGATCAGCCCATCCGACGCCGTGTCTGTGCGAGCGGCACAGTGCCGCACTGTCTGGGCGGTGATGTCCTCCCGGGAGCGTATTCTCGGCTCGGAATTCCGCCAGGGTGCGATGATCATCAACTTCAGCACATCGTCGCTGGCAGGAATGCGCACTGACACTTCACACAGCCACAACGCCGAGAGGGTCGACAAGAGTCTCCCAGTCCTAGCCGTCGAGAGTTGCCAAGAGAGCTTCGTGCTCTCATGTGGCGATGATTTCAACGTCCGATCGGTGGGAGGCTTCGCTGGATCGCTTCGGAGAAAACAAAAAAAAATGCTTTAAAAAACTCCCATGGTAAGACACCTCAAGTAGCTACCACCACCAGGGTACGCATGCCATAAATTATGTTAATTGATTTTCATCTGAATTAATCGTGCGCCTACTCCAAGATTTCGGATCCGTCAGCTCGGCCGCGCTGATGATTCGAGCCAATGACACGCTCCCGCACGGCAGGGCCGCCCAGACGGGTGCGAAAGAGAACTCCTACCGCTCGAGTGGGGCCCACCGGTACGGGCGGGAGCGCAGCGAAAATATATCATTCATGAAATTTTGAAACACTCGTGGCGCGACACGAGTGGCTTATGTTAGCTACCGGAATCTACGCGCGAAACGCTTCACACGCTTCATTCCCTCGCCACTTGGTTTGCGTATTTAAATTAAACGCGAAATTTAAACACCACTTCACGGCCGCCCTCAAGCGACCCGCGAGACTCGAGACCCCGAGTGAGCGGTGGAAGCGGTACCGAATTTTTGTTATCCCGCACCCCAAAGTGGATGCGCCCCACAAGTGTGGCCACCTCTTTGCGCGCTGGGTTAGTGAGAGGAAACTGATGATGCATAAGTGCGTGCGTCCGTGCCGGGGCCGGGTCGACGAATTGATACGATACCGGCACGAGAGTCGCCGTTTTGACCTTCTTTTCCTAATGGATGGTGTGTGAGAGTAGATTGTCTTGTTGGGGCCTCAATCATCCAATCATGGACGTGAAATGGTTGGACGCGGAATTAAACGCTTTGTAAACTATGCGTATCACTATCATGCGTATCAGTGTGAATTCGTTTTTTTTTTTCATATAAATAGGCATATAAATATAAATTTCTTATCTATATAAGATGCATTTTCGTAAATTTTTCAGCAATTGATCAACCTGTCCCTTTAAAAATTGGGAAAAAATGTGTGATTTGTCGATTAATATTAACTAGTGTGTTTACATTGACAAATACAAAATCGCATGAGGAACAATTAGAAAGTACGGCTTATTACAATTATTATTCATAGAGGTACATAGAGGTACATGTGTATAATTATTATTTTAAATATCAACGTAAAAAAAACCAATCACTTGTTCAGAAACTCAAACATTCAAAGTGAAAACAATTTAAAAGATGTGTATGAAAAGTCCTCCCGTGCTGTTCAGCCGATTTTTCAACTTTACAAACTTTGTTATTATGGGCTTTAACTATACTGCGCTAAGAAAACGAATGTCTTTTATGTAATCAGCACTTTTTAATCCATAAGTTAATTTTAATGCAATAACTCGAATAAAACTGATCAAATGTGAACCTTAACCAAGCGAGTCCCTGCTGCTGATCATAGCCTACTTCAATTAACGGTTTTGGCCTACTGCAATAAATACCGCAACCGCTGAAGGCATCTTCGTCAGGCAATCTTTGATTCTGGACGTTCTAGTGGATGATGGAACGCCATCTGTCCATCTCAATCTGAGCCTGCCACACCACCTCTTTCGGATGACCTCGTTGCTGTTGTTTTTATCGTCTAGTTGCTTCCCAACGCAAGGTCCTGAGAGGTAGGACTTCTGCTTCGCATTGGTCCACCATTCAGCTGAATAATTAACCATAACCATACATGGATAATTGAATATGTATTAGAATTTGTTTATACACGAGAAGCACTTGCATGAAGAGGAGTTGAGTAATAAAGCTTGTGCTAACCTCCAAGCGCATCCTATCTCATTACAGAGCTAGAGAGCTAGCCTACTCGGAGCGTTACAATCAAAAGCTATTTCTTTTACAAAATACTTATTTTACTCATTAAACTTTTTAATTCGTTATTTATTTTTATACAAGATTCATTCATACTGTTTAGTGGATTATGTTTGGAAAATGACTTATTATCGATCAATTTAACAAAAGTTTGTACTTGAGATCAAACCAATGCCCAAAAACAGAGGACGATAATTGTTTTTGTGTAGGAGAGAAAACTCACCCCTCACAAGGCTAAAGAAAACGGTACTAGGGAATGGACTGTCCCCCTTTACAACCGCACAGAGCATTTCGTTCGGCTACCAGAAGTTCTCGAATCCTTCAACATATGTCGACAATGGTATTTGTGATGAACTTGCACAATCTCATCGATTTCCCTGGTCCCGAGCGCCAAACAAGGGAAAAATTCAATTATTGGTATTTAATCAACTTCCAGCTAGTAATTAATTGATTTCTGATTTTTATTACCGTACAGAGGGCGTTTGTTGATCGTAAACATCCCTTCACGCGCCACCGTTTTCAGTTATGCTGTGTAAATCATAACACTAAACATCTTGCGTGTGGTTTTCGTGTAATGATAAGTTGAGGAGATAATGATGCGTGAAGGAGACTAGCGATTGTACTCAGACGAACTACTGTTTGAAAGATAAAACAAAGCGAACGGTAGCGACCCAAATAGATCCCCCCTATACCTAAATTGATACATCACTGGAAACCGAATTTGAGCAGTCACTTGACAGTCAAGCAGTTCAAATTTAAAATTATTGTTTTTTTAAGTTAGATAAAAGCTAATCAGTATTAGAATAATAACAAAAGACAATTTTTAATTGCTGCTGAATGGATGGTAAGTATTTTCATCACATTTGCCGAACTTGGCTTCCAGTGATGTATCAATTTTGGTATGGGGGGGATCTATTTGGGTCGCTACCAAGCGAACATTTAAATGTCATCGATAAACAAACTTTCAAATTCGAAGAAACTTATGCTAGGATAGCCATCATTTGCACAGTTCATGATCTACACAACATGCACATCCTTCCGCCAGCGATCTACCGGCCTGGGTCAGAGCTTACTTTACAAAAATATCAATTACAGCAGAGGAATTAGTTTTCCGCATTGGTTTCTTTTTTTTTGTTTCAACTCGCCGCAACCCTTATCATTGCACCATGTATACACCATCCAGGGACAAGAAATATTCGATTACGCAGTTCCCGCGCCGCCGGTGGCAGCTTTACCGGTCAGGTCAGCCGGAAGGAATCCATGCACTGGCACGGCACGGGATCGCTCGGCCTGTCTGCCTGCATTTCACGGTTATTTAATTATCGACTGAAAGGTGCCGGCTGTGACCGTCCGTTTTGCATCAATCTTTCGAGAGTGTGGTTGTGTGTGTGCGACGGTTTTTTTTATTTTGCTGCTCTTTCTCTCGCTCTTTCTCAATTTGGCTTAACTGCTAACCAAATCCGCATCCGTAACGAACCGGGAATGGAAACCTAGCCAACCGACCGTAAATTTTCACACAGGTATCGCAATGATCAGTTTGCAGTGTGACGGTGGAAAGCAAATTTCTGTTGCTAGTTTGTCGGTTAGCCCCGAGTGGAGTAATTAACGTTTGTACAGCGCTAGAAAATAATTTATATTTTCAGTTCTCTAGGGGATGCCCATAATACACTAAGAACATAATGAAGTTTGTTTTGAGTTATGTACGCATAATAGTTAGAAGTTAAATGTAGCCAATGAATATGTAAGGAATGATTTTGACTTAATAGAATCAACAAAATAGTAAAATGATAAACAATAAGAAAGTTCAAAGAAATAGACTAAAACTAAAGCTTCATCTTTGCCGAATATCATACCATCGCGATGATATGGGAAACCTGGGGAAACTACCCACAATTCACAATGATAAAGAATCCAAAACACATTAACAAATAGCGGTTGTAGAGGAAATCGATCACAGCACAACTACTTTATGCCAGTGTGTGTTATAATGTGAAAGTGAAAGCTGAAAGCTTTATATCAAGCATGACCATCCTCTAGAATAAATAATCATTCATGGATGCTTAGCAATCCCATCTGAACCATCTCCCTTGTCGAGTTAGTCGTTCAATGGTAGTTATGACCGAGTACGCCTTTCCGCCATAGAAAATAAGGATGCTTATTACAAGCTATTCTAAATGTAATAACACTAAAGATAGTTATTTTATTTAATATTGGCCTTTATGTGGCACGGTATTTACACAAAAAGGCCTGTTCCAAGTGCCAACGATGAAAAATAGAATCATATCCTGCCTAGTAATGCTCACATTTTACCTTTTATCTTAGCTTCCCTAGATTTTCTCTAGATCCTTCGGAGATTTATAAGAGAAAGCGATCACTACTAGTTACAAAATTGAAATGGTTTTTTTGTTGTTGTTGAAAATGTTCTATTATTCCATTTTTATGGCAGTTAGTGATTGATATTTTGACATTTGGCCAATTAGTTGAAGGTTTGTGAAGACTTTTCGTACTCCATCCTCTTGGACGTCTCATCAGTTGTTTTGACCAATCAGACTTCGCTGAAATGCTCTTTCCAGGATGTATTTGGGGTATTGAGCGAGCTGTTGAATTCATTTCGAAAAATAAATGTATGCTTATATATTTTCTGGTATTAATAGCTATTATAGTCATTTATAAGAGCATTATGTCCTGTTCAACTTTGAAGTGAATGAACCGATTGATTGAATGTTTTACACCTGTTTAACACGCGTAAAATACCAGCCGAAGTGTCTTCTGATTTACTTTTTGTCTTAGTCACTTTCAACAGTTTTTTGTGTTGGGTGAAAGATATCAACAACTAATGATAGAAGCAGTTTTATTTCATAGAACTCTCTCCCTCTCTCTGATTAGCTACGATCTCAGGCATAAGCTACTACTTGCTACTTCGCAAGCTTCTATGTTCCTATGTCCTTCTGCAGCAAATTAAATACAGAATAACATCCCGCCATAACTGCGGCACAAGCATTCCTCAAAACACCGTGCACCTGCGATCGATTTGGCAATTTCGACACCAGGTTTATAAGCTGGCCCGAGATTGCACGGAACAGAAAACCCGGAGTAGATGTGTCGTTCGAAGGTCGGTAATCAGAAAAAGGCACGTCGTTCCATCATTCGCAGTTGGCAGATTCCGCGCAGACACGGTGCTCCAGGGACGCAGGGTTGCACCGTACCAGCAAAAGTCAAAGTTACCATCGCTCCCTGTCCGGCAGAACAGAGGAGCCGATACGGTCCGAAGAAACTCCTGCCGGGAGCTTCGAGGGTGCTTCGACTTCGAAGAAGGTGCACACACGAGGTCTCTCTCTCTCTCTCTCGCCTCCCGTTGCCGGCGGATCCACAACAAACCTTCAGGATCACCTCCAGGTTCACCTGCTGGGTATTTGGTTTATGGTCGCATTCCGACCGATCGACCCGGCGGGCGGCGAAGGACCGGGCGAACGGTTGGTGGAACAGAGCGAAATGTTCATTCACCGACAGCGAACCTCCACCCAGTTCGCCCCCGGGAGCCGCTACAGTGGAGGAGGTAGAGAGACAACATGGAGTCGGAAATCGCCTGGAATGTGATTTTCGGAACAGACACAGCGTCGCAAAGGGCAGCGCGTCGGTCCGAGCGGGCCCCGGGGTCCGGCAAAAAGGTTTCCGTTGGACGGGGTTCGTCGCCGGAGCAAAACAGACCAAAAAAAAACACACACACACACTGCAACCAACGTGAAGCAAGGTGTGATAATTTATCGTTTTTGGGATTCTTCAGCTGGGCCCTCCCATGGACGGGATCCGCTCTCCCGAGCGTCGCCCGATGGTACCGACCGACCGGCCACCTTCGACCGTGATGGGACGGATTCTCGTATTTATCTCTCTGGTGCGGTGGTAGGCCATTTGGCCAAGATGGATCGGTTGCTAACCCAGATACATGCGTCAGCTCGGTGCGCGTATGGGATGGATGGCTGCAAATGGTAGACTAACGGGAGCCCGAAAGTATTAGGGCCGGGCCAGAAGCTCATGAGGGGAAGGGGGCTGCTGCGGTGGAAGGAAAGGAAAGAAACCCAAAATTAATCTATAACAACGCCATCGATCAAAATGTATTGATGGATTGAAAGATTGCTTCAAAAAGCCTACCTTTGCGTGCTTTAACTGAAGTAATAACGCGCTCAAGTAGAGAGCGCTCATGTCTTAAGTCAGAACCGAACTTTCCAGCATTACATAAATAAGTCATCGATAAGCGGGCTGCGAGAACTTTGGCAAATGTATTAGATCAATTTGTTTCGAAAATACAACACAACATCAACACATGCAGTCGTCAAACAGGGGAAAGGAATGTGAGCTATTTTTTTCCAAGATCAATTTCAATTTCAAAGACTTGCCAATTGAATTTTACACAGCTACATGCGATGTAATGTAATTCTTGCTTTAAGAGGGAGTGTGAGAGCGAATGATTTATATGAATAACTAGTATATGTTTTATTTTCTATTCGCAAGCGCACGCTCTTAAACACCACAGCTTATTCGGAGGTCTAACTATCCAGGCTACTATCTATCCAGGTGCGGAGGTCTAACTATCCAGGGTATTACTTCAGTTAAAGAAAGCCAGAAATGGCAGACCCAAACCTACCAAGGTTGTTGTGCCAGGAAAGAAAGAAGACGAAGCTTTATGAACATTGGAGATTCTGTTCGTAACACTAAGGCTCACATTTGTTGTCAATTGACATTAAGATGGTTGTTTATAAATCGACTCGTGCTGTTTCTTCATAGACGCGTTGTTCGTAGCCAAATCTAGATGGTTATGAAACATTTTGCAGACCTTAAGGAAACATATACTCTATATAAATGATAAAGAACAGATAAAGTATGTCAAGAATAAACACAATACACAACATATTCACAGTCTGAACACTGAATGCTTCACATTATGCGTAGTTATGAAATATGTTGTAATTCTATTGTGTTCTGTCTGTTTGTGAGTTTTAATGTGATGTCATTTTGTATTCCAAAAAGAGAACTGATTAAACGAAAAGCTCAAATGACAACAAAATTATGTGTTCCTTGTCCTGGATTTTCCTATTTGCTGGATTTCTCTATTTCCCAGTACGTGCAGTTCAGGCTATAAAACATAATTGTTTATAGTTTTTCATATTTTCATTACGTTTGACAAACAGGATTGTTATTTGTAGGGACTGGTAGTAGAAATTATAAAAGGTGCAGTAACAAACTAAACGAATTATGGTGTTAGTTAACTTACTACTAGTAAAATTTCCGCCTAATCGGTTAAAAAATCCCTATCCCTAATCGCCTAATCGGTTCTACCGTTTGAAGTATCAAGTTGTGTTTTCTGAATGTATAAACTTTCAAGAATATTAAAACACACACCTAAAATATCAAACTTTTGGTTAAAACCTCGTGTTGGTAGCTCTCGCCATTTTTAAAGCTTAATGTTGCAATTGTGTCAATTGACACCTTCAACGACCGTTAGTGTGAAAACGACTGTATACGAAATAAGAGCGTCATGTAAGAGAGATAAAATGGTTTAGTTTTTGCGTACTTCTTTGTAAAATGCTGGCTCGTGATAGAGTTTCTCCTGTAATAAGAGTAGAACGTGCTTTCGAGAGTGTCTGTTTCCAAATAGTCCCATAATAGTTCATGCCTACCTGCTAGGTGCTTAGACTCTCCAAAAATACGTTACTGCGTATCCAACAACCATGCGCCGTCATCATAAAAAGTTCGTTTCACAAATGTACGTACTCATGTGGCCGGATCAACTGAGTTCGGATTCGCAAGCACCGAAACTCCTTGCCCCGCCTGTCGCAAGCAAGTGCAATCAAACAAATCAACCAGCGTGCTACGGTGCCTGACCTACAGCATTTCTGCGTCGATCGCCTCGAACTCATTACTTTCGGTTCGTAAAACTCGTATTTCACACGTTGGCTGGCCAACTGTTGCGTTTGGCGCACTTCGGGGGCGCTTGGTTAACTGGCCGCGGGAGGGGGCGGGGGGAGGCCCACATATCACCGCCGAGACACAGTTCGCACCCGGAAATACTTTACGAGCGATTTGCGTGAATTTTGCGAATGAATATTATCGCGTTTTCACTCCCTCCGGAAGGCTTTGGCATGGCAACACTGCGAATGGCTTCCATCGTATGAAGATGTCAAGATTGCTTACGATTCTGGAAGGAAGGCTGATTTTATATTTGCCCCATATGTATATTATGAGCAATATGGTAGGAAACGGTATGTTCAATGGGGATATCATAAAAATGATCTGAAGTTTTAAGCAACTTTAAGCAACTTTTTAAATCATTATGTTAGCTATGTGCTACACAAATACGATCGTATATGTTTGTGTATTACAACTTGAGAAGTTCATAAGTTCCTCTAAACAGGTTACTGATTGTATGTTCATGCCACTAGAAAGAGACATATGTGTTTTGTTGCGCCAGCAGAAGCAAGGATGATTAATAAGAGGGTATTTTTTCACAATCAAGTTATGCCACCGAACCAGCAGCGTCACACTGATTCGCCACACCATGCTTATTTTGCAACAGAAGAACCGAACAAATGATGATCACAAAAATCACTTAAATTTCAATGCCAATGGGCTAAGGAGTGGCAAAAATCAATAGATATGTAACTATTGAACCAAAAACTTCTATTTTTATTCGACAGCTCGAAGTATCTCAATTAATTGTAAATGTAAAAAAGTACTTAAAATAAATAGTTTCCAACTTTCCAGCACATACTCCTCTTGTTTTTAGCCTGAATATTGACCAAAAGTATACCAAAATCAAAACATGGATAACTATCCGTGTCATCACTTTTCTCCTCTGCTTTGCACCGCATACAATCAAATTATCTCACAACACAGCCCACGGGCCCACGGGCTGCACCCATTCATTCACCGCTCATTTCGGTGGCAAAATTGCATTTCCCGAAAATCCTTATGCGAAAGCAACAAAGCAACAATGAATCAACACTGGGCTCCGAGGGACAACAACCGCTACCAGCTTCCGTGGCCGTCCGTCGATTGGGATACGTCGCATTCGGCGCGGCAGGAAGAACGATGACAAAATCGGCCCGACCGGACAGTCGCGCGGGTGCGAAAAGAAGACAGAGCATCGACGTCGAGAAGAGGAAACGGGGACGAAGGTGTAAAGTCTTCCTAACACCTAACGAGGAAGGGCTTCGCGGTGGTGATTAATAAATATGACCCATTGAACCAGTCCGCTCGTATTTTCCACGGTGCCGCCACCGGCCGGTACCGCTGTGCGCTGATCAAGAGAAATTTATGATCGAAATCGAAACCAGTGGGGGGGAATTGATTTTTTGTACGGCTTCCTTCCGCACCGCACACGGTCTGCGCGTGAGGCTGGCCAGTGGCGTGGCGTGGTTCCGAATAATCACACACGCGAACGTTTCGGGCAACACATGGTTAGCGGGCCCGTTAAAACGGGAGTAAAAACACAGCCCAGTGTGATCGATCTGTGCTGGGCGCGTTTTTGTTGTTGTGGTAAAAATCACACTAAATGTGCAAAAAAAATATGCTAGGGTGGCAACTAGGTGAAGATTGAAATAAAGCATGTAAACCATTTGATTCGAGAAAATGATGAACGTCCGTAGCGCTTAAAGCGATTATTAATTTAAGCATATGGTTTGTAGGGTTGCACATTATCTTAAATGCAGTATTCAACTCTATTTTAAAGCCAGTTATTTTCTAGAACGTCTTACGGATGTCGGTTCAACAATAACTAAACGAGGTTTGAAAAGTTATCTTTATTTTGAACATTATTAGGAAAAAACACGATATTCACAAAAAAAAATCATATCATAATTTGCTATTCATAACGAACAAACTGCATGGAAAGGATCATAAGACGTTAGGAAAAATCGCTCGAAAATACAACTTTGGCATTCACGGCCGTTCGAAACTGACTGTATTTTTAACGAATTCTAAAACGTTTGCTTTGTTGGATCAAAAAACCGACTTTTTATAAGTGGTCGTGAAGTTATGTTCCATAGAATGCAAAAAAATGAAAAAAATGTAATTAAAATTTCAATATTGTGCATAAGCCACAGAAAGGAATATTGTTCCTTGGTCTATATTACACACTTTACAAAATTCATGAGAAAACAACATTAAAATGTCTCAAATCTGCCATTTTTATTATGTTTCATACGATCCCTTAAAGTAAATATATGTAGCAGTTTCATTGAATTTCAAACTGTCAAATCGTACTGTTGCATGTAAAAACAAAACCTTCCGCCACCCTGCCAAGTAATTACACGATGACACTTTGATCATGATATTAGCAAAGTATTTATAATTTAACTTCTGCTTCTTCAAGAACAAGTTAAAGGCAGCGCTTTATGAGCCGTCGAACAAGACATCGAACAAGTCAAACACGGATCAACCCCATGTAATCATAAAGGAGTGTTCCGTCAGACAGCGTAGAACAACCCAGAACAACACAAAATATCGAACAAGACAGTTTGATTTTGTCTGGCATGTTCGATTCACATTCTTGCAGTGTAAACCTTGGCGACAAATCCGTCATAAAACGTCTAAGCTCGTTTGTTAACAATTGTGTGGTAGTTGTTTTAAATAATTATGTAATTTATGTTACGTTAAAGTGTGGAAATTGAACAAAAACATTAAATAAAAGCAGGGTTTGTCAACAGACAATCGCCAGAGCACCCTATCGAACATGTCTTGTTTGCTTGTTTTATTCAAGAAGAGTTAGAGCGCTGCCTAACGGATACGTGGTAAAATTATCTTAAATTTATAATGAATTCCTTTATATACTATTCATTAGCCATTATTCATGATTAAATCACCTCTGAAAAAACTTTTATTTATTTCTCTTTATTGAGATCTTCTTTTTCTTCTTTCGCCAAGCGTATCTATCATATCTATCGCGTTCGTGCGTGCTGTGTTTCTATCATAGCAGGCTAGTCACTCCTCGCCAGAAAGAGACGGTAAAGATGAGGATTTAGCTCTAGTCCTACAGTCAAAAGACTGTTGCCACTACCACTACTCCATCGGATCGCAAATATTCCTTACAATAAGAATAAGTTCACTGAAAAGTATAGATTCTCTGTACTGCTTTTGAAACAAAGCAAACAGCAACGACTATTATAGCATAAAACCAATGGACAGCTCATAAAATTAATAATAATGTTTAAACAAAATCCTACCACTTTGCAATCATTTTTCTTAAAACTGCTTTAAAATGAAATTTCTCACGCTCATTACGATAAACATGCTTCCGATTCCAATTCGATACGTGTAAAAAACCTATCAATGTTAGTCTTTACCCGGCAAACACCACCAAGAACAACAATCACACCGTAAGTGCTCTTAAACGCGCAACATTCATCGCATACTACCCCACAAGGTGTGCTGCTCCACTGGCAGCTTGGCTTGGCCACCCCAAAGCGTGTGCTTTCTTCGCGACCACACACACGCACCCGCACATCAACAAAATCGTGCCCGGAAATCGATCAAAAGTCTTCAAGCCATCTTCCGACCGAGGGGGGGGTAGAGAAGGAATGAATGGAGCCCGATGGGTTGAAGATGTCTCTTCCACCCGACCCAACACTGTTTCCAATTTCTGCTGTATCATTAGGGAACGTACTCAGTGCGTTCACTCTTTTCCGGTAGCCACCTTTAACACCTTACCGGGCAGGCGCAATCCAGGTGCGCAATAGAGGTGAATGATTTTCCACTGCGGCCGAGGTGTGAATTCTGCCACCGGAGAAGCTGCGGTAGTTAAGTAAATTAAACTGTGTGCCGGGGTATCATCATCCCACCCAAAACAACAGCCATACACGAACCGATTGCCCCTCCGGCCAGGCTCTACTGGAGGCGAACTAAGCGAAAGCGGGTGGAAAAAACAACGCACTTTGAATTCTTCAATGGGAACACCCGGGCACGGTGGTGCGCACTTCGAGCGAACCGATCTTCTTCTTCCGCCCGGGGAGAAGGTGTGAAAGATAAAATTGAAATTTATGTGTAAATAAACATATAATAAACATAAATAAACAAATTTAAATTATGCTCCCACTGCTCCTGAGGCCTAGACGCTGGACCTGGCGCAGTACAAGTGCGCGAGCATCGACCAGGCCATTCGCGTGTGGGTTTTATGCTAATAACCAGCCGCCTGGTACGTCCGATCGATCGGTAGGAGGTCTCGGAAGAAAAAAGCCCTTCAAAGGTTTTTACGCCACTCTCCGCGAGGAAGCCTCGAATGAAGCCTTGGAATGGAAATGTCCCGCATAAGGAGAATTATGAGAGAAACCGACTGATCGTACAATTAAAATTATGTTTCCTTCCGATTAATGCCAAAACGGTGGAACGAGAATGGGCTCGTTATGGGATGCCAGCGGGGCAAGTTGCTTTGGAACATCGATCCCCTGTCACCGGTTCCGTTCCGCGCACCCGGCTTAACCCGGTGTGATCAAATATGTTAACCTAGCCTTCCTCCGATTCTACTCTAACGCACCTTTCTTGCACCTTGAAAAGCGCATCTAGTGCAGCTGGCAGCCGGCGGGATTCTCTTTCTTCTCTCTGCCCGGAGCGGAGCGGGATTCTAATTTATGACGCCTCCCGACCCGATCGATGCATCGATCGGTTCAGAGTGGGCGATTCTCACAACACATAGACAGAGTGACGCGGCGATTGAGCACACCGCTACCTGGCCCATCGGTACGTCGGATGGCGTGGCGTGAAATCGGTACGGCCTCCACACGGACACAAGTAACCACAGGTGACACTACGAGAGACCTTGCACCGTCGCAATGTGACAGAGCACAAGACCTTCGATGGCACAGTAGGACATCCGGTGCGAAAAGTTGTCCTTTCTTTCGGACACTGGTGCGACACTTGTGAGAAACTCCCTTGGCGAAGACTGTTGGGAGATACTGTGGAGTTCTACCTGCTGCTATAACACGCTATAACCTATGAACGTTAGTTGCAGCTATTCGCCAACAACACTGAGAATGGTTGAAACAATCATAAATATACAGCTGGCATGCTGTTAATGAATGAGTTCCAGCAGTTTTCCAATGATTCCTGATATTACTGCCCGGCAATGTCAGGTCCCGTGCGAAGAAACTTGCCAAGGAAATGACGGTGCAGTAAAGCAATCAAACAATGTAGGGCTGTAAACATTGAATGTAAAAATACGCATATATAAAAGCATCACGTTTATGGCAAGTGCCATGCCACGAAGTATTTTTGTAAAGGATTCCACAAAGTATGTGTGAAGAGTGCAATTCGTGATTATATTGAAACAATTGAAGTATACAATGCAATAAAATACTTCAAACGCCAATGATTGTAATGATTTGATACCAGATATTTGGTTAGTTTTTTTTAGCTTCAGTGTGGCATTTATTTCTTGTGGAAAACGTTAGTCATCTTTTTCCTGATGTATGCTTTTTAGGGCCATATTGCCTGATATTTGCTATTTAATTTGCTAATTAATTTGCTGAATGAACAGCAAAACATTTCAAAGATAACAGCACATTGTACGAAAACATAGGATGCAGATTAGATTCAACAAAGTAAATACGGTAGGAACGATATCATATGGTTTAGCTTTTATCTCAGCATAAAAACATTTTTTCATATTTTTATATACACAAAACTTGCTTAACAATACGGACGATGCTCTTTTAACGTTGACTAACATAAGGCTGAAGCAACATTTGACATCGGTATCTACCATATTTGATATCTTTCCATCAAAAACCCTTTGTCCAGAAGACAATGGTTGATGCAATAAAATTATTAGATGAATTATATAATTTACGTTTGAGTCTTATAATAATTTAGAATAAGTCTGATCATTAAGACGGTTTGCATGCAACATCTACAACCCAATATCAACTAGGTTGTAGAATTAAAAGCTGTTAAAAAAGTTAAAAAATGTAAAAAAAAGTTTCAAAATATTAAAAAAAACATCTGTGCATAATATTTTATATACTAGGTATAGAACTAGAGCTACTGCATCAGATTGAACTGTTTTTTTATTCGTTGGAATCGAATCCATCATCACTGTTTCATCATTACCATAATAATATATTTGATCCATTTTATTCTCCGGCTTTCATGAATGTAACACAAACAAAAGATATAGAAAGCTATAAATTAGTTCTATGCAATTCGTTAACAATCACGGCCAAATAGGTCAAATATTTCTACATGTCAAGCTTAGTGTCAATCGACACATAGAATGCTGTTATTGGCATTCGTTGACCATGTGTAATCCAAAGGTCATTTGTGTAAGGTCTGATGTTTCGTAAACAAGCTTCGACACTTTCTATTGGGATTCCATTGCAACATTCGTATTATATTATCCTACTTGAACATAATTCCCTTTCTGGTAACAAATTCTAAATGATTTACATTGATTTGTTCGTTCAAACACAGTCACAATGGCGGTCATAGTGTATCGTTCTACATGATTCAAGCACTTCATAGTATAACATATCTTTCTATAACATATATCCAAACATTTAGCTCTTAAATGTTGGTACAGCTTTTTAAATGGGTTCAAGCCGTATCATGAATCATGGATACTACTATGTTCGTCACCTCATTGGCAGCTTTCGTGTCGATTCGGTTCAACTAGGTTGCTTCAATTTTTCGTCAAAATGTTACGTTCAAATATCATGGAGCGAGAGGAGTGTCTTTCGCGTTGCAATTTCAATATCTTCTCCGTAAACTGCATGAACTTTTCGATCCTATCTGATAAAATGAAAGTTCTACAGAGCGTATTTCTGAATAAATTTCATTTTTCAGCCAATGTTTGACACAATCGGACCAAACATGTCCGAGATACTGACCTAAACGTCCTTTGATGCCACTGTGCGTGGATACTGAAGGAACCGTATATTCCATTTCTTTAAAAAGTAGCCTCAATGAACAATTAAACACATTTCTAACATATTTGTACACGCACAACATTCCCGTGCACTCGTCGTTCATTGTTCGTTCAGCACATTTATCCATCCTACTGGATTTAAACACTGCGGCTATCTTTAATATCGCATGAAAACGACCACCACACCAGACCAGAAAGTTCTCCAAACTACCCCGAGTCGTCCGGCACATTAAATCCAACGCTTACATTCCACCGCACAGTCCATTCGCTACCGTCATACGTTTCCTGCTCATCATCTCGTTCGATTGAGTGATTATTTGAGTTTCGGGCGCACCAGAAATCAATATTACCACACCGCCATATCGCTCAAATCGCTTCCCCAGCCGCCCCCACCGAACTCCTATCTCGTGCTCTCGTATTGATCGTGAAGCCGGAACTCACAAGGAAAGCAAATTATGCGATATGATGATGAACGAAATACTTTACCACCACAACCATCATCATCATCATCATCATCATCATCATCGTCGTCGTCATCGCCGCCAGCAAGTTGTGCCGATTTGCAAAGCATGAATAATTCCGGACATATTTGTCATATATCGACAAACGCACGCGTCGATGGAACGGAAATGAGCGCCAGCGTCTGCCGGAATGGTGGTGCCCACAGTCTACCGTGGGTCGGGACTGATGGTGGTGGTGGTGGTGGTCTGTATGTATTTTGCTACGAACGTGGTCAGGTTTCATGAGGGCCACCGAACAGCGAACCGAGACACAAAACCGTCCGTCGGGACGGCTGGGAATGTATGACAATATTTTAAACGATTGCAACGACTCCCCACAGAACCCCAGCAGAACGTATCAAAAATTCATATGGCAAAGAAAATTTCCAAGACGTATCCCTCCTGATCTCTCGCCTTTGCCTCTTTCTCTTCCGTAGCAGTCGTCGGGATGCACACAGCCGCGTCTCGGGTGGGATGGAGGAATCTGCTCTGCCACTGGTTTGAATTTTAATCAGCCAATTATGATGCACCAAACAACTGGGCCGGGAGGAGGCGCCAGTGAGAGGGGACAAGGAAATCCCCATCGCTTCGTTGGTTTCTTGATTATGGCAACAGTCCGTCTCCGGAGGCATTTCCTGCCCTCCCCGGATGCGACAGTGCCGTTAACGAATGGCTGAGCTATTTCGTGCTCATACATCGGCCGCATCGGTTCCTTTCGCCGGTTTGCACACGGTCCAGGGAACTCCATTCGTCTTAAAGGTCAAATTGATATCCTAAATATGCATGACCGCATTGGGATGCGCTGTTGCGAATGGTTTAAAGATTTTGGATTTGCTAAGCGAGCCGTTAGCTTAATTACCTTAAAGTAATATAAAAATGGAAATGTTACGACTGATTGTTATAGAAAGGGAAACTAAATTAAGTCATTCGAACATGGCATTAGAGTTAAGTTAAAATTAAGTTAAAGTTCACACAGTTCAATTGCATTTTAAACTAAATATCGAAAGATTTAAAGATAGAGTGTGAGAGCAAAATTCTTGAAATCTTTTGAAAAACGAAAGTGATATTAAAGGTAATAAACAAAGGGACGATATAAATCGAACCAATAAACTTAACGCTTGGAGCGTGAAACAATGATTTTCCAATTTAATCAAAAAAAATCGCACAAAGAAGTAACAACCAGGCGTCTCCATTTCAATTAAGCGCAACTAACTAATGTTCTTACGTTGTGCAGCTTAAACGTCAATTCCGTTGTTATATATGTCGGGATATGTTATTTCCAGTGTTCTTTAGTATAAAAATCTATCGATAACTAGTATCTGAGTAAACATATAATCTTCATTATATTTACTACTAATAACTAATTCTTCTGTCCTGCCAATTTCCTCCATGGCAAAACGCATCGCGCATTGGATATCAGAGGTGCAAAATGCAACGCAATTCAACAACCGACCGTCCCAGTTGACGATTATTTGCGTCAGCAGCCGTGCCAATATTACCACAGCACATTGCGTTTTACACACGAACTGATTCTCTACCGACGCAAACGGTTCGATTCGATTCGTTCGTCGGGTTCGTTGCATTTGCATATGCCTTCGAAGCGGCCCATCCTTCCATGTTTTGCCACACGTTATGAGTGCACCGTTTGAAGGGGAGAGCAGAATGGGATGATACTGACGCTGGCTGGTGGGCCGTGCTGGGGCACGATTAGCAATGCCATCATATGCACTGTACTATGAAACGCTTAATGGGAGACATCAGCTTGCATTATAACACATACACATAGAGCACAGCTTAGCGTTTTCTAGCGTTTTTTTATTTCAAAATTGCATATAATTTTAAGCAATATTTCAAAAATCATTCTAATAAACGTTTGTCGCTAATTTCAAGCAATCTCCTACACATAAATCTTCCACTAGCTGACCTCTACATGCCCAGCAAGGTCAGCGAGCATTATGATGAACCATACTGTACCGATCATACTCTAACTTATCAAACGCCGTGCACGAAGTTTTGCACTTTTGCACAAACACGCTGCGCAATGAACCGTATCTCGATGCCACAGACCGTGGCAAACGGGGCTTGGAAAAAATGGTTTCCATTTTCACGGTCCAGGTACACTCGGTGACGCTTGTTTGGTCATTTGGTTTTGGTTTTGGCAAAGTTTAGCTTGGATCAGTGATGCGAACCCCAAGTTTTTTTTCAATTGAAATTAAAATTTATCAGATAATTGAAATGCAATTTTTAATACAGATCATCTTTTTGATCAACTTCATTACACTAAAAAGGTGTTTAAGGAATATGTGTCGAAAAATATATTCAGTATAAGCTGTGATACACAAAAATGTATTAAGTATGATAACCAATAATAACATTACAGAAATATGAGTCATATCAAACATTGCATCAAGATTTCATTAATTTGAAGTCATTTTAATCTGTTACATACAGATTACTTCAATAAACTTTTCACAAATTTGAGTTCTTCGTTAAAACAATGTCAGCAAGAGCATGATTTGATAAGCCTAACTGTTGGCCATGTACAATAGCCCTCCACGTTTAGTGCTGGGTTGTTTATACGCTTTTAGTAGATATTGTTATTCAATTAAAATATATATAAACTATAGACTATAGACATGTGGTATTCTAAAGTTCTGATGTTCCCGAACATTTGTTAGGGATTTTGAAAAAAATAAACAATACATTTATTAAAATAGATTGAAACCAATTTTAATAATGGTTATATCAATTATCTACGTCTTCGTCTCTATCTTCAGCGAGTTTTTAAAATGATGCAATTTCTACACATTAAATCGAAAACTTCATACAATTTTATAGTAGGTCCTGCAGTAATTCTTATTTCAAAATTGCGAGAATTTGAATAATTGTTATATAATCTTCTGAATCCCGTTTAGCGTTACAAATCAAGGAAAGTTAGCACACAAAGAAAAATAGTGTGAATTTCAACCGAATCTGTCAACTAATGCCAAAAATAGCTTTCTAGCCTTCTGTTAAAAATCAGTGAATCAAAAGTTGTGTCAAAGAACCTAATTCAACTATTACATTTTTTTTTGCTTATGATTTATTGTAATTTAAAATTGCGCACAATTTTATGAACTTGAGAGCTAACATTATGATCACAACTGTACGGTTATGCTGAACCATACGGTGCGAATTAAATGTATGAGGAATCTTAACCATAACATCGTCGGCCGAGGGTTCTGTGTTCTGCGTGGCCACTATCGCCCCGACAAGACGCATGCAGCGGTCAAGGGTGGTACTGTATAATCCAAACGCATAACTTCACCCTAACGTGTGTCTCCCTCTTACTCAACCTCTCTGTCTCACTCTTGCCTCCTAGTACGTACGACCTTATGGAGCATTCTCGCTGTTACGTCCCAATGCTTAATACCATATACGACGAATAAACCCATCTCGCCGGCGTACAACTCCACACCATACTCGACACACACACACATACACAGCCTCCAACCACATTCTTTCGTCCGTTCGGCATCGAACCGTACCGAAAATGTGCAAATAAGCGCAAGACCCGAGCGTCCAAACGCAAAACCGTCGTTCCAGCGGCCACCGGCAACCGTACCGACCGGCCTCTCGAGGGTCATCCGGTTGCACTTATTGCTACATAGAAGAGAGCAGACCGTCCATTTTGTGTTCACCCGCCCCGTCCCCCCAGTTCGCCGTCGACCCCAACCGCACTCCCGGGGATATTTTCGCCTGACTTGCTACTCAACACCCACCGATATGGGCGAAATTTTCACCTACTCGACCGTAAGTGAACATACACACACCCACACACATGTGCGCGCGCGTACACCTCCACACAGTCAGACGCACCCTCACACTATCGATACACGGCGCGGCGGCGACAGACATGTGTTCCACCACTACACCGGGCTTCTCTCCACCACGGCGAAGTCCCCGTAATTGTGGTGTTGTGCGCAGTAGCAAACATTTCGCATTCAACAAAATCACGTTTTGCATACACCCCCCCCCCCTGCTCCTCCTCCTTCTCCTCAAACAGTCCTTGACCATTCCGCCCTACAAACGCACGCAGCGTGTGGGTTCACGGGCGCAACACGAACCCGTTGGTCACCCTCACTTGTGTGCAGCGACGAGCAGCGCAGCGACTGCTGCGATGCAAATGTGTTGTTGCTCGTTCAGATTTTCGTTTTGCATTTTCCACTTTTCCGCCGTTTCATCGAGTCGTCCGCGACCTCTGGACCGCTAGACCGTCCGGGTAGGCCGTGTTCGCAGCAGCGCATCGATTGCCGCTGATTTGCATTCGCTGCACGAACTTTGATCTGATTCTTTGGTCAGTTAATTTTACGGATCCCCTTTTTGCGAAAGGGGCTGGTTCTACCCAGTTGGGTTAGTACGATGGCCATCTTTGGCAGCGTTGCGGGCACGAGTGCTGATTTTATCCTTTTTTGTTTTTTTACGAGCTTTGTTTGAATGTAAAACAGCTATGTACTGTTCGTATTTAATAAACATGCTTTAGAACGTTTTGAATCCTTTCAACTGTTGATGTCCGAAAAATATCTCGCAAATTTTGTCCTTCAAAATTTTAGTTGCTTCTACAGCTTGTGTAAATTTAATTTGGTAGCAGGTTATATTTAAAAAATATTTGGCATCAAATAAGACTTTTTTTGAGAACACAAAGATATTAAGGTATCGTCCCTTTTGTTTTTCATTTCGTTCAACAAAATATGACTGTATAACATCGGGCAGTAGGACAGTATAAATATGCATAAATATGTATAAATTTGTTGTATATACATGTTGTAGAAATGTTGATTATGAACATAATGATAAAAAATCGGAAACATAACAAGAGGTCTAGAACTACTTAAATAAAACACTAAATAGTAAACTACCATACCAACTACCATCACAGCTTGTGTTATTCTGCATTTTACCGAAGGATAGCTTGACGCGATTAACCCATAAAATTAAAGCATTCAACATTAACAAACAATCTTACATATGGAGTTGTATGTAGTTCTTTCAGTCTAGAAATTAGTGGTATATTAGGAAATTGAGTTAATTTTCAAGATATTCTAATTCTTCTATTTATTTGCAACGTCTAGTGTAATCGTTTACCGTATGCTGGAATTTTAAATTAGTTGTCACACTTTGAGATTAAGATAGTGTACTGTCTAACATAATGTGTGATTCTTTTGTAAACATTAAACCTTAAAACTCATTAAAACTAGATAATTTTGTTTTCTATGCAAATTCTATGCAATGTTTTCGACTGTTTTTGGGAATCGACTAGAAACAGTTAATCGCACAAGAAAGTGTTGCTTTTCAATGTTGACTGTTAACTTCTATATTCATTAGTTAATAATTCTGCACAACGTGGAGCAATATTTAATCTGAAGGCATATTTAAGCCGCCAAAACATTCTACTTCGCGAACAGACTCCAGTACTATGCAAAATGGGCTCCTCTTCAATCCTATCACGCATTTGATAACAATTATTACAATGAAATTTACAAAAAAAAAAAGTCAAACATATTTCAGAACTGGTGCTAAATATATGTGTAGTTGACACTTTATGTTTTGGTGCGAAAAAGTCAATTTGCTACAAATCGTGTAAAAACCGAGTAAAGCCCTCCCCTAGGAATCTATCGAAACATAAACACATTCAAACTCCCAATCGAAATAGCAAAATAAAGTTCGCGCTCCAGTTCGTAGCACTAGCTAACGAGTATCAGTTACTAGGCAAACAGTTTCCATCCGCATTATTCCTGCTATCCATTTTCCGTTTTGATATGTGTAAACAAAAAATCGCACAATGAACGAAACGAAATAACTTCAATTTCATAACTTTTGATTATATACGACACGGTTGCCCGTAGCAACAGTTCATTAGTGCAGCGCGAGCCACAACAGAGTGTGCACGGGCGACGCGATCACATTTTCCCAGCACATCCTCCATCCGCGGCAGTGGTAATTGTGAATGTTCAAAAAATAGTTTAACAAAAAAATTGGATACATATTTCGCCATGTCAAAAGTCATTAGGTGTACTGTCAGCAAACTCCTGGAAGCGTTATGACAGGGTGTGGCACACACACACTCACACAAAACAACCCGATTCGCATTCATTATGCAAGGCTATCGCGGCTTCGAGCTAGCAGCGACACGAATTGCAAACTAGTTTTATAACATTTCTCTCCGAACGAGGTAGGTTGTGTCGGATTTTTTCCCAGTTCTTTTTTTCTTGTTGTTGTTGCTTAACCTCTCACATACCTGGCGCATGTGTCGAAGAGTTCGCAGAAATAATTACTTTTATAAAACTTTTCGCCGACGAACCGGCAACCGTCATCGTGCGCAGGTGTCTGGGTAGAATGTGGGTTGGTTGAAAAGGATTAAGTTTTTTACCCCTACTGCCAACGTTCATTCAAACCGAGAGCGCTGCAAACGAGAGTTCAGTGCTGCATTAAAAAAACCCAACAGCGTCAATGGTTAACAACACCGGTTTTCTTCAGAACATCTGAGTCTTGTGGGGAAAAAAACATAAAACTAAATGGTTGAAACTAATGTATTTAAGTGATGCACAAATGATGCAATATAACACAAAAAATACTGATTAAGTCATACAGGAGATATGGGGTAAATTTTCGAAACGTATCAATTAATTGTTGTATATTAGTAAAAACATTTATGGCACGACTTTCACTATTCACTATTTCTCTATTTCACTTGCAAAACATGTAAACCAACGTTTGCGTGCGACTTCAACCCATGTTCATATTTCACAATTCCAAATTCAAATTAAAGTTTTCCATATGCTCCAAACCATCCGTTTCTGACACTGGAATAAGCAGAACAACAACAAAAAACACATAAACTTTCATCAACACTAGGCTTCTCGCAAAAAAAACACACATCCAGAGCACGGAGGCCAAACGAGAAGCGAACGCCCGCCGTGGGAGGAAAAGTCAAGCCCCCAAAATGAGACATTGTGGCAGTGTCGACTGGTGTTTCTGGCTGCTGCTGCTGCTGCTGCTGCACTTCACACCATAACTTCCGGAACAAGCTGCCGCCAGTGCAAAATTGTGCAAAAGGCAAAAGGCACTGGCAAGTAATTCACCGCCCCGGTACCGGCATCTCGTTGTTCCCGTTCCCACATGCTACCGGCAGCGGGAGAAGCCAGAATGTCAGCCCTAGTTATGTGCCTGGACGATCAGAACACAAGCCGGCGAGGAACCGAAATGGGTACCGCGGTGGGTAGGTGGAAGCGCAATGCAATTAAAACTTTGGTCTTGCTCCCGTCGTAGAGTTTGCACGCGTCGAGAGTGTGAAAATCGGTGGAAACTGTGGGCCATATTCAATCGCACGACTCTGACCGAGCAGAACCCGTAGTTTCTTGCCACGAGTGAGATTTTTTTATTCCTCTTTCCATCTTCCAAAAGGAAACGGCGAAGAACCGCACCGCGGTGGTCACCGAAGGCCGATGAAAATGATCGATAAATAAATTGTAATACCAGATTCATTTAAATATGACATTTGTTGCTTATAAAGAATGGGTGAACCTGCCACCTTTAGCTAGTAGTTTGGAATAATCGCGAACGCAAATGGTTCAATAAAATTAGAACTTGTTATGAAATCAAGGACGGAGGGAATTCTAGAAACGCTTAATGTTGTCGGTGAATAGTTGTTAAATAGTGTTAATAGTTAATTGAGTGTTGAGTGTTAGTAGAAAACAAGATGTGTGGCGTATTTTTCTACTACAGTTCGTAGCATAACTATACGATCACTTTTTATAGCAATAAAAATATAAACTTCAAAAGATTAATGACAGAAACTTGTAGTTTATAACAAAATACGCCTTCGGATGTTTTTTTCACATTTTTAACAACATTATTACTATTCTTTCGCCATGGTCAAAATCTCTTCATGGAACATAACAATACGACCACATACAAAACTCATGTTTGTACAAAAATTCGTTAAAAATACAAGAAGTTTTAAACGCTCTTGAATATGGTAGGCATATTTTTGAACGAATTTTTTAAATGCATTTTGAGGTATTGAGTTGATTTATGGTTGGGGAATGGTTAGTTGACGTATTGATACGATTCAATTATTTGTTGCACATCTTACATTTATTATGTTGAATCAACAACGATTATACATTGTTTGAAAGCAATCTTTCATTCAGCAGTATGACACTCTAAAAGAAACTAAAATATATGGCCAAAAAATACAGAAGCCAGCCAGAAAAAACACTTATACACGAAATAAACGTGTTTAGGTAGAGCCTAAAGATTGCTCTGAATGGGTTATAACCGCGTTTCAAAAAAAATCGTTCAAGCATATAGAATATGAAGTGGATAAAATAGTAACAGTGTTATTAACTACAACTTTATGGACCATACTTTTCATCTCTATCTACAAGTTTTCGTTCTATTCTTTAAAAACAGGTGGATGTTGTATAGTTATGTTACGAGCTGTATAAAAGATTCACTGACTTAAATGACGAAAATAGCATACTTAAGGCTAATAACCATTAAGACGGCATGCGTGATTTAATAATGTTGTTTTGATTGTAAGATCTTTCTATTTACATGTTCAGGCATATCTCAAAAAGATGAGCAGTTGTCGAATCTTATTTTAAGGGGTTTAATCGTTTGGCTCTTGTTGGCATTCAAACTACCTTCATAAAAATCGCGATTCACGAGTAATTCTAACCGGTTGACAATCGAATTCATTCGTTGTCGAGCGGATGGCTTAGTCTAGTACTCTCTGGAAATAGCCCTCATTCTCACGTACATCGAATGGACAATCTTATAATTTAGCTTAAACGTAAAGTCAAACACCAACCTCGTCACCCTCCAGTTTACTCTAAAACCCCCTCCGTCAGAAGCAATGAATAATGAAATGAGCCCGAATCTATTTCAAACAACATACCAGATTTACAATTTACGCTGATAAAAACTATAGAAATGAAATCATATTCTATTTTGACTCCGACTGTATATTCATTGATTATCGCAGATCATTGTTATTACTATGGAAAATCCTGGAGGGCTTTTGAAAATATTTTTTTTTCAATAACAATGAATAAAAAAAAAGTAGCGCTTGAATAAGTACAATCCTCAACAGAATCATCGGTTTAGCACTATATAATATAATTTTACCCTTATTCATCTTTTGCTAGGTTCATTAACATAGTTTTGATCGTAAAAATCGGAAAAACGAGTAAGGTTGTTCAAATTGAAATGATTATTCATTATTTTTTCGTATAAAAAGGTCATATTTTAATCCAAAATTTGTATACCATCTTAAGCAGATATGACCCAAAACTCTGTTTCAGTTTCGTGTTTCATCGCAGAGAACACGGAGCACACATACGCAAACGAATCTTCAGCATATCCTGTCCGTCTTGCACGTCGCAGGCATAAAACAAAACCTTCACAGCGAACCAACGGGCAAGGAATGACCAGAACCAGAAGCGCTTTCTTTAAACCGAACTTCCTCAAAACAGACCGGTTGCGACGTGAGCGAGACCGACCGATTGCGTTGATCATCCGGGATGCACAGGATCCCCAACGGCGGAAGGGTCGTCGGTCGGACGATTTAATTAAATTATGTTCGTCCGTCCTCTCTCCCCGCTGCCGACACCCTCTGGTTCGCTCGGTGTGTCTCGGCAGCGGCACTTCTTAGTGCGGGAGGTAGATTTTTATTGCGTTATCCATTCTAAGCTCCTCCCCATCGCGCATGGCCACCGAAGCCTCAATGTCGTAGCCGTCATAACTTCATGAGTTTGACATTGGCGGGATGATGAAATGGCCCAATGCGCTCCTCGGTAAAGACGCTTGTCCATCTTCCCGGGCCCGGGCAACCTGACAGCGACGTCCGCTTCGGAGGTTTCGCAGCAAAAGGCGTTTTCTTTTCTTTTTTTTGCTCACCGCTTCTTGCCCGCTGTAGTCGGCTAGGTTTATCCCACCGCTCCATTCAGCGTCGGATCCAGTTTTAGCACACTCCGAAAACGCCTTCTAATAGGGATTTCTTTTGGATTGTGAGATTTGAAGCAACGCGACGAGGTCCGTCGCAGCTTTGAATGATTTGTTCATTTTCAATTTATTCGTTTGGGGGGTGAAAGCTGGCGGCAAGAAATATGATCGCACTACTCAACGGACGTCCGTTGGAAGCGTTTTTTTCCTCGTCCAACGCCTACTTGGCACGATATTTTTGGAAATTTCCGTCGAAGGAGAATAACGTTATTACGCCTGCACGTACTATTTAATTAGCAGGTAAACATCTCCACAAAACACAACTAATAAAGCTCCTATTTACTCTAGCACATGATGTTTACCCTATACCAATACACTAACTATATTATAAAGTGTATCTTGTAACGTAATTATTGTACGAAAACCACATCTCCATTTCCGGAGTTTTTGGCGTGTGTGTAAAAACTTATCAATCCACTCGCAGTGATACCGAAAAAGGAACACGACGTTCACGGAAGGACTGCCTTGTCCACCCAACCGACAATGGAGAATCATCCTTTGGACGGCGCGCTCCCTCCAAAAGTGGAGATGAAAACTTTCTCCATTAAACACCGACTGTCGAGAAAACTGGAACTTTGGGGGTTTAACAAAAAAAAAAACTACACCCCAAACCCATCCCGGGTGGAACCCGAAAGAAGTGGAGATGAAATGGGTTTGGGCATCCAGCCCAAAACCTAGTCAGTTACATGCGAATGAATAACAGACGGAATATGACCAGCATGCTTCGGGACCGCAGATGCCCGGACTCTCTCTCTCTCTCTCTCTCTCTCTCACACACACACACACACACTCTCTCTCTTACTCTGCATTATCATTCACACTCATATTAATTAAAGTCACAAATGACTCACTCGGCCAGCGATTGGGACTCTCGAAGCAAAAAAAAAACACACACACAGATACAGAAACATCGGTCTTTGCCTGTTCGTGCGTCGGAAACGTTTAAACTCAAACATGTGGACAAAGTTTCACGAGCCAAACCGTACCGTGGTGCTGAAACTGACCCGCGTGATGATGTGGTGAACTTTCAACAACTGTTTGCTCAGATGAGCGACCGCGTGAAGTATGAGCACGGTAGGATGATAATGAATTTATGTTCCAACAAGTTTACAATATTCGTAGGAATAGTAAGGTAGGAACAGATCTGCGGTGAGCATACGTACACTGTTATGACATAGTGTAAGTGTGATCGTTACCACATGTTTATAAAACATTATCCGAGATTGTTAAGAGACCAATGACTATTATTTTGGGGAACCGCTTTAGTGACGGATAGCTTCGTGGTAATACTATACGTGAAAATGGATGTGAATATAGTTAGACAACAATCACTTGTCAGTATATTAACCATCGCACAACACATTTCGAGCTAAACATGACGGAGCTAATCTATCGACAAAAATGTATCTCTCGTTTACTGCAATATGGAAGCGAAACAGGAGCACCATGGTCAAACCCAATATTGAGTTTGCGACAGTGAGATCCTAAGATAACTAAGATTCAAATGCAGGATTGGGGAAACATTGTCTTCCTACAATTATCCTTCAATTTAACAACATAACCGATTGTAAAGATATGAATAAACCTTGAACACAGTAATAAAGTACTAGTAGTAATAAATAACTTTTTTTTTATAACATATTCAAGATATTTGGAACAAAGATATTTGCTAGACAATTTGTAACGCATGCAGATGAAATTCAAAATTTTATATATCATGTCATATTCATATAAAAAGATAAATAGTGATAAACAAATTGAGTAAGCTGTTATGGTACATCGAACACAGAACGCAGCATATTACGCAAAAAGTTTGACATGGTGAATAGCATTAACTTGACTAACGCTCAGTTTTCAATTAAGTAAGACATTGAGTAACTCTCTAATGACGAATTTATTTTGGAGTAAACCGAAAAAGAAAAAAAAAGGAAAGTCTATCTATTGAAAGTATAGATAACCGTTCAACCAAACAGCTGGGCATACATTTGAACTGAGCATCATTCAAGAAAACTCTATAGAATCTTCAAGAAAACCATCGGCTCGTACACATTCGTACAGGCTCTATATTTGAGGGCAACTTGTGCTCCAACGGAGCTGCCCACTTACATATATCACATAAACACATGAACATAAACATTGTATTTGTTAGTGTTCTTATTTCAGTTGCTAAAAGGTGAATAGAAAAAACCGGCAGGCTACTAACACAAGCTACCGGTGCCTAGCGAAGAAATCAATGCGAATCGCGCACTTTCGAAACATGAATGTTCGAATATTATAACCTAAAGAAGCAATGATTTTATGAAAAAATGGAACAATGTAATATTCTATATTTGCGATTTCCTAAATGTTTCATAGAGAACTAAGAAAAAGGATGTTATAACAACAACACAAGAAATTCACACTGATAAGTGTGAATGAACTAACAAGATTAAGCAAGGAATCTTTAGAACAAGATAAGACAAGATTATACTGTAAAGGCGTTTCGTATTGATACATTGTGAACTTGTATAGTTTGAATCGATTATTTGTAAAGGCCGCACTGACACTTAAGAGATAATGTTTGGATTTATTTATGGATGGGGTTGAAGTGTCCATGAGTTATGCACTAACTATTCTAATTCAATAATATTTCTAGTTCGTCGCCCTACCTCTGTCTCTTCCTGCGACCTTAAGTAATAATCAACATCATTGAAACATTGCCAAGTACTAATGAGGCAAAGTATCTTAATGTTGATTAGCAATGTCTTAAACAGAATCATTCACATCTTCACAAACTGTCGTATCGAATTTCGATTTAAACAGGTAGTATTTTTATACCCAACTCAATTTTACTACACAATACACCCTGTCAGTGAGTATTCTTCTCTCAATCTCAACTATATATTAATCTGTTTCTACTATATACTTCAATAACTGTTTTCATTTCAAGAGAATAAAACCACAAGATATAGTTATAGTTATTGAAGATATTTAATAAAGAATCATTTATCATAATGTGTACTAGTTGAACTGATGTTTGCCTACATGTTTTGATAATATTTTCTTGAACATACCTGACATACTTATTAGTTATAAGTAAGTTTATTAACGTTTCGAAATGGAATGATTTCTAACTACGTTCTGCTACCGTGTTATATACAGAAAATCCACACACACCATAGTGTACTCTGATGTTGTTGTTACTATAGCAACGCTCCTGTTGCTTGTATCTCAACAATACTTACCCTAAACCCCTTCACTTTTAATAAAATACACGTTTTCAAACATGACTTACGTTTGCAGCATCTTCCAGCAGCTTGTATCAAAAACACGTAAAACTCTCGAAAATCGATCGCTTTTAAAGCTCCGCTTAAAGAACCCGGACTGGACGTGACTGGAAAAACCTGCTCTCCAGCGGCTGGCACACACGCCATCAGAGCAAGGAGTGGGAAGAGCGTGAGCAGCGTAAAAATCGTTGTGGCGCATGTGCAGCATTTGTACCAACCAACCGGTGGCCCGGTGCAGGTGGCGCATTAGTACGAACACGGCCGTCCTGCGTGTGGTGGGAGCCGGGAAAAACCTCCTTACACGCCCAAGGTTCACTTTTTAGGAGTTTCTTCAGTCTTTGAGGAGACGCTCCCGGATTGGATGAAGCGGCAGCTGCGATGGTTAGCGTATCAGGTGGAAAAAAAACACAATGTTAGCAATATAAAAGCTCATAGCAGTATATCCAATTGTAGAGAATCCCAAATTGATTCTTACGAAAAATTAGTGTGCGAATGAGGCAAATGTTTGGAATTCAGACATCATAACATTCGCTGCAAGGAATATAACGAACACATTCTACACATTCTACACTCAAAAAAAAACCCATATTCTTCTATCGTAAAGCAGC
Organism: Anopheles dirus; assembly: GCA_000349145.1. Taxonomy (NCBI): domain Eukaryota; kingdom Metazoa; phylum Arthropoda; class Insecta; order Diptera; family Culicidae; genus Anopheles; species Anopheles dirus. The sequence goes on along the minus strand of KB672869.1, from coordinate 1,371,364 downwards.
TAAAACTTTCAAGCGACATATTTACCTGCCAGTGCCGTAAATCATCTTTCATGGTTCAACTTTCAACAACCTAATCTCGCCTCGTTCAGCTGCTTCGTGCGTACAAAATTGTTTTTGTCGCCAGTTTTTTGGAACGAAAGCGAGAGAAGACAAAACGGCATATACTACGGACATTATCATAATTCACCAAAATTAGTCGCGGCAACAAATTACATCCCTATTAACATCCACCCGACGACGACGACGACGACGACGACGGTCGACTAAGCGGCTTTTCGGATCGGTCTCGGTCTCCTTTCGATCTACAAAGCGGAGCCTTTTGCGGCACACGCAGCGTTTAGCGCTGCGCTTAAATCACACCCGAACAAACAAAGTAACAGCTCAACCTTAACAGTCTTGAGCAGAGACGTGCACCACAAGCCACGGTGTATCGCCGGCACATTTAAACATCGCTCATCAAATTGGATTGCTAGTTCCGCACTGGCCGGTCCGTCCCTCGTCCGAGCTACCCCGGTAGCGGCAAACACGCACACGCATAAGTCGAGCTAATTCGGAAGAAGATCGGCTAGCGATAAACGTTACGAGACATGGGAAGCATAATGTCGAACTAAATCCGTCCCCATGCCATGCGCGCCATGCTCCAAGTGGTCCCCACCGTGCACGCATTTATCTTTTTAATTTCATCCGTGTTGAGAAACTAAAACGCGGTCCAGAAAAAAAACCGCCGAAACCAGTCCGATCCAATCGAGAGGGAAATAATATCGATCCGGGTCGTCGAACGTGATGATGCGCCGTATGTAAAGCAGCACGCGGCGAGTTCATTTTGCGTGGCGCCCTTTTTAACACGGACCTCGTCGAACAGCTGATGAAGTTTCCGTTCCCTTCATCAAGGGAGGAGGGCCCACGACTCTCGCCTCTAAGGGGGATTGTGTAAGGGCTTCAGCTCGATAAGTGGAGATGAAACACGATTTCGGTGTGCGACTAATCTCTCTCTTTCTCTTTCCCCAGCTCGGCACACAGATGCACCGGACGACTATGACGACGACGGTGACCGGACCAGGTGGTGGTGATAACCAGTTTCCGAAAATGAAGCCATTTTCTCCCCGAAAGCCCGACAACGGTACACCCTTACATCGAGAGCGACCGATTCGGAGTCAATTTTATCGACCTAATCATCATCAGAAGTCACCCGATCAGTCCCATTCCCGGTGTGCGCGTGTTTTACGCGTTTCCTCACGGTTTCTTCCTCCGGTTGATACCCCCTCCCCGTCTAATGAAGTGATGACGATCGTCTCCTCGAGCGGACACGGAGATTTCGATCGTGTTCGATCTTTTCTCCCGCGTAACCAGCCACCGGTAATGCGCTCACTTCTTCGCCGCACCGCCGCGTGACCGAGTTGCAGCCGGCCCGTGTGTGTGTCTCTCGCGGACGCGCGGTTTGATTTGATTACGTTTATGGCTCTCGAATGGAAATCAGAACCTGCAATTTTGGGGGGTATCCTTTGCGGCGGCGGGGCGGTTGCCGATGAAGCCCCAAACCCCGGGGCCTCGGCGGTACAGCAACACGCTGCTAACTCGATGATTATCATAATTTTTGTTTAATTTTACGACCGCTTTCCTCTGCGCTTAAGCGAAGCGGGAGAAGGTGAAATGCGCAATGATGGGCAACGATGGCCTCGGCACGATGCACGCGGGCTGCCCGCATAAAAACGAAGGACCGAGTGAGTGGCCAGCGTGCCCGGTTTCGTTCGTTCTTGCTCGCGGCACACAACCTGCGGCGCGCGCCCATTTAATACGGTTTAACATTAATAAGCAATACCCAAAACCCAATCTTCACACATTCTCGCTGTTGTCACGCGTGTGTGTGTGTGTGTGTGAGGATAAAATGGAACGAGCAAATATACGGCCAAAAAATCGAACATTCCGCCGCCGTTCGGAAAGTGGATCGGAATTTCACGTCAAGTTCCGTTACAGCACACGGACGCACGCACGCACGCACGCACGCACGCCCTGCCTTGCGTATCGCACTGGGCAGGGGCAGGCAATACAAATCGATTTACTGTTCACAATTGCCTCGTCTCGCGACATTCGCACATTGCACGGAATGTTTTTAGAAGGGGTTCGTCACTTAGGGTGAAACAAGTCTCCCACTGGTTAATTGCCGGTCACGCGATTCAATGAAGAAAATAAAATTAATTACGCATCGGACAGGATTTTACGTCCCTTAGCTTGTCTCATCTTATCTATTAAATCTTATCTTATACAGATAATAGTAAACGAAATAGATGTGCTTTTAATTATACTTTTCAACCAACACGAGTGAGACAAAATTGTTATTTCAACTAAGTAGGCGTGGGGTAAGGCCGAATGACAGAGAGGAAATGTCCTGAAAACAACAACGTCTGTCAGTGCAGTATAGTACAGTGCTAAAGAATTGTGTTAACTCTTAACTAACTTTACATTAAATATTTGAGTAGAAAAGATTCTACACCTGAGCAGAGTCATACGACTCTCGATATAATTAAAATAATAATAAAAAAGAGCGCACTTCCGAAAAGCGTCACAAAGAAAACGAAACGAAAAGAGTCAAGCATCCAATGTACTCCCACAAGAGGCAACACGCAGAAAGATCCAAACATAGAAGAAAATCGCAGAAAAACAAATGCATTATTCTGGTAGTACAACCAATATCGCTCATAATTCTAACGTAATCACGTGCGAACAGAAACGAAAATCATAAAATCAATACAAAACGAATGCTTCATCAAGAGTCACGGTTCGAATTGATTCGCTTCACACTAATGAGTAAAGTACGCGCTTTAACATAATCGAACACATTCGACGCCTAAAAAAACCGCCTTTAAAGCCTTAAAACATTCTCCCCTCGTAAAGAACAGACATTTTACTAGCTGTTAAATTATTATCTTCATACCGAATCAATCGTTAAGCATAGGCACCGGCAGCGGCCTCGGAATTGGGTGATTGTTGTTCGGCGGGTTAAAAAAAGGCCCTAAAAACTAGTAGCCCGTTTGGGTGGCGTGTGTGCGCCGTTTACATGGTAGAGAGAAGAAAAAAATATTTAAAAAACGATGCCTACTGAGGGTAAGGAAAAACTCACACCTCATGATTATTATTATCACTATCAAACGATCTCGCTGCTGCTGCTCGCACCTCCTCCTCGCTGTGCTGAACGCACACATGACGATGATCACGATGTTTTCTAACTCCCGCTGTTGCCGCCGACGGCATGCTGCACCAGCTTAATTTTATGTTTCATTTTTTTGCCTTTTTCCGAACTAAGCCCCGAGCTTAACCTGTGGCCGGAGCAGGGAGCAGGGTGTGCGGCCAATAATTAATTGCTGTCCACGTTTTTCCAGCGGTTACCTGCATCTGCCCGGCCCAACCTTCCCCACTAGAGAAAACTGTTCGTCATGATCGTTCGATTGCAGGAAAGGAATTCGTAATGCGTGTGGCCTCTTCCCGGGGTGTTTGCTCACATCTCTTGCTCGCATTCCGGGGCGACCGACCCCGGGCGGACACTTTTCACCGGCGGCTCGACGACCCCGAGATGATGAAGACTGATTTTCCGCGAATTCCCGTAAGGCTGATGCGCGGACGACCACCGTCCACCGACCAAGGGCGGTCGGGTCGGATGGAAAATTATTTCGAATGATTTCACAGAAACCGAAAACCTGCCCGGCCGGGGATAGGTACGTTTCGTTCGTTTTCTTTTCCATCGCCAAGTTGTAGGCTTTTGCCCGCAGAAGGCGCTATTCGCATCTTTGGGTCACACACTAGAGTTTTTTCCCCTCGTTCCTTTCAGTTCTAGTTCCCTTTTTTCTTCACGCACCTTTGGCTGCGAAACAACTTTGTACACTTCTTCAACCAGAGCCAGAGGCCTACCACAGCAGCTGCAATACGGTTGTTCGCTGTTATGGCTCAGTTTTGCTTGTCACAGCGTTCGGTTCTTACACAATTTTAGCACCACCGTTTGCCACCGTTGACCGAACTATCGTCTTTTCTTTTTCATAAAACACTTCAAAACGAGTCACGGAGTCAGCACTTCAAACGTCGTACACCAACAGCAGTCACTGGTTCATGTTTCTCTTTTAAGCAAGCGCGTTGTTTGTTCACTAATATTCCCAGATCGCGAAGATTCCAGGGCCATGTCACCACAGGAAAGGAACACATGCACAAAAACACCACTTCGGAACGGATTAGGACACCCCACTCAGCGATCGGGCAGACAAGCGCACCATGCGCCTTCGTTTTGTGAGCCTAGAAAAAATAGATTCAATTAAGTTTGATCAAAAATAAATTTCAATTTGCTTCTTCCAAACGAACTTACCGAATCCAAGAGCCAAACGCACGCACCAAGCCTCACCGCCTGCAAAGACGAACCAACTTCCCATGCGAAAAACTCCTCAATTCTCAACTATTCAATCTCGCCCGAACAAAACCCCCGCAAAACGAACGTAAAAAGAAAAGTGAAACAAATATTTTCTAATTTTTTCATCTTTTTAGTATGCATTTTGTTTGTTTGTTTTTTTTTTGTTCTGTTAACATTGGAATTTTGCTGCAGATCGTACATGGTTTCTGTTTGTTGTTTTCCTGTTCTGTTCTCCCGTGTCTTTTTGTTCGTGTAGGTGTGTTGCTGTAATTACATTAGTTCCGAATTTGTATACTTTACTTCTTCTGCTCCTTTTACTTGTCCTCTTTGTTCACGTCTTGTGTACATCGGCGGCATCGGCTAATCTTTCATTTCTACCATTTTATTACTCCGACGGGGGTTAATATACATATCTGTGTTATTTTTTTTTTCGTTTGCTTTTTCTGCCATTACCATCACACCACTGGGCCACAGCTACTACTACACACACTGGGGGATGATTTCGGTTACGGCTTCCGTCGCGTCGGCTTTCTTTTTACAACGTAGTGCAATAATATTTTGATCATTTTGGTTTGTGATTTTGTCTGCGTTTTTTGTTGCTTTCCCTATTTTCACTTCACTAATTGTTTTCCTCGCTTGTTTGTTTGTTTTTTTGTTTGTTTTCTTTTTGTTTTCGTCACGATACTTTCCATTATGTACAGATATAACTTGACTAACATCTTTCATTATTCCTCCCCGCCCCCAATTCGCATTCTAATATTCTCTCCATGTAATGAAAATTATAATTACAAGGGGAAAATCGTCGAAATTAATTTACACACAAAAACCGCGTAGGAACTGAAACGCTGACAATTGGTTTCTAATCCACTCGTGTAACTGTAATAAAGATGTAACTGGGCGTTGTTTCGCGATGTTTCTTACCGAAAAATGAAAAATAAATGCATCATGGTCCTCTACGTTCCAATTGCGATCGATAGAAGAAAACCCAAAAGGTAAGGAAACAAACTGGTTGGTATATAGCAGGCGATGACGAGTCCGTCGCCTGCAGCAACCAAAACTTTATTTCAATGTCAAGTCATAATTCATCGCTGCACAGTTCAAATTCACTCTTCTCTAGTCTTACCGTAAGAAAATAATAATATTAGATATCGTAATGCGCAGTAAACATACAGATTGCTTGCTTTTTACATAACTTCTTTCACGCCAGAAAGAATGAACTTAAACTTCCTCCTCTACTCCTATAGCTGGCCTAACCTTTTTCGCTGCTTTTCTCTTTAGAAATATTTAATATTTGTGTCCTGTCTATCTGCGATAAAAGAGAATCTTTAAGAGCGACCGACAGAGTGGAGCAAAAAAGGATCTACGACTAAAACTTGTCCGCAAGAGAGTCCGTTCGACACCGCGTATGTTACACGTTCACCTTATCCGAGAAAACAAGCAGATAAGTGGAATGGGGAGTGTGTCATTCTAATTCACGATTTCACTTCCTCAATAATTCTCTCTTGCTCACTAACATCACCGATAATTTATCGATAATAATATTAATATTCGATCATGATGCACGTTAATAAGTTCGTTCGCTAAAGAGTCTGTACACTGTTATATAAACGCTCACGATAAACAAAATAATAGTTGCTTGAAATGGAAACAAAAACTATAGGAAGGAAGAAAAAACTGATAATATCACACATTACACGAAAAACATGTCTCCGCGCGTACACCGCGTCTTCTGTTGCGTGCATTTTCCATTCGATCGCCGCCAAGATCGTCCCCGCGATCGGCATAAACTATTTTTTCGTGTTTTTAACGATTCTCTTATTTAGTTCTCTCTCCCTCTCTGGCTCTCTCTTCTCATCTTCAAGAAGAGCATAATCAGCATATTTGTTTTGGACCACTATTTTACGTCCAGATGAAGTTTGACGTTGGAATCACCCTTCCGCAGATGGGAGACAATGTTCACCCCTATCCGTATCCAGCTCGGAGCAGGCAGTGGGAGGGAAGGAGGTTTGAGTAAGAAAAAAAGGAAAAATGATGAATTCAAGAACCTTACTAATCCGGCAGCCAGCATTTGCAAAATGTGCAGATAAAACTTAGGCATCGATCGTACCGTGGTACGCTTGAAACATTAAGCTTTTGGGGCGCTTGTTGTGCACAAGGGCATCTTAATGCCGGCAGCAAACATAAACCTATCCCTGAATGATTGCCTCGCTTACTCCTGTCTATTGCCGCCGTATTCACGATCACTAAAACGCACTCTTACCTCCTACTAGAGCGCCGATATATCCATCGGTAATGGGCGATGGTGATGGTGGTGGTGATAGGGCAACTCCGCCGACGGATGCTGCTGCTGCTGCTGCTGCAGGAGATGGTGATGATGATGGTGATGATTCGAGGCGGCAACAACGGCCGCCGCTGCTGCTGCAGCTGTCCTTGCCGCTGCGGTGATAGCAGAAGTAGCCGGCGATGCAGCAACCGATCGATCGTTCGATCGCAAAACACCGTCACCACTGTCGCCAGCGCCACCTCCACCATCCGTCGATGCACCGTCGCCTGTTCCTGCGGTCCCCTCCTCGGCGTCACTCGCCACCAAGGCCGCCGCTGCTGCCGTCGTCGCAGGACCACCACCAACAAGGCAGTAACTCCCGATGGCACTGCTGCTCGCGGAAGTACTCGCGACGGAAAGGAACCCGGTAGAATCCTCTCGATCGACGCAACTGCCACTACCACCACCACCACCCACAACGTCAGCAACACAATCCACCAGCCCGGCACCACCACTCGCCGCAAACCCACCGAGCAGGGCAGCGGCCGCCGCCGCATGATGATGATGATGGTAATCGTGATGGTGGTGATGGTGGTACAGATGATGATGATGATGGGGAGACGGAGCCATATGCATGCCATGGTGGAGGAAGGAATGGTGAGCATCCTCGTCAGGATCTACCGCAGCAAGAAGCGATGAGGGTGGCTGCTGGCCGTCGGCGCCATTAGCGAGCGAAAAGCCAAGCCCACCGCCGCCACCGCCCATGAGCGCGACATGCGAATGGGGAGACGTGCTCAGGAGGCCTCCTCCACCCTGACCGGCAGAAGATGGTCCCGTCGAAGCCGGATGTCGGTACGCGGATAAAGGAGAACCACAAAGGGGAGGTAACCGGTCCAGGGAAGGATGCTGAAGATGGCTGGTGGTAAACATCGTTCCGTCACCGCCACTCGCGGTGCCAGGCGAAGTACCGCTGGCATGATCGGATCCACCGATGTTGTTGCTGCTGCCATTGCTGTTGTTTCTGGAGCTGCACGGAGGAGTTGCTGTTGCACCGGATCCTGATCCAGCCGGAAGATGATTGTTGGTTGCCGGCGAGGGCGAAGATGTTGCCACCACCTTAGATGCTCGGAGCTGTTGTTGATGTTGCTGCTGCTGCTGCTGCTGCTGCTGTTGGTGATGATGGTGCACCAAGAGATCCGTCGCGGTTGCAGCCAACTCTCACATGTGTGAGATCGGTGCCATAGACCGCAGGACCTGCTGCTGCTGCTGCTGAACTTGGTGCTGTTGCTGCTGCTGCTGCTGAAGATGCTGATGTTGCGACTGCAGGTCGGGCGACACACTCGCATTATGCTGATGGTAGTGCTGCATGAGATGATTGCGATGGTGCTGCTGCAGATCTGCACCAACCGTATGCTGCATGTCCGGCACGTGGTACATGTTGATCAGATGGCTCAGATCGGCCGCACCCGACGATTGCTGCTGGTGGCCACCACCCAGATACTCCCGCTTCATCGACAGGTTGTTGTTGGTGGCTGTTGCGATCGGACCAGGTGACACCGGTTCCGACTTGACGCTCGAATCACTGGGACTGTGGCTTTGGCAGGACAGAGCACTTCCGGGCTGATGGTTTAGACCGTACGGTGAGCCGGGTTGCTGCTGGATTGTCGTGCTGTACGGTGAGCCGGGTTGCTGGAGGCCACCACTGCTACCGTAGGGAGACGTTTGACCGCCGGACACCGTGCCACCGCCACCGCCGCCACCACCGCCACCTCCACCACCATACATGCCACCGTAGCCGGCGTTCATGTAGCTATTGAGGGAACCGGCCGTCGTACCGGAGGCAGCTGCTGCGGCCGCCATCTGGCCCATGTCGTACCGGTGGTGATGGTGGTAATTGCTCATGTAGTGCTGCTGCGACTGGTAGGCCGCCACCGAGGACGGATCGTTGATCATCGTGTACCCGTTCGGCATGTAGCCATTCGGAGGCATCTGGTGGTACATATCACGATTCGCGGCGGCTGCGGCCGCTGCTGCCGCTGCCGCTTGCTGTGCGGCCAACGTGGTCGACGATCCGCCACCGCGCATCGCACCACCCTCGCCTGTCTGCCCACCGACACCGCCACCACCGCCCCCGAGCAGCGAACCGACCCCGAGCGGATACTTTTCCTTCGCCTTGGTCAGCGTCTTCGTCTTCCGGCGCGGCCGGTACTTGTAGTCCGGGTGTTCCTTCATGTGCACCGCGCGCAGTCGCTTCGCCTCGTCGATAAACGGGCGCTTCTCCGTCTCGGATAGATCCTTCCACTGGGCGCCGAGCCGCTTCGAGATCTCCGAGTTGTGCATCTTCGGATTGTCCGAAGCCATCTTCCGGCGCTGGCCGCGGGACCACACCATGAACGCGTTCATCGGCCGCTTCACACGGTCCGCATTCTGTTGGGCCGCCTTGCTCGTGTTGTTATTGTTGTGATTCACACCCAGTAGACCACCGGCCCCGTGATGATGGTGATGGTGACCACCACCACCGCCGCCACCACCGCCACCGCTCGCCGTAATGTGATGGCCGGTCGAGCCCACCAGCATTCCCGTCGGTGAGCTGTGCTGCGAGTGTCCTTGTCCACCGCCAACGAGACCGGTCGGGCTCAAACCCGAAACCGGCTGCTGCAGAGGACTCCCGTAGCCGCTGCTGTTGTTATTGTTGCTGCTGCTGCTGCTGTTGTTGCTGCTCAGCCCGTGGCTCATATGGTGCTGCTGATGGCCACCCCCACCCAGCAGATGATGCTGTTGCGCCGCGGACGTCTGATGCGACGAAAGCTGCGACTGGCCGATGTTCATCATGCTGAGCGAACCCAGCGCACCGTACGGGGAAGTGCTGTGACCGTGTAGCGAGGACGGATGATGCGGGGGCATCGTGGCATGCAGAATGCCACCCCCCTTCATGTCCGATTCCATGGTCAGCATGTTGAAGGCGCTGCTGCTGCTTTCGTCGATCACGAAGTTTTCGTCGACGAAGTAACCCTCCTCTCCGAAGAACTGTTGCTCGAGCAAGAGTTCTTCAACGAGCTCTGCCTTGATTTGCTCCTGTGACACCTGCTCTTCGTCCACTACGATGACTTCCTCAGCAATGAGGTCCTCTTCTTCGTCTACCAGAGTTTCCTCCTGCACGTACTGGTTGAGATCTTCCTCGACGTCCTGGTGGTATTCCACGTCGACTTCCTCCTCACTCTCTTCGACCACCGCGTCGTCCTCCTCGTCGTCGTCGTCGTCCTCCTCGTCGTCGTCGTCGTCGTCCTCTCGCTCAACAACAGTAAAGCTGCCTCCGGAGGTACTCGCGATAGCTTTCCCCGTACCCTTTAGACCGCTGAACTGTCCACCCTGTCTGTAGAGCAAACACAGTAGCTTCCAAACGTATTACGATATATCTTATTACACTGCGCCCGCCCTCTCATAACACACTGCAACATATCGACACACGCACCATCGGAACAAAATTAAACGTCACGGAACTGCGGCAGAACAAGCTGCGTTGCATTGGTCTGCCAGAACGATTGCGCTTTCGTCGGAAACAAAAAATGCCTCCACTGTTTCGATCATCTGCCGATCAACAACCGCACGGGAACGATACACACAGCAAGCGTCAACACACCATTGGAAAATCAATTTTCGAACATCGCCTACTTTTCCACATAAACACACCACACACACACACACAAGAGGCCAATATTTTCTTCACAACAGAGCTTTTGCATTCATTCAAGCAAGAAATTCTTCCGAGATTTCCAAATTCTGATTCACTACCAGCAGTAGGAGAAAATCACTACTCTCGCTGGTTCATCTAAAACACACACCGGTGGTTGGGCGAGAATGGAACGGTTCTACTATCCACTATCATATGCAGGTAAGAGAGACACACTGGAGGCACGGGAGGAGGTTGTGTTGTTGTTAATCGTGGAAATTCTTTCCTTTGCGTGTATGATCGGTTTCTCACTGCGCAGATGTACACAAAATCTGCGTTCCAATCAGTGGATGTGGAGTAACTTTTCTTTTTAGTCTCGACCACCACCACTATGGGATCTAACTAGAACTATCTGCTGGTCACTTGTAAGCCCAACAGTTCACTGTGTTTTGCACTGCAATCTTCACTCACAAGATCTCTCGCGACAATAATCTCAATGTTTACATCGACACAACCAACATTCGATAGTGTTTCTTCGGATTTTGCGCCTATGCCTGCTGGCTGAACGATCGAGTTACACACCGCAGCAAATCCGATTCGGAACAAACGAAACACAAAATAATCCTACTACGTCCGGTTTTATGTCGCCGCGGAACACAATAATGTGCACGGGTGCGGAGTCTCGCGCGATACGACGATGTGGGCCCAACAACCACCACGGGTGTACCCGGTGTACGCGAGAGCCAGAATTACGACACACTTGCGAACAGAGCACCTTTCCGTTTTACTATGAGGACCCGTTCGCGACGGAACTCGAACCGAACCCCGAACGATGTTGCGGTTCGGCGGCGTTGCTGGCGAAAGCTTGCTCGTGGTCGTAGGCACCCGCGGCAACGCAACCCACTACCCCGCGTGTGTCCCGGGTGTTGTCACGCTAGAACCAACACAACGAAACATACGGTGTGTGTGGAAGCGAAGATCCGACAAAAACAGCCTCTCTGCCAGGGGCCGCGCGCAAAGGTTCTTCAGGTCACGCGAGCGTACGATAGGGCTCTCGGCTTGCGATTGGAGTATGCTGGACGGATGCCGTGATGGAAGAAAGAGGGAGCGCCTGCGTCCGCTCAACATTGCCTGCCACTGCACCACCCAACGGCACCGACACGGAACCAATCAGAGCGAGAGATCTCCGGTGGTCTATGCCGAGAGAAACGCGCTGCTTGCCGTGCCGCACCAATACACGCTCAATGCGGGCTATGCTACACCGTGCAGCATAAAAGTGTGTTCGTGTGTTTGTGCGTGAGCAACATAACTAACAGCGACGTCTCGCTCACGCGCATAATCGAAGGAGCCCGACCAGCTGTGGGAAGCAGACAGCTTCTCTGTCGGGTTGTAGTCTGCTCTCGCTCCCACAGCAGGTCTCCGGGACACGACCCAGGGCCATGCCAGACAAACTGGCTGCGACGGTAATGGAATATGTTTGCGTGCCAAAGCATCCGAAGTTGAATGTTATGTTGGCGGACAAGGAAGGCAAACAGCATGCTCTCTCTCTTTACTCTCGCGAAGAGGCGTGGCTACTGGATGCTGTTTGACATTTTGTGCGCGCTAGGGGTTGTTGCGACGTTGCCAAGTTTTCAACGCATAGCTTGCTATAAAAATCGGAACAACCGCACCACATCTCGCATCTCGCTCTTGTGCACGCGCTTCACCAGAGGTTTTGCTATAAAATAGCAACATACACACCTCAGAGCAGCGCCGTAGCATAGCTATTCATCATTCCTCTTCCATCACGCACTCGAAGCGTCCTGGCTGCCTCCTGGCAGCCGCACAACGCACAATTCGGACGTTTCAGACATTTTACCGCAGTCTTCCACAGCACTAGCCAACACGCATGACACGACTCTGGTTCGCCCAGCATCCGGCTGCTGGGTGTGCTGCTGCTATCGATCGATCGTAAGATGTACTCCAAATGCTTCCGAAATGTGCTTCCTCCCTGCCGTTATCCTCTTCTCTTCGCCAACAGCCCGCCTTAGACTATTCCAGGTTCTGCACGCACCCTACACCTCACCCTCCCTCTCGACAGTCAATTCATCGATTTTTCAACCGCATAAAAAAGCGAAGAATTTGATGATAGGTTTGAACTTCCATCGCCACGTGGAAGCCACACAAAAAAGATGGCAACAAGAAGGACGTGTCCTTCGGTGGGAGAGACGCGCAGAAGAAGAAATAGAAATCAATCTACTTATTGCACAGCGAAAACATTCTAACGATTTTCATCGATTACGACACGGCCAAAGCGCGCGCGAGTGGGTGAAACGATGATGATGATAACAGTAATAACAGTAATAGTAATGATAATAACAATGATAATATGGATCTTTCATCCAGAGCAGCGAGTCACTTTGGAGTTCGCACAGGATTAAGCATGGCGTAGAAAAACAAACAGAGAACCATTCAAAAATACGATGCTACAGAACAAAAGTCGCAATAATCGAAATTAAATTGATGCATCGATTTCTTCAAACCGATACTTTTGTCAAATGTTGAAATGAAGGTGGAAAAGCCTTCTTTGAGCTAACGGTCAATACAGTTTTGCAAAACTGCATAATGATGATGATCTCCTCTAAATGAAACATATCCAAACGACTGTTAAGTGGACCATTATCAGTGGCACGAACCGAATTAAATTACAAACGAAACCATACACTTGCGGCATCAAATCTAAGTGACACAACATAGACGTAAGCACAATAATAGATTGTCACCGGAATCAAACTTTAATATGGCTTCAATAGACATATGCACCAGGCATCGCACCCTGTTGCATCGTTTGCGGATGATCCTGGGGAATGACAACTGCTGCGCTACCGGCGTCCTAGAAATATAACAAACCGTAAAATGCGATATCCAAACATGGGCCAGGACGATGATGGTGTTTGCAAACCGGTACACGGGGTACGTACTTCAGTGCAGGAGGCGGCACAGGCCAGCGTTGATGATCGTGTAATCCTGTTTACCCAAATACCCACCACACACACACACACACACACGCACACACACACGCACACACACACACACGCACACACACACACACGCACACACACACACAGGAGAGATTGGCAAGTGGAGTGGTATGTGTGGAAGTGAAAAGGACACACCTCAGTTCATCGCAAAAGGGAACGGTCGACGAAAGGCGCGATGCTACAATTGCCGCGGTAAGTACAGACGGTGATGTGTGCTGGTATGGCTTCTCTCGAGAGAGAGAGCCAAACAAACACTTCTTGCGGTCGCGACTGGTCTCCGAGATCTGTAGGTGCGGAAACGATATTTTGGTGCCCCCAAAAATGTCCTTCCCGAGGAGCGCGTTTGAATGAATGGGAGAAAGGATCAACAGGCGCAACAACCCGAAACAAAGGCAAACAAACAAAAACAGTTTCACACAACAAGTTCTCGGTGTGCGGCTGCGAGAATCCGCGTTTGAAGCGCACTAACCTAGAACCAACGGGAATGCTCTCGTGGAGGTTGAAAATATCTCGGCGGTTCCTCGTTTTTGTTCGGCTATTGTTTCTACTGCTGCCCAAAAATCCATTTACTATGTCCCTCCCGGGGTAGTATGGCGGAGGGTTGTGCTTGCTTATGAGAAGCCGTACCACAAAGCGGTTCTGAGGCTGTGTCCTTGAGTAGTTTGCTAATGGATCAAGACCAGCTCGTTCATTCGCTGGAATCAGCCTTTAAAGGGACGGATACAAGAGTGGCACGGATTAATGCACTATAGTGATGATATGTTTAACCCCAATTATTTACCTCTATCGTTTAAAGATGTTCTTATATTGCTTATAACTTCGATTTTTCCATCCAGCTCGTCATATTTTCAAATCACCTCGCCTTTCTTAATACTTAGCTCCTGTTTTCTAGCAATAAATTCGTGCCAAACAGCACACGCGCGTTCGATGAAGCACTTGAAATGCTGTTCCTGCTTTTCCGCTTCCTGTTGTGTCAATCATCACATCATAACCGCGTGCTCTGACTCTCTGCAGTGTTCGGCGGTCTGATTCTGCAAAGGACGACAATTGCACACAAAAACACACACGCGTATCACCTAAAGAATGCGACAATATCCCTTAGTAGCGAAGCCATGTCAGTTTTTTTTGTTGCATTTGCTAGCCTAGGGTGAAACTCTAAAGTGTGCAATAGGCCATTGCGAGCAGAGAAGCACGACGACAGTGTGTATTTATCCCTCGGCGCGAGAAAATGCATAAACCAGAGACCGGCAGGGTTACGAATCGGGGCAATGATGTGTGTGATGTTGCTCGCCAAGAAAGGTAAACATTCATTACACGCTTTTTTCATTGGATTCGAGCAGTCACGTTCAATAGGCGGCTTCCGCGTACAAGTGCGAAGCCCATCACCCGATGTAATAAGTGACAATAAATAGTGTTTGCGTTTCAAATACAAGTGCCGAAGGACAGATCGTTGTTTGTGGAGTAAAACACATGCCATGTTGTTATTAGTAGGAACGTATTATCCCTTACATTCCGTTTATATGAGTTAGTGGTACCATCGCTATCGGGTAATCAGCGGTATTTAAATAAACGATAAACTATTTGAATCTTCGTCGACGAACTCTCCCATTGCAACTGTCACAAATCGGTCCACTCTGCGATAATCATCCCCTTTTCTCCGGCAGTGCATTGTTGTTGACCTGCTTCTTGCACCCAGGAGGGTCATAAATAAGTACAAAATGGTTATATAAACCCAAATGCAACCCCTTTTCTCCATAATGCAGTGTGTTGTGGTCGGTCGGCAACGATAACACCACATCACGCGCTCATAAACAACACCCTTCCAAACGTGCTTTCCACACGGATCCCATGCAGTCGGAATGCAACCCGAAATCGAATGTGGTAAGCAAACGACGCATAAAACTGATAAATTATAGATACGCTGCGGACTCAAAGAGTAAGTCTTTAACAACAATTAAAAAAAACAACTATTTGCAATGAAATTCGCCTTTAGGTCCTATTTTTAGCGACCTTCACACGAGAATAAGTCCAGCCGAAACGGTGATCCACTTACTTATCGTAAGCAATCTCAAGTAACCAACAAAGTATGCCTTATTACCACCCAAAGTAGCATACCGATGTCACAAAACTGTGTCATCTTACCGGTGATCAATCCACAGTTGGACAATAAACGGCGAAACTACGCCAAATGACTCTGGATCTCTGTTTACTTCAAACCATTAAGTTGTCACGCGACTCCTCGTCCGCTTTCCTTCGGACCTCTTCTCCTGCACAGCAGCAGACGCATACAAAAGAATGACGCGATGACTAGTGTTGGGCAAAGCAGAAAAATAGGTGTGCTGTGCTCACGCGCACACGCACTGTACTGTGCT
>KB672869.1:1286438-1355434 GCA_000349145.1 Anopheles dirus | reverse complement strand
AAGTACTAGGAGTGCTGCACTTTGTTAGGAGTGCGGCACTTTTTTGCACAGTGCGGTGCTGTGCGCAGACTGACGTGTGCTGTGCGCACAGTGCGAGCACACGCACTTTGCCCAACACTAGCGATGACCCTCCTATCTACAAGGTGAATACCGGTAGCACAAGCGCATCTGCGTTTTATTTTGAAGCCCCCACACCAACAAGCGGCAGGCGCATGGTTGTTGTATTTCTCCTCCGTACGTGCATCACCCAAAAAGGTGCTGTACGCTATTTGTTTTCGAAATTGGTTCCACGAATTACGACGATGCCGGTCTGGCTCCAAACCCCAACACCCCGTTATTGCTGCGAAGATTCATACACCTCGTTACGCACTTGACGACTCCCGAACCGGAGAGCCCGATTCGTTCCACGGTCTCTTGATGATCTCGACCGTCGAAGCGATATGCGTGTGTTTCAGCAGTACCGAAACATTCATTATTATGCTCTTTTTTCTGCCAAGTGGAGGGTGAAATCACGTCTCGAGTGCGTCTGAAGAATTGCACGCGATACACACAAAAGGATTTAGTTACAGCCCACCCGATCATGATTGAGATATGCAAAACTAAGATAGGCGCAAGCAGTGCGCCTCCTCCCAAAGAAACTTATTAGCGATTCCAAATTGTAGCGAAATGTTGCTGATTAATGAGCACCCAGTGACACCACAATACCCAGCCCAGGTTGAACTGGACCTGTATCTACACATAAATGCAACTGTACACACGTTACAGATCATGATGAGTGTATCATAATAGTTATGGTTTCTTTGGTAGGTCAGTTGAGGAACAAACATTCATGTGCATAGCGTAATATTTCACATATTTTAAAACACTGAATCAGCATTAATCGAGTTATGGATGATCTCACAGCTTTATACGGCCAATTGCTGATTAAAATACACTTCAAACACCCCCAAAACGTTCATAGACTATTTGCATATTCATACGGCTAGTAGAGCAAAAATAAATAAGACCCATGACTCACGGAACTCTTAATTCTCACGCTCATAGAAACAGCGAAGAAATAACAAAGCGCAACTTCGGGGAAAAGCTGCTGGGTTTGCCTGGCTCCTAACCCATGGTAGTCAATCTTTCTGAAGCTCATTTGACGGATACGCTAATCGTATCCCTCCTTCCCTCATTTCGCCACACACTAACTAGCTATTAGTGCCAAAACCGGAACGAACAAACCCGCGTGTCGCGATTGTGCTTCTCTCTCTCCGCCTGCTCCGAGAGCTGCCACAAGCGCGCGTAAAACAAATGAATCGCTGACTCCCCTGCCGGTAGCTTGTGTGCGACGCCCGCCCTCCCCGGTCGGTACAAGAAGCTTTTACCTTCTGCCCACTGAAACAAATCATTACAAAATAGGCCTCCGGCAAACAAACGCAAGCCACCGGACTTTAATGGATGTATGTATATATACGCCGTAGTGGACACACAGTGCCCTCCCCCTTCCGACAAGCGGATGCCCACACGCCGAGGCAGGCGCAGCAACGAGACCGGACCGGTGGTGGTTAAATGTGGAGAAAAACCAAGCCACCGTCATTAACCGAACGAACCCATTACCGGGCGCGGGCTCAGCCACGACGACGATGACCGCAAGCCTCAAGTAACGCCAACCGAAATCGTTCCTCCGTCTTGGGTATTTTCGTTGGTCCTTAGTGTGTGTGTGTTTTTTTGTTGCCGTTCTCTCCTCATTTTAACCACCAAGCCATCGTCAAACAACGGTTGAGCTTTCTCTGTCAGGTTCCACACCATCCTCTGTCCCTTCTCTTCACGCGTACAGCGTAGCTTACAACGTCTTGATAAAATAAAGAAAGCTGTGTGCTGTAATAACGAAACAAAACAACAGAAAAAAAACTAGTGAACGAAATAATAAAAAGGAACGACACCGAAAACTTCTCGACTGAAAAGAAAAGAAAGCTATAGTGGAGTGGCGCGCAGCATAGCCGGTAGCATAATTTTCATAACAAGAGCACACACCACCGCGGTTCGAGAAAATGAATTAAAAAACCTCCACAGCATATGAAAGAAACATAAATAGGGTGGAAATAGCGCGAGAAAGGAAGAAAAAACCAACCATCCATCCATCCGCAGAACAGAGGCCAGGCACCACCTTCTTCATCAGAGAAGGAACCGGGTAAAACAAGAGCGTACCTATAGCGCCACATAGATGAAGCTTCCAAGGAGCTGGAGGCGAAGCGTCCGCGCACGTCTAAAACCCCCGGGAGGCAGCGGCAGCACTTCTCCCTGCTACTGCGGCGAGGTCTTCACTTCATAAGAAAGATATTATAATAAATTGCCCACCACACACACAAGCAGCAATGCGCACTCGGGCCGGTTTGGTTCGAATGAAGAAATTATAAATATTAGTTAATTAGCGAAAGTAATTAGCAGGAGCGAATGGAAGAGGAGGCCGGAAGGGAGGGTTGGAGGAGGGCCTCGGCGCCGTAACATGAGACCGCTTCTTGTGGACGAATATCACAGCGGTAAAACAGATTAGGATGGATTGTTATTGGCAGCTCGTTTTTCTTCCCCAACAGTGCCTTTCTGGCGCTGAGGTGATTTTTTTCACACCTTGCATGTTGAAAAAAAACCCCTGAGCAACGTCTTATCCATGCATTTGTTCAAAATCACTATTAATATTAATGTTTTTTCCTGTTTTTTTGTGCAAAAAAGCGCGATAAAACGAAGAACTGCGGTCATTTGAAAACGTACAACCGTTAGCATTAATTTAGCAAACAACTCTTCCTAAAACTGTAACACACCTCAGAGGGGCCAGCCAACCCACCCCGTAAAGAGAGTGACGGGAGCTTACAATGAGGCCTCGGGGGAGAGCTGATGAAAAATGGCTTTACTTTTTCTCACCACCCCCCCCATACACGATCAGGCGCGCCCAAAGAACGAGCGCACACTAGAAGACAGCCGCCCGCCCGATCGCCGCTGAGTTCTCTCCTCCAAAGGGTCAATAGAAGCGTACGAAAGAATCTACGTTGGCCTGAAGGAAAAAGTTGTAATCTGCGGGTGGAAGAACGATGTAACGGGAGCCCCCTTCGAAGGACGAATGAAAAATTATCATGTTCGGGTAATTACGTTGATTGATTAATTAGTATTTTAAATTGCTTCGACATCGCAACGCACGGGAACGTGTGGAAACAGGCGAACCCGTCCCGCCGCTCGGACAATTCCATTTCGAAGGGGGGGGGGGGGGAGTTTGCGCGGTGGAGCAACGCAGCCTGAGATTATGGGAAACGTGAGGCGAGAGAAAACGGGCTGCTAGTTCCATCAGCAAGAGCCACTCATCAAGAACGTCCACACGTCGCCTAATAATACACCAGAATCGATCTCCTGCAGTGCTGTCAGAAAACTCCGAAAAGCCGATCCTCGTCGTGTGTCGTGGGGCTTGGAAAACTTTTCCCGCCAGCAGGAAGCCTTCCACTCGCGTGCGCAGGCTTCGAATGATATCATTGTAACGTGTCGGGCGGACCTCAATTTATCATGTGTAATTCCTCTTTCCGTTAATTTCATGTACATGAGGCAGCATTACTTCGGCTCCTGGCTCCTGTTTGGATTCAATATGGAAAGAAAGATCTGTTTTTTAACCGATCGTTAC
This sequence comes from Anopheles dirus, assembly GCA_000349145.1. NCBI lineage: Eukaryota > Metazoa > Arthropoda > Insecta > Diptera > Culicidae > Anopheles > Anopheles dirus. The sequence continues at coordinate 1,351,788 of KB672869.1, read as the reverse complement.
AATCATCTTTTTCTATTTGTAGATTCTTTTTGCGAGAGAAAAAGGACTGAATAGGTGAACTATTTGTTGGTGAAATTACTAATTAATTAGTATGCCAGGAACGGTATACGGCTAGTTCAAAAGAGTAAAGTTTACAAATGTGTGAAAGCTTTTCTTACGATTTCTACATAGGTTCATAACGTGGAAAAAAGTTATAGGACACTGACTTAGTAAAGGGTTACTGTTTTACTCAATAACATTGCCGTTCATATAGAGCTTATCGTGACCATTAACACTTCACAATTAATATAAGCTACACCATTTAACCCGACGTACACTGAACAATCTTTACAAACAGATTAATCAACTGAAAACTATAGAATCAGAGCAAGCTGTAGTCAATAACTTGAAGACTTAATCAAACTATGAATCTTAACATTAGCTGCTAAGGTCTGTGCTTTCTTGCCCAATATTGCACCAACATTGGGACTCTCTAGAAAGAAAATAACCTTTTTGAAAACGTTTAAAGTCCGGTTTGAAGATGAATCGTAAAAAATCATGTTCAAAACTGACTTTCATTTTAGAAAGATTCCAAGAATATCATTTTCATCATTTCCAATTGATCTTATCATTACGATCATAACGGTTTATGTTTTAAAAAGCATTAAGTCCGAAATAAGTCCGAACAACATAGCCAGGTGCTTTACTTCCATTTATAGTAAAGAGTGTTATAATATTTAGCTGCTTATCCCCGCATCATGTCGTACTCTATGATCGTTTTTCATACTGAAAATCCTGGCCGCCTAGATGAGTCCTCCACTATACTGACCAGGGTAACGTCGGTACAGCAATGAAAACCCATAGAGCGTACGCAATCCAGCATGTGGCATCAATTTGCTCAACATTTCCATCTTGCCCTTGGAGGATAGAACATTCAGGCCGGTGAAGAACTTTGCGGTTCGACTGCGATCGCTAAATCACCGGAGTTGGGTTGAAAATTGCGCTCCCCACCGACCACGGAGAATACATGTGGCAAAGCCTTAGGACCTTAAACACTGACCGAACGATTTCTCTCCAGTGCGAAGGAGGGGAGATACTTTTTTTCCCGGTTGTCATACCACTCTCCGTACCCGGCGATGGGATGGACGTGGATGCCACGAGCAGGCGAAATGTCCACATGATAAATGCGTTTCCGTCAAGTCTCATTTCTCACCGAGATTGCCACCAGTCCGCCACAGTCCCAACGCACACCCAACTACCGGTCGTCTCGCGCATTTGTCGGGAAGGTCGTCGAATGACAACGGCGGCGGCGGCGGCGTTGCAGCAAGCCATCATCATAATAGCATCACCCGATGCCGGAATATGAATATGCCGCCCAACGAGAAACTGCCGCTGAGAGACCTGTCTCTCTCTTTCTCTCTCCACAACCTTCCAAATACTGCCCCCAACAGGGATGCGCCGGTAAGCGTGCTGCCCTCCCATCCTGCCTGCCTAGGAAGAGCATTTGTTTGTCAATCTTTGACCACTGCCACGGCCAGTGCCAACGGCAGCGGCGACACACGAAGCGTGAGACGAAATGAGGCGGCAAAAAGAAAACGACGGAAAAATCGACACGGTTCGCACGAGGCGCGATGAAGAAATATGTTGATTAGCGCGCCGCTCTAGGACACACGCGCGGGTGTTTATGCGAAACGGTTCACCGGAGGTTACGATCCTGCAGGGCTGTCTCCTCCCTCCTGCGCTTAATTAGCTACTGCGCCGACTATGTCCCTAATCAGCTTGTGTGTGTGTGTGTCTGTGTGGTGGTGCGATGGCGAGAGCAGAAGAGCGACAACTTTCGACCATACGGATATCGTAACTTTGAGCCACTCTGGCCACCAGGAACTCCGCCTGGCCGTGACAGATAGCGGACTATTTATCATTCGCATCACGATTCACACCGCGCAGCAAAACTGAAAGTAGCGCCTCTGTGTGGGAGAGCTGTGCTTCGCAGCCACACGCATCATCATTATTATTCATTACATATCCCGACCAGGGAGCTGCAATAATTTTAAATTCCTGCATACTGCCGATAAAAAAACGATTCCGAATACGTTGTTTTACAGCACGACTAAACAAGCCGTTCTGCACAAAAACACATCTCGATGCAAACCACCATCGAATAACCCCGACGCATCGGATCGGGCACCGGTAAATCTCCCGGTTGGTTTTAAATTACGAGATATACTATCACCGAATCCCGGAGTGAAGTAGTTGTACTCGCTGCGGAACCTACGGTGGCACGAAAACATTATCGTCTTCAACGAATCTTACCAGACGTATCGGCCCGCCCTAAGGCATCCATCCAGCAGGAAACCGCACGAACAAACGATCACGAACTCCGTCGTTTCGTCCGAACCTTCTCCTATCCGCGTGGCAACGTTTTCTTCGCGCACGTTATCGAATTACGGTGCCCGGGTGTCTCGTTTCCAGTCTGGCAGGCTGACGAGAAGTGTGAACCGAGCATCAGGATTACCCCGAGGATCATCTCCATCCAAATATCGGTGGCTGGTTCGGTCGCGTCCGCGTGGGAAAACCACAAGAATGGATCTAACCCTGGTTGCGCAGGTAAGTTCTATCGCGCCGAGTAGAATATGAAAGCTATAAAAACGCAGATCAAATATTATAATTTCTCAATGAGGGACAGTTTCACCCTTGGGATGCCGATGCCGCTCGCGATCGCGCTCAGAATGAAGCTAATTTGACAGCAGGGTCTTCTTGTAAGACGTGTTAACACCATCTGTTTATCACAGTGGTGCGATGCGTGCGATATCTGATTGAAAATTAACGGATTGGATCGCTTGTTTAATTCAAATATCGTACAGGAAATAATTCCCAAGAAGACACAACTATATTATTCAACGAGACGTTATGACCATCATGAAACTTATAAAATGCTAGTTAGCATAGTTCAATATAAACTCTTATCGACGGACAAATCATACATCCCGTTCTAGAGCAATATACTTTTCCACAGCTACTTCCGTCTTTAAAAGCCAGACGCTTGTTTAAAGAGACTTCTTACTCATCAGACTGCCCAAACCTATGTCCTACGATCTGCGGGCTGTAGCGTCACACTTTGTAAAAGTGAAGGTCGTCTGTTTTGCACACAAAAAAATGATTATAAACGTGCCTGACTGCAACGCAAACAGCGCTATTATTGTTTTGTCCCGTTTCGCCCAACTCGAGTAGGGTGTGCGCTAAAGTTCCTGTATCGTTTTCTTTGCCAATACACCGGAGGCAGGGGGTCCAGGCAAACGACGTTCCTTTACATACTATTCAGGCATTGATTTTATGCTGCGGCAAGCGGCACGAGGGTGTGTAAACGTCTGTTTGTGTACTCAAACGAACGCGCACACACAATACACCGAGCAAGGGCGTCTAGAATTCATTCATCGGCCGGTCTGGCGTAATCCGCACCCCGCCAGTGTCCGATCTAAAGCTTTTTGTGCGGCGGCAGGTGTGATGATAGTCATTCAAAGCCGCGTGTTTAGGCCCAGTGTTCCGGTGACTCCGTTCATCCATTCATTCATCTGTCCATTCTTTGACCGAGCGCCGGTGATAGGTAGCGAATAGAGGCGAATTCGCCACAAACCAACATCACCACACTAACGGCGGGATTGGTGTATGTTTGCGCTTTTCAAAAAGGGCCCATCATCATCGGCAGCGCCATTCGCGGCAGATCATCGTCCTCATCATCGCCCAGCTTCCCAGGAGCAATTGGAGAATCCCGAACCTGTGCCACGGTGCTGCTTCTCTTCCCCTCGCCGGGGTCCGTCGACGATATTCATTGAGAAAATCCATTCGGTCTGGCAGTGAAACGATCGATAAAGTCAACAATCGACTTGTGCCGGTACTACTTGTGTCGCGTACGCTACTCCAGCGTCAATGTTCTCCTCCTCCTTCCACTGGTCGAGGCCCGGGGAAAGGGAAGCGTGATCGATGAAAGGAAATCCAACACAGAAAGACAGCTGTTTGGCACATATTTCGCCTCGCCGAACGGGAGCAACAATCATTAGCAGTTTCGACGTGAAATGTGCGTGCGTGTGTCGTTGTGTTATTTTGAATGATTTCATACAAAAAATAATGCTACATACCTCAGTGAAGCCAGCCTATGAAGTACGTAGGATGGTAGGTACAAACTCTGGTTGTTGAATATGGGGAAATTTATATCGATTGGGAGCGGTATTTTGTTGCTAAATTTCGACAGGGGCGGCGTTTTGGTCCTTGGCTTCGGTAGGGACGGCGTTTTCGTGTTTGGTTTCGGCAGAGGCGTCCTTCTGGTGCTTAGATTCGTTAGCAGCGGCGTTTCGGTGTAAAGTTTCGACAGAGGCGTCGTTCTGGCGCTTAGATTCGGCAGCGGCGGCTGCTCCAACTGATAGCGCAAGATCGTATCCAGAAAATCATCCGGTTCGCTCATCTTGAGCACGTTTCGATCAGGCAAAAGGCCTGGTAGTTCTTCAAAGCAAAAATAAAGCAATTTTTGGAAGGATACCTCTTCTAAAAATGAGTTAGATTGCTTCAAAATCAGCTAATGACACCAGTTCGACAGAATCTGTAAAAATTCAGTAAAAATACGGGAGAAATTATATCAGCTCCATTATCCTTCACGGTAGTCAAAATATGAATATGCCTCGCACCCATGTTGTCTTCAATTTTGAAACATGTCGATGAGCGCTGCGATTCATACATAATTGAGTATTATCCCAGAATGATCGACATTTGGAAGTTATCTTGACCTCTTCTTCAGCATCGCATCTCGCATCTCACCACTGTTAAGGGTATCCATTCATGATCGTATGGCGGATACGTGTGGGAACGACATTTACATTTATGTTAATATCAATACTTTTCCACTCAACAGCGAAACATGCATAACTCTTACGAACTCAATTGGAAATTCATGAACGCGATCACATTGATGAGATGAGATAATCATTTCAAGCAGTTGCGTCATATAACCTTGAGCTTGTTTTCCTGCATTCTGATTTACCACGCGGCGATCCTCGTCTAGTTCAATCGCGTTCTACGAAATTTGGTGCATTGATCAGTAGAACAATAATACAATTTGAAGGTTAAATTTCGTAATTGGTGTTTAGCATGAAGATTATAATCAAACATATGATAAGGATAATAAATGTGGTAAAATGTTTAAGCTAAGCAATGATTTTTGTAAAAAAAAGTGCTTAAAAACTCGGTTCTTAATCTACTGCGCATTTGTTAAATGAACGGTTCCGAAATCGGTGGACACTTATCACACAAAACCCCATTACAAATTTGCAGCCAACCAGCCATTCACTTACCTTTCGAACCGTTAGTGCAGGATTACAAAATTTTCAAGATGGCTTTGTAATGAAAGAATTACACGTGCACTGCTTCAATCACACACTTTGCAAACAAAAGAACGATCGTGACCTTTTTCGCTATTGTCCTTCCACCACCGAAAGCGCCAGGTGTCATTTCCTTTGACAAGGCTCGCCATGCTATCACGCAGCGTGGAGGAAAGAAGTCGGCAAAAGAAAAATTGCGCAGTGCGTATCCGCTCAATTATATATAACATTCTACGAATAGAATAATTTAATAGTAAATACTTCACTAACAATAGTAGGAATCTTACGCTCATGTAGCAGATTTGATATTATTTCGTTAGTTTGAGAAACGTTTTCTACTCTTCGAGATAGCTTGACAATCCTTGTTCTATAATTCTAGATCAATCGAAACAAAAGTGCTCCAATTTTGCAATGTACTGTATTGTCAGATCGCATCGCGGTAAACAATGCTATTCTGCTGTCAATTGTGTATGTCCGTTCATTAGTCCTTTATGATAAACAAGGAATTTTTGTTATTGAATTTGTAGATGGTTAAAATGTATCCAAAGACCCATGCAGAGAGTTTTCAATAATCGATTCATTAGCTTCCTAGTGTTGGCTGTTTACCTGTAATAGTTTGGCAAGGAATTGAATTAGTGCCGCTATCGAAAGAGTATTAATATTTAGTGCATTTTGTAACAGTAACGATAGAAGAAGCTGTGAAAGCGCTTCTTTAATGCTTACCCATTGGCTTTCAAGAAGCAATTTCTCTGAGTATTTTATGGTTGTTGGAAGGTAAGCAAAAGGTAGTGTAAAGTTTAGGTTCAATACTAGTATGCTGACAATAATGTTCCTCATCTTTATGTAGGCTACGAGAGCTACTATCCTGCCTGACATTTTACGGAAAGCGCTTGTGATAATTGAGTTTTTTTTTGCTAAACGAGGTAAGCCAGCGTCAATTTCAAGCTCAAATGGCTAAACACAAACGACTATATAACGCAATTCCTTCAATGTTATTTTGCTTGTAGCGAAAATGGTCACTCATTTGACATCTGCCCACCATGAGGATTGGAGAGATCCGGTGCACAAATAAAGCTCATCAGTGCGTCTCAGCATTTTCGGAATTTTCAACGCAGACGATTGGCACACCGGCCCCGGGGGTGGGTTGATTGAGCAAGGCGCATGACATGCAGTAACGTAAAACCAAGTCAGCGTTAATTTAATCAGTGGCGATGAGACAATTTTCGCATTGTTGCAAGAAGCTGACCGGGGCGGAACGCTGGCCCACAATCAACAGCCTGCCGCTGCATCGTGGGCCAGCAAACAAAGATGAAGAAAATGAAGCCAAGCAGCGCAAAATCAGATGAATTCAGACCGCTGCTGCTCCTTCGCTGAGAGGGCGGATGATGCCGTATAGTTTGGCGTTTGCGTGAAGAACAGCGTAAGCGATACCAATTTTCCAATTATTTGTCACATTCACTTCACGGGCCAGCCCCCGGCCGACGGACGACTTCGGACGGGCAAATCAGCGAACAAGAGAGGCGATCCCACGGCGCTTCTGAACTCGGTGGGTCAATTCTCTTTCACTGGCGAGCCGACACCGGCGACGACGACGACGACGAGATTGGTGAGAAGACTTTTGCAGTGTTTGCACATTTCCTTATGCGCGGACGTATGACTATAAACGAATGGAGCACTGAAAGCGGAGACTGCAAGCCCATCCCAATCGGGAGAGTGCCGTGGATTGGGTAAACTGGATGAATTGGTCAGCCGGTGAACCGATTTTTCGCTAGTCGCGTTCAGATCCGGGTAGCAATTACGCGATATAAAATGGTATGCTGTCTTGGGCGATCCTTCTTTTCTGTTTTTTTTTATAGCTATTTGTGATTATCTTTAAAGACATTTCCTTGAAACAATAATTGCCCACTGCTAAACATTCAAAAGAGATAGTTTAATCTTGAGAGAACTAAATGTATACATGTTTCCTGCATACCCAGTTCAATGTATCATTTTTAACATGCTTAATGGAACTGTCTTTTCGCATGTGAACCCTTCCGATAATCTTATTATTCAGAGCGAAGTTTTCTTTTCCGCTGGAAACTGGTTCTTATCACCACCTGTACTTTTTAATTTCAATGACTCGTCCAAAACGGCGTAAAGCGATGATAAACATTTTTTCCCCGTTTTCGCTTGTATGCATCCTATAATTTGCTCGCCTATACCGCGACACGAATTGAACTGCAAGATGTGGGGATATTCTTTTAAACCTCCTCAAGCCAACACCTAGGAGAACGTTGCTTTCTTCTCCAGATTTTGGTACGTTTTGTGTCGAGAGTAAAATCCGCATAATATGTTCATCACAATGGCGCGTTGCACGTTGTTCCCCACGGTATGAGCGATATTTATTTTATAACCTTTTCATCATTACACTATACCCGCTTTTTCTCCCGCTTCATTTTCCACCACTATCTTCTGGGGTGGTGTGGTGGTGCGAGACGATCGCTTGCAACTCGCGCAACTGCGTACATAAAATAAACGGTTTTATCCGATGCCTTTGGTTTACGACGTGCTTTTGATTTTTGAACCGTTTTTCTGTGCCATAAATTTTTAACCATTTTATGCTTTATTACTTTATGGTTTTATAGTCGTTCCTGCGGACGGGGGTTAGTATCCGGTTGTAAATGAAACCCATTCGAGCATATGAGAAATTCCTGAGGCAACTATCAAACAGGCGCATCGTTGCGGAGCGATAGTTGAAGCCGGCAGAGGATACGCAGGTAAATTGTACGTTTAATATGCGATGGTTAAGTTGTGCAGAGTTTGCGACATTTGTGAAATTTTAAAACTTCAAATTTAGTTAAAATTCTGCTGATGCCAGTATGGTTAAAAACAATCACAATAATCATAATTATTATTAAATATTTTCTAGGCAACCTACAAAAGATAGTCGATCTTCTTTTTTGTCCCAAATCGTTGATGATGCTGCCGCGCCCGCGCAAAGAAAACTACCTCGAAAACGTTGGGTGATATTTTTCCTACCCTGTCAACCTCGGACTGTGACTGTTGTCCGTCTTAAACCGATCGTACCAAACATCCGGTGGGAATGTAAAAGGATGCCTGGCTGGCCATTTAGACGATTCGATTTCAGGTTTTTGTTCACGTTGTTACCGAAATTTCATGTGACATTCATTGAGGAAGAAAACCTCAACATCATTCGAAACCTTTTCGCTTTGTGTGGATCTTTTCGCTGCTGCTGTTGCTGCTGGTCCATTTCCTCGTAAAATATGGTATCCTGAAGAATGAAGAAGAAAATTGAGACAATCAATGATGTATGGATTTCACTACTTTTTGCCGTCCTAATCTTTTTCGCTTGCTCGCTTGCTGGTAGGATGAAATAGAGCAGAGAATGGTTGAGCAGCAGTTTCTCTTTCGTTCTTCCAATCCCTCCTACTGGGCGCTAACTTAAGCTAACCACCGTCGATGTGCCTTCTTCGAAATAAGCTCACTTACTACGGTACAATTTAATGACGGAAGGAAAAAACCTCCACAAAGGACGACGTCAGGTACGCGAGGCTGGGGTTTCTTTTCAATGAATTTCATTCATCAATAGAAGCATAAGCCTCCGCTTTTCGAAAAGTCGCTTATATGTGGGTTGCTTTTTAACTGACCATGACCTAGAGTGTTATCTTTGTTCTGGATCTAGAGCCTAGGATTTTCATCGGCACGCCACCACGATCATGCAGGCACCAACTTGCTCTAGAGTGCCACATATTTCAGGGATTGTTTATTGTTGTTCTGATCATACGAGATAATACTTGTGATAGATAGATACGATTACAGCACATTAACGAAATCGTTTCACGAACAGCAACTTTCCGCTAAATATTTAGCACACCCAGTAGGATTTCCGTCGTTATTAACTCACCACGATCGGCTTACTGGCACCGCCGCCACTGCTTGCCACTCATATTAAATGTTGTTCCCATTCCATTCTCAACCCCGTCCCGTCTAATACGATCCCTTGATTATTGCGGGGTAAATTGTTTGCGAAACACCGCCGAAAAGACCGCCTTCCTTTCGGGTGAGGTACCGTCAGACCCTAGGGAGTAAGTAGGGAGGAGTAGTGGGCACGGAACGGTGGTGGAACGATGCAGTGCTGCAAATTTCATGTTGACGACGGTACTGGTAGCTTGATTGGTTGTGCTGAAGGACCGTAATCATGGTGCAATTAATTTCCCTACGCTTAATTACATGTTCCGGACCCGGGCGATGGTCCTGCCTTCGATCGGTTGACAACTTGTTACGGTTGATTGCATTGTGGTGTGTTGCCGCTCGCCTTGCCAATTCGGGTCACTGCCGTCCCCCGCGCGAAGCAAGCAAGTCTCTTTTAAAAAGGGTGACTTTTATGTCCCTGCTTCTTCCTGCATATGGTTCGTAGTTCTGCGGAACCAATTGGATGGATTGGATGGTCCCATTCTCGGTTCATTTGGTTAAAATTGCATGTTGAAAACTTGGAATGCAAAGGCTCAGCCCGGAGATATGAGTTCCCGGGTGAGATCCCATCACGAAGAACACACAAACATTCATATTCTATCGATCGTGCCCCCCCCCCTCCCCCTCTCGCTCACAATACCCCTCTCTTTCTCTCTCCGTCGAGAAAGATTAGAAGTGGGCGTTCAAACAGAAGAAAAGGTTCTAGAAATATTATTGTAATTAGTCCGGAACCACTACTGCTGATCCCGTTTGCTTGATGTTATCATCGAACCGACATTAGTTCAACCGCAGCAGCGCCCTCGGACGGATGGCACCCTCAAATCTCCGTCTAGCGTCCTTGGTACGGCCGTTAAGTAATCACGTTTGCTACGAGGGAAAAAATTAAAACACACATACAATGCACGCTTGATTGACGCGTTACGCCCCCGAAATGGTTCAGGGTTTTGAAGTAGAGTAATTTTCATATTCCCAGCCCTTCGCCCCAGGATATTCTCAGGAATCCCGGCAGCGGGTCGCATTTGGGGAAGGTTTTCTGCTTGTTGTTGTAAACTAAACGATTGCGTTTCAGTCTTTCAGTTCCTTCCTTCACCGGGTATTTAGTTTCGAACGGGTGTGTGATGGAAGCTGGCTAGTACGATTTATGTGGACACGAAGCGCGCGTCGTTTTGTTTGTATTCACATCTTCCTGTACCGTTTTACGTACGATTGTCTTGACTACTGCAATAATAATAATTTTCCATTTTTTATGTACTCTTTTAGATGATCGATTGCTGACGATTGCTTTGCGAATGTTTATGGACACGGTGCTTAACGCATCTGAGAACAATCCCAGCTAACAACAGCACAATCACAACAACAGCTACTGCATCGCTCAGTGCAAAACACTTGATAGCGGTGATCCTTTAAATTCTGCATCCCGACGAACAAAAAAAAAGGGATACACTCACTCCTGCTGTCGCACTAGAAATTGTGCAGGGGAAAATAGAACACTACAAGCATCTTGCGGGCCAAACTTGGCAAGACACCATGACGCTGTCCTGTTGAGATCGCTTCGAGCCCCCTGAAACTAGAAGGACACATCCTGGCAAGACCTTGCAGGTTCAGTGTTGGTAAGAAAAGAAAATCTCGACACAGCAATGAAAGCCCTTCAGGAGATCGTTCGCTACCTTCCTTCGGCACCTTCCCACCTTCACCGGTTAAAACGCCATGCGTCCAGCCAGCCAGTGTGCAGCAATTTTTTACGGCATTCGCTTTTCGATGGCTCTTGGCAGGAAGATTGTTTTTCCCCTAGCGCTTGCCAACGAGCATTGCTGCTTGCCTGTGAAACTATCCCGGCTCGGTACGGGGATGGATTTTTTTCTCGCTCGTTCTACTGCTTGTCTCACACCGAATTTGTGGTGATCGCTGAATTTTGTTTTGTCCGAAGATTTGTTCCTTACCATCCTCTCACGCTTCGGCTGCATGATCGCGCAGGCGGATGCTTCGAGTGATACCGGGGGAGGGTGGCGTGGCGTGGCGTGGCGTGCCGGTGCCGAACGATGGTAGCAATTATTTGAAACCTAATATTTCCAAGAACCATAGGCTTCCTTTTGTGCAAGATTTCTGCGTGCACCTCCGGCAACACACACCGGTGCGTTTTTTTTTCTTCTCTCTTCTGCTTTGATTTCCGAGAACCCCTTTTTAAAGGCCCTTTTCGTCCTTTTTTCTCCGCATATTCTCTTTCGCTCGTAGTGCCAGCCGGACGGGCGCGCTTCGTTGCCCGATTCGCTGCGAGTACAGCCCGCATGCGAAGGTGGAGATATATCCTTGGGACTGGAGTGAAGAAACCGATTGGAAAGGAAGAGGGCCAAAATGCTGGAAGTGTCCTGTGTGCGGTGCGGGAATGGTTGACATACGAATTTTCGAGAAAAAAAACAAAATCGATCTGGACTTCTGCGTTGCTCCGATACTCCCGAAAAAACCCCGTCCTTGATGTGTATTCCTTATGCGTGTGGGTGATTCCTTATGCGTGTGGGATTAAATTCACGTGTGAAATCGGGAACAGTTTGTTCTGTCCTTCTTACCTGAACTAGAACACATTTGTTCTAAGAAGAGGTGTGTTTCTGATCCCTAATGGGGCGACACATTATACCGCACGGAAAGATATTTAATTAATGAACGCCAAACATTCCTTTTTTCGCCATTGGAATGTCATCGGACATGTGAAAGGACATTAGCGGATAGCGTAGGATAGCTGATCTCGCAGAGAGTGGAACGCAATTTTCATTAACGAATCAATTCACAGCAGGTGTGATTCGATTTGTGGTTAGGCTTCGTTGTGATTTGAACGAATCACATTCGTTCACAAACACAAACTCCGACAGGAGACCTCACAATCCTTTCCGCAAACCACACATCCGTCGGCAGGCAGTCTGTTAGGGGCTATAAAAAAAAATCATCGTACCGAAACTTTAAACGAATAACACCGGGGGTAGACTGCCTGGCTGCGCCGGTCTCCTCCACACACGGAGGGCAATCGGTGGTCGGACATTCGGTCGTAGATGAATGGAAGATGAATTATGACTTCCTTCTCGCTCACGACCGATCCATCCATCTTGCGAAAGCCGGGACCTGAAAACTTCTGTCCCCGTTTTGGGCCCGACAAGGCCCGTCAAGGGGTGGTGGGGTGGTCGGGGTACAGAGCGAAGGTGAGAGGTTTGGGTTTGGGCTTATTTTTCGTCGTTCCTTCTTCGTCCCCGGTCGGCCCTTCTGGGCTCCGGCCGGGTGCAAATTAATCATGCTACAAAACGCGTTACGCTTACATTAATGATGGTTGAAAGTGTCAAAACTGACTCTCGACATCGCACCGGACAGGCGTGCGGTTTGATTAGCCTCAGTCAGGCGAACCCTGACGGGCTGGCGAAACGTCCTTCTCCCCCCTTCGCGAACGTAACGCAATTCCGAATGCGCCTGCTGCTGCGGTTATGGTCTGACCGACCGCTTTAATCTATCGCGCAAGCGTTGCGTTGCTGGCTATCATTAAATTTGAATTTTCACACCTCTGGCTGTGCGTGTCTCGCAAGTCCGCTAGTACTTTGGGAAACCTGTTAGGTTCTAGGAACTGTGACCACCGAGATCTTTGCGCTTCCTTAATCCATATTAATGAGTTGAACTCGTGTTTTTTTCTCTCTCCCCTGTCTCGCCTAGCGTATGCCAGTTCACGCCATGTCTCTAAGTAACGTCCGGACAGGTAACATTTTACTTAGCAAAGCATGTACCGTGGCAAAGTGCAACTACCCGTGGTTTTCTCTCCGTCTCACCCCAGGTTGTCATTCTGGCTGATGGCAAAGACAAACTATTAATCATTCGCCAACAATGGTCACCTTGTCGGGCTCAGTCGGCTTCGGTTAGGGGGTATTTGTAGCGATCGACCAGGTCCACGGCCGACCAGGAAGTACTCCCAATTCGACCGGCCACATTTGTTTGCGTCGCACGTAATGGGATCAGTGCTGAAAACTTCTCACGGCGGCAATGATGATGTACGAGCATTGTTACACGATGCACCACAGTCATACTTCACAGTCATACCATGATCATGAAAAACATGATGAGTTATTAATATAGCTTTTCGATTGTGGTGATAGCATCCGGTCACAAAGCACGCACGACGGCGTAGGAGACGCATCTCCCGAATCAATCACGCCTGCCTGCCCTGGGATTCCCAGGATTCCACGCGAGCACTCGGTCGTGTGAAATTAGTTCCATACTATTTGGCGGCTCGGGATGGACATCTAATTGCATTTTTTGCACCCCAACCTAACACCTGTCTTATGTCACAATACGCGACAGCGTCTTCAGTGGCAGCGGATGTAGCGGCGTGAGTGTGTGTCGGTGTGTAATAAAACCTATTATCCTGTTGCCAATTCCAGCAAAACGAACTCCCGGCGCGCGGATGAAACATTCCACGTCGCGCGCCACGACGTCCACCTGCTGCCATCGTCGTGACTTTGTCTGGTGAACTATGCAGCGGGACTAGCAGCAAACACGACCAACAGAAGAATAAAAATGCTCATTGCAAATCAAATTCCTTACTCCCTGGGGGGATTCGATTGCAATATGGAGCGGCGCTGCACCGCGGGAGGTAAGTTGAGCTCTTCCGAATCGGCTTAGCATGATGAACACCTTTGATGGGTTAGGATTTGTTTTTTACACACGGCGACTTTCTCTCCCTTTCTGTCTCGTGCCGTTTCTGTTTGGAATCTGCCGAAGTTTAATAGACCAAAAGGGAACACATTTAATAGAACTATACCAATTTGCGCTTCCGTTCGTTTGAACATAGTGTAATGTTTAATTTACATATTAAGTCGTGTAGTACAGTTATAAAAAATATTTCCCATAACTCAATGAATACAGTCGAACCAAGTACGATGTACTCAACATCCTCTTTTGCAGTCAATGAAAGTAATTTTTTAAAATATTTCAATCCTTTCTATGACTGTTTGCATCCAACACACGACCCCTCTGGGATTTCCCTTAATTTTGTTTCATTTACCTTCCCACCGCTGCTTGTTAAACTTTCTCCGGCGGCTTTTTCGGCCTCCAGACCGCCGGGGATGGGGTACAACTTACTGCGAAGGTGGTTCCCGGACCAAATTTCTACAACCTGTCAACCTATCGGTCCAATTCCCACCCGCCGGTGGGTCTGCAGTCTTGTTTCCACTTTTTCCATATGGCTCATTACGGATTATCGGATTTGCGCACGTTTTTAGGGACCTGCTAAGCCGGCGTAGAATTGAGTTTTTACACCTCCCCGGACGGTTGGGTGGTACGAACCGGTGCCCAGCTCAACGACCGTTCGGGGCGGTTATTTCATTAAGAGGATTTATTTAACGATAAAAGGAAACTGGACAAGTTGAAGGTACGATGAGAGAGAGCGCGCGCGCTCGCAAAAGCCTTCCAGGCGTATAGGACACTTGGTTGGTACGGCGCGCGAGCACGGGTAAACTATCGTCAATGGGACAACGGGTGGTGTGGTGTGCGGTATGTGTTGATTTTAATTAGTCACGGGAGCTGGCTTATGGTCAATCATAACACAAGCGCGTCGGCTTGCTTGTGAGCGACGGAGCGCCCAATCATGGTTATCGATAATTGGGTGTCAAATAAATTAGAGAACCCATCGTACGGGCCCGGGGTACTATTTAAGACCCGGGGATTTGTCGCAACGATCTCGTTCTGTTTTTGTTTTTCGTGCAATAGGACACGTGATGATGAGGTTTTAGGTTGATCAGATTTCATGAACATGAAAAGGATTTCCAAAATCGGGCAGCGTTTATTGCAGCGTGTTTTTTTTGTGCGATTACAGATTGCATTTCGATATGCTAATTGGTTTGGGCGTTTGCAACTATCTGCACGTGTTTTAATCCCTGCTTTTGATCACTTCAAAGAATGTATGAATGCATTGTTTTTTTGTCGCTGGAGTTCGAGGATATGCAATAAAAATATTTCAAATATACGCTTTAGGAATTTAGAACATTATTATACGATAGGTTTATTCGATTTTTATCATACTGATAGAGTATTAATAGAGTATTAATGTTGTTTAATTGGCATAAACCTATCATTGAAAGCCGTAACAGCTCGTGAAAGAATGGAATTATTAAACTATCATCATCATCATCATGCTTGTTGAAAACCAAACTACATGATTGATTTGTTACTATTTTCTGAGGAAATCTCTTTGAATCTTTGACTTTTAAACGTAGCACAAGTAGAAGAATGCCATTAAGAGTAAAACATATATGAAAGAACGCGCTTTTTCTCCAAGATAGATAGGGTAAAAATATTTTGAATGCAAAAAATAGCATCGTACACTTACGAAAGTTCAGCAGATAATACTTGAATTTGTAGCTCAATAGTTCTTGGTAAATGGCTAATGATTCATAATTTTACGGGCTGGGTCGTCCGGCATGATCTGCACACCGGCACAGTGTACAGTTCATAGAAGACGTCATTGTCCTTTCACAAATACTGGGCCATCAATCCTTCTGATCATCTTCCTCTCCGAATACGGCTAAGAAGGCTTCGTCAGATATGGACAGAGTTCATATCTAAGAGGCGTATGTTGGTACTGGGACTTCTAATGTTTAACATAGTTCCAGCTTTATCCGTCGCGAGGTTCGCAGAGTGGAAAAATGTCTTCAAGATCTAATATTACAGATCAGATGCCAGCATCTTTGCGCGTAGTTCAACATCAATGACGTTATCGGTGCTGACTTTTGACCCAGCATACGATTGCCAAGGTGCGTTCACCTATCTGTAAGTCACCCTCACTTAGGTTATTAGCATTTGTTAGAAAGACATATCTGGTGGTGCCACCGTAGTCAGTATAGGTCGGCTTTTTTCACTTTCCTTGACATGATCGACATAGCCCCTGACTTTGACTTGAGCAAATGACCTTTTTATAATATGATCAATGCACAGCAATGTTGTGTATTTCCAATATGAGCCTGCGATGTATGACGTGTTTAGTATATTTTGAAAAAATCCATCTTTTTAGGACTTAAAATGGTGCACAAACGCAACTTCAAACGATGTTAACGCAACCAGTGGCGGATCTAGGCATGCGAAGGTCCTAAGCGGATAGACGCGATGGGTTCTTGGTTGTTTGAAATCATTCAGGAGCTGTGTACATTAGTTTACAGGTTGTGGATATTTGTGAATTTGTTTTGTTTTTTTTTACGGATAGAGGAGGGGAATTGATAGCTACTGGCATTTACAACTACGCCCCCTTCGTCTAGAAAAAGGGTTTTTTCTAAATTGATTCTTCCACTACCGAGGCCCTTATTACCATGAACCTCTGGCAATTAAATAATGTAGCAATTGTGGAATGCTCTCCCTGTACGCATACCTGTACCGCGCACAATAAGCACGCCTTACCCAAATATATTCTCAAAGATTCATTACGTCACAAACCAGTGACACCAACCGTATGCACCCTCGCAAAACAAGCGCTGCTGAGGGGTCACTAAATGATAAACTAATAAAACGTCGTAAAAACAAACACGCGAACCTGCTGACTCCCGCTCCCGGTGCTCGATAATTGAATTTTGAAAATGTGAACCATATTGTGGCAATCATCTTAAATTTTATTCCGCACTATGGTGCTGGCCACACACACACACACAGATACACGTGGAAAAAACAGTTCCCTGCAGCACCCTTCATCCTCGAGAAGCAGGAATTGTGTCTCCCCGTGGCTTGCGCGAGGGTGCTGATTTAGGCTGCATCATCCTCATCAACATCGGCTCGGTACACGCGCGGTCACCGCCCGAAGCATATTTTCTTCGATTGTTACGGCCGCGGGACGAAGCGCGGGTGCGAAGCACGCTGCTGATGTGGTGCTAAATGGCCCTTGGCGATGGGCGGAGGGTGCGCATCTTACCGTACCCATAGCTGTGATAATTGAATAATAAATTAGAACAATCCCGCGCCAGCAGCACGCGGCACTGAAACTGCGTGCGGCTGAGATTCGTTAGAGATTCGTCCGCGTCGCGGCAGTTTCCTTGCGCATATCACCAGCGACCGGTTGAAAATTTGGCGGATGCAACATTGACCGGGCGTTCCGGCCTTCGGACACAATCGGGGGTTGTCCCGGCCCGAGCGATACATTGCGCGATGCGTTTCACCCCTCGAAAACACACAGTACATGGTGGTGGTGATGGTGCCGGAGCCATCAAAAAGTCACTAGGGACCACATCAGCGCCGTCATCATCATCAACATCATCATCGGCAAGCTGTAGTACGTCCTCCGCGTCTGCAGGCGTTCGCGTGCCGGCCGGTGTGCGTAGGGAATCGAAACCAAATCCGAAGGGGTGCTAAAAGTTGTACTTGATCTGATTTAAGTGAAAATTTATTGCATAAATTATTTATTGAATTATCTTCCTCGTAGCGACCTGCTCCTGCGTAGCGGAGAATCCGGTCGTCTGGTCGTCCCATACGCCACCCCGGGGTACGCGGTACATTTGAACGATTGCAAGGATTTGGGTGTGTACGTCCCGAGGTGCTGTCGGGATGCAGCTTCGCATGCCTGCCTGCGAAGGCGAACCACGTTCATGTCCGGATGTTGATTGAGTTGTTTTCATTGCAGGTTGTAGATTTTCGAGTGTTTATTTTCCTAATTAAATCAAAGATCTGCAAACAGGCTTCATCGTGTCGTCTGTGCGGGAAGGACAGCGTCGGAAGGCGGAACGTTTAGGCCAGTAGGGCCTAGTCAAACACAGCCAGGCTCGATTATCCTTTGCGGCCAATTGCATTCAAACGAACCAACGCTCACCCGGAAATGTACACACAGTGCGGCGAGTTGTTGTTTACCCGGTACGGGCCGATGTTGCCGATGTAACTTGCCTCGATGGTAACGATAAAGGTAGCGTGCACCTCACGTCACGTACCTCGCCGGTAGAGTGTATGCTTAGAGAAAGAATTTTAACTGGACAAACTGGTCGTGTTCGAAGTGGCCAACCTGGGCCAATGCTGTGCTGTGTTTTGTGGGTTGAATATTTTATTGCCAATGCCAACACAAGAGAGCCACCGGTAGTTTTGACAAAATGCATCGAAATTCCTTCGCTTTACTTAAAACGTCCGATCGGAACCGAATGGGATTAGACCCCATTGTGCTCGCCTGCACTAAATCGGTTTCGAGCGCGCGCGCCCGTGAAGAAGGTGCTCAACTAACCTGAATGCGTTTCCAGTCCAGTTGCGATGGTCGTGTAAGCTACGGCGAGCGAAATGTGTATATATTTACAGCTATCTGGTCAGTCGCTATCAAACGCGTACGCGTCCTGCCTGGTCACACGGATCCGACGGGACACGCCCGGTCATCCGATCATTCAATGTCGTTTGCATGAGTAGAGCAGACAGTTGACGAGAAGAGAAACGCTGAGCTGGGCTGAGGTGTAATTTTATTCTCACTTGCTCACCAGATTTCTCTATGTTTAAGGCTTAACACATTTATATAGTAGTATAGCATAACAAACTATGTTGCTAGTTCTCTAAGGATTTAATGTGCTTAATGTTTATTTAGAGTATTTAACAACGTATTTAATTCCATTAACCTGTACCGCAATGAAAATGAAATGCAATTCGTGGAGCGATAGCAAACAGACTTAAACTGTAATTTTCTTAAAAGCTGTATTGGAAATTTCATACACTGACTTTTGTGCTCCTCTTTTTCTACCATTTCACCTATAGTGCTGCGTCTGCGACGAAACACCTCATAATCGATCGCAAGGATCCATCCCGAAGCGAAGCGTTACTCTGTAAAATCTGCACGCAAATGGTCCGGGGGATTAGAGCGTATAGAATACGCTGCATGCATACAGCTCCAGCCTGGCGTATGTGTGTGTGTGTGTGTGTGTGTGTGTGTGTGTGTGTGTGTGTGTGCTGCTTCGAAGCCGCCACTGCTCGGCGTCATCCTTGCCCCCAGCAAACGACGTGCGACAATCATACCTTTCAGCACCTTTCGCACCGTAGTCGAATTCGAGAGCAGGCTCGTTTGAAATATTTTCCAACCACATCCATCGCCCCCCTCTTCGTCGAAAAGTGACAAGGGTTGGTTAAATCGTACGAACTCTCCGGCTCCAGCCCAGCCGTGCACAGTTGGTTTCCGCCCGGCGGAGAGAAAACCTTTTGCCCGGTGAATTGAGGATTGAAAATTAAGTCCATCCGTGTTCGAACTTCGATAAACGGATTACTTCCCATCCAATCAAACTGAAATTTCCAAATCCCCAAAATGACTGCCGCTGATGAATGTGGCGTCCCGTTTCGCTCTCGCCCGCCCGCGCCCTGCTCGAAGAAGGATGTGCTTCTCTGCGTCAGATAATTCTTGGCCAGGCGGCTACCGGCAGAAGGATCCGGACGTACCACCGCACCCCAGCTTACCAGTTACAAATTTCTCTTTCTCTGGACCGCGCTGCCGTATTGACTGTATCGCGTCGCGCCGCAGAACACCTATCGGTGGAACGTTTCGCGTCGATGGACCCCAGATGGACCGTTCGTCGGTACGCGGCCCGGATGTGTGGACTTCCCGCTACGTGAGTGCCATTGGTACGGAACGCATCGTAACAAAGTGACTGACGAGTGTCTCTTGATAGGTCGCGTTTTGACCGGTTTTGGCCATACAGAGCGCACCGGGAGCGTACATTCGGTACGTTGTGATATGCCTGCCCTGCCTGTCGTATGTGGTATCTCAGCGCCTGCCATGTTTTTGCTTCATTTTCTCTTCATTCTAATAAGCCATCTAAGCAATCCGTTCGATGGATTCACACTACTCGACCAGCTGGGGCGGCTCACGTTTATCAGCGGAGGTGTAAGAGCTTACCGAAGCGACAGCAAGCACCACAACGCATTTCAAACGGGTCGAAGGTACGTACGATTGCTCATTT
This sequence comes from Anopheles dirus, assembly GCA_000349145.1. NCBI lineage: Eukaryota > Metazoa > Arthropoda > Insecta > Diptera > Culicidae > Anopheles > Anopheles dirus. The sequence goes on along the minus strand of KB672869.1, from coordinate 1,331,549 downwards.
CTAAAAATGGCTACCCCTAAAAATGGCTGTCCATCGCCGTTCTTTCATCGATAATCGTTCGGGAAAAAAGAGAGTACATGCGCAATAAAAAGGAGTCATTTGAAGGACTCTCATGTAATTAAATGTGACGTTAATGACTTACACCTCTGTGGGCATGAAAGACTCAGTGGCAAATCTTTTTTTAAGGGTGTATTGTTCTTATTCTATAATTAATCTTTTCTGTTAAAAAAATATATTTATAGCAATGAATCGAAATTTCTATTGTTTCGTTCTTAGTAATAAGAAAAACCTATCACTACATCATAAACCTGCATTTGAGCGTGATGGAGGCGCATGATTGCTTTCAACAAATAAGTTTATAGTATAGAGAGTTTGTTTGACAACAAGATCCCCTATACGTTTATTCGTTATTTATGTATATATCTCTCTTAGTACATAAATTTGAAACTATTTGGAATAATTAAGATAGTTTAATAAACACTTTTATAGGTGATACTTTTATAGGTGAGAAGTATAAAAAATCTTTAGTATCACAGCTAAATTAAAAGAAGTCACAGGTATTAGACACTCGAACAATCTTCTACAATGTTCATACTACAAACCATTTTGTATACCGATTATATAACATAAACTGTGGAATTAAAATGTGAAGCTACAGCACATATTTTCTCATATGATTTGGCAACATAAGTGCAGATATTTAAATTTACATAAAAAAGCAATAGTCTGTAACACTTTAATAAAAAATGGATATGCAGTTTGACTCTGTTCAAAGACCATGCATGAGTCATTTACTCTTTAAAAATTCATAATGTAAAATTCGGCTATTATGAGTTTTGCCGAGCAAAATTTTATAATCTCTGTAAGCGTCAGAAAGAGTCAGAAAGACTTTCGAAATAATTATATTTATTTTATTTATTTTTATTTATTTGTAAATAAAATAAATTAAATTATTTCGAAAGTCTTTCTGACTCTTTCTGACGCTTACAGAGATTATAAAATTTTTGCTCGGCAAAACTCAAACTTTCGAAATAATTAAAAGGAAACAATGTCGCTAGAAGGAAACAATGCTTTAACTTTCCAAAAATAGGCAATCGAATAATGTCTTACAAAGTTCGAGTGTCGCTAAGAAGTTTAAGAATGGGGGACACTCAAAAAATCAGCTTCCACACGAATGTAAAAAATAGAATCAAAACTGAAGTGAAAACTAGAAAAAGCATGTAGTTGTAATGAATCCGCTCCTAAAGTGAGCCAAAAACTGCTACTAGTTTTTTAAATCAAAGAAAGTGTATTTTTTGCTAAATTTTATGACATTAAGTTCAAACAAATATATTACATGACATTCAGTCCAAAAAAACAAATAAACGTTTGAAAGTCGTATTTCTAATACTGTTACAAAATGAAGTAAAAGAGGCGATTCGGGGTCTTTTTTACCAGCTGTGGCGAGCGCCAGATAATTGACCATTTATTCATAGTTACAGCCATAAAAAGGTCAAATTTTTCTCGCCCACGGCTTTTTCACACTGATTCTCGTCCGTTCCCGTCTTTCTCTCACACGTTCTTCTTATTTGACAGGTCGTTGGGGACATTTGTACCTTTTCCCAACAATTACTAGAAGAGTCAACTGCGTAAATTCGGTAAGTATAAGGGCCACCAACCACACCAGTGACAAATTTAACAAAAGTTAATTTACATATTTTCTTAAAGTGTGTTAGTACCTTTTCCTTAATTACCTATTTATATATTATACAACTGTTATTGCTATTAATATTATTCAACTTACCGTCAAGCAAACCAACTTCAAAGTTTAGTTTGACACATCTCCTATCTAGAGACAATATTGCTTTAATTAATTGATGTCCAAAAAACATCGAAATCACACCAAACTTTCTATAAGTGTAACAAGCCACAAAACCCAAGGCAGGCACAAGTATTTGACGCATTTTATGAATTGCTGCATAGTGGAAATCCTGATAGGAAAAAAACACACCATTTTCACTCCCAAAAGTCAGAAAAACTCGTCAATGCCATAAATCTTTTAATTTTCGCCTCCCGAAAACTTACCGGCGTAGCGCGGCCCGAGTGAAACAGAAAGCCAGCTAGCAAAACTTCTCTTCCTCTTCGGCCTCGGTTGCGTTAGACAAAAACCCCGGGTTTCAAAGTCTTGGCTTTTGGCGTGGGCGCTCAACCCGTGTTGTATCGTTCATCGTCGGCCTCGGCGGTGAATGGAGAAAGTTGGTCTTCTTGCCCAACTGTCTCGAGGCGCCTGCCATAACTCGCCGGGATCCGCGCAAGGACGAAAGGGTCCGAAGTTTTGCACACACACACACACACACACATGACCGCCTGCGATCGATGGCATTCGAGACGCAAATAAACACACATGAGCACCCGAGCTTGTGTCATGAACAAAACCGGGAAGTTTGACCTGAGAAAAGAGTTTCCATTCCGTTGAGAAAAAAGGAGCAACTGAAACTTTCTGGATGGAGGCCTTACGGAATATTTTTCATCTGACAGGGTAGCAGGAAGAAAGTTTCATACGGACATGGGTGTTAAATGTGCTTCTAGCCCAACGTTCTGTTATTGTGCGAGTGAAGTGCATTTTAGAAAGTGAGTTTTAATTTTTGAAATCTTAGCCAGGAGCCACACACCACCGCACACATCGTTTGTTTATGCCGCACAATCGCAAAGTTCTCTGTTTTAAATACATATTTTTGGTGCTTACAAATATTAAAGGTATAGAAGGAGAGAGAGATAGAGATAGAGATAGAGAGAGAGAGAGAGAAAAAAGAGAGAAAAGAGTACCGTTTGTATCGTGCGCTAGCGAAAATCTGCTTCAAAATGGTTCCAAGTTTCTCGACATTGATAAGAAAACGGCTCCCCAGCGGACACTTTAGCGCAAAGTTGTTCCACGATGAAGACGGTGCAAGAAACCCCTTCCTTTTCCGAGTGGCTCCAAACTCTTCGGGTGTGCGTACTTCTGCCGGAACATTTGTTATTTTCCTCGGACATTTCTGGCTGCCACCGCTTACGAGCTTGTTTCTCGGCACAACACCACCTTGCACGTGGTGGTTCTTCGTTCTCCAGGCTCCTTCTTGGTTGGCATCGTGTTGACAAGGTCCTCGGTTTGTCGCCTCCCCTTTACCTCCTGCGGTCGCCTTGGCCTGGCCTGGTCGATCGTTGACGAAGAAATCATAACTCTTCGTCCGGTTCCTGGGGACGAAAGCGAAACAGGAAAGCGCAATCATTTATCCTGATGATTAATAGTTTAATTAGAATAATACACAACCGGTCTAGGTGAGGTTGAGCTTGTGTGTGTTTTTCGTTTAATGTTGCTTGGAAGTTTGACGCTATTAGTCGGAATTGGGGTGATTGACCGAAATTACATGTAAATAATTATTCACACTTAAACTTCAATACTCGCACAAGTTTGTCAATGAAAAAGAGATCACTGTCGAGTGGGATTGTAACTAAAAAATAAAATGCAAATGCTATCCATTTTCTCGCCATCATAACTTCATTTGCAACTCCCGATGGGCGGTAAACTCTCCCTGTACCACGCAACCTGCCAGCCATAAATGACAGGAAGCAACTATTAAAAATCATCCTTTTTTCGCATGCCTCTCGGACCGTCACGAGCAGACATCGGGACGCGTTTGTCGCGGCCGTCCGCCCGCAGGGGTAGCCGCCTTCCGTTTTAAAATTCTAAACATGCTACAAATAATTCTCTGCCAACGGAATACGGTCGGCCCTATCGGGCGTCCTCACAGCGGGCGGCACAGTGTCGTCGGCCCGCCTGATGGTTGGGCTGACGGTGATGTTTAGGCCGCCGCCGTGGCCACCGAGCGAACTCAAGCCGGGCCCGGCCCCGGTTCTGAAAAGCCCCAAGACAAAAGCCAATGGAGTGTGTGCTGTTTATGTGTGCCGTCTGGGGCGAGCGTTTTCTTTGCGCTCTTCTCGGGCGGCGAATTTTCATACGCACCCCCGCGCGGCGGCATCGCACCCCTGTTCCGTCTGTGAAAATAGGTGGATTTTATGCGAAAAAATTAATTGCACTCATATGCAGTGCTCTGGCGCCGTTGGTTGGATAATCAGTTCCCCTTCGCGGGCCGCGTGTGGCCGCCTGGTATCATCCAGCGCACGGCGCCAACGATTCGTCGATCCGAGTACCACCCGCAATGTGCGGCCGCATCGGTGCACTAAGGGAGGGGGAGGGCATAGCATGGCGCACAGCTTATTCAGCGGCATTTGTTCGATGCAAAATGGAGGAAGATCGCTGTCCACGACAGGCGCCTACTGTCGCGCGCATTTTAAAATCCAAACACACTACATCACACTCGCTGTAGTGCGATGAAAGACAGTCCATTACTGTCCTTGTTCCTTAACCCTTGAGGGTGGAGGGTTTTTATTTTAACGTTTTGTTATGCGAAACGCGCCTCTCTTTTGTTGATCACATTTCCTTTAGTTCAATAAATGCAAATGAATCCTGTCTGTCTAGTATAATCCTAATCCTGTCTGGGGCGAGCGTTTTCTTTGCGTTCTTCTCGGGAGGCGAATTTTCATACGCAGTCAAAAAACTCATCAGTTCAGGAAAACTCATCAAACTTATTTTTAAGCATGATAATTCCAGAGATTTCTCATCGATGAACAAAAGTTTTTTTAACACTTTGGCCGTAAGTGGACCGTAATGGACCGAATACTCCTTTGGTGCAAATCACAATTGACACCAAATTGACACCTAGAAGGCTATTTTTGACAATTATTGACCGATTGGACTGAAATTTTCACCAATTGTGCGCAAACTATTCTAGTTTTATAGTCCGTTGAGTTTGTGACCCTACTTCCCCCCGTTTGCTCCCCAACCCCCCTCAAGTAAAAATCCGCGGACGTCAAAATTTAAAAAACCTGAAAAACTACACGTCAAAATTTTCGGAGCCCGAATTCCATGAAATGGCATATAGGGGCAGTGGTCCTATCTACCTTGCGTTTTTTTTTACAACAATATTAGCTAACAACTATACGAAGCTAATTATTTAGCATATCCTTCACATAATGCTTAAAGTAATGTTAGCTGTTGAATGAGATAAAACTAACCTAGTTATTTCCTAGTGAATGAGAGATTCTTGAGGTTTTTTTTTTCAATTTGTAGGTTCACATTTGTCATACAGTAACAGTAAAGGTTTCTAGGAGTTTTTCACTTTACTGAAGTGACAGTCGCAAGTCACTAATCTTTGATAGATAAAACAATTGGAGTCAGAGCAATGCTGGACACCTAATGTTAATAATCGAATATTACTTATTAAACTAATATTAATTTACTAGGCATGTTAAATCAAGCCACCCGTGCAAAATAGTTGAAAAAATTGTCCTTTGGTTCTTGTTTAACATAATAATGAGCTGATAAAGTGTTGGTGATTTTGGTTTTGTATTTTCCTGTCAAATTATTATATATTTTTATTTTATTTTTTTATAATTTTTTTTAAAATGAAAAACAAAAAAATCCATTTTCGAAGTCGACATTCTTATGCAAATCGGTTAAAATGTGTAAACTATACTTGGATGTTCATATAAATTCGAATTTTATGTCTTCAATCAATCAATGTTTCAATTGTTAGCTTTTCTCTCCGCTTTCATGAACTAAGTAACATTAGCTCAAACAAGCGTATTTTTATTCAATGTTTGTTTGCAAATTACACCATCCACATCGATGGAAACAACGATGCTGTGATTGGAAATCCTTAAATTTTTATTGTAACCTCTTGTATGTCGATTATCTGTTTTCCCCAACTTCCCCAACACCTATTGTCTTCTAGGATTTAAGTTTGTTTTTTTAAATAAAAACAATGTTTTATAAAAAAAAACTATAACCGATACCCATGTTTACGACTACAAATCAATCTTCCAGTGAATTTGGATTGTGACAACGATAAGTGCTTACCTATATTAGTGCAAAAATCGGTAACAAAAATGACTAGATTGATGTCAAGTCACATAATTAGTTTTGAATTTACAGTTCAAAACTTTTTTTTCCACAATTAAGTCCAAACTTTATCGTTTGATGAATTTATCAACCAAGATTCAGCGTTCTAAGATGTTCTCGTGACATTTTTGTCAAGTTTGTTAACCCCAAGATGTTTCAATGGCAAAAAACCTTCATTTTGTATGTACATCTGACTGATTTTTATTGGGCCCCTAAATACATTTCGATGGGTTTGTTCTTTTAGGTAGTCATATACGACTTATTCTACAACAAACCGTTAGCAAAATGGCTCTAATTACTAAAGTTTGGCTTAAACTACTAAAGTGTTGTTTTCACATTTACTTTATTAACGTTTCACGCTGCGTTTGCTAGTTCGCAATCGTTCTGCTCCTCGAAAGGTTAACATTTCCCAAAATAAACTTCACGCGGAACTCTACTCCATCTGTCTCCGTGTCTGTCTCTCGTGCAAAGTGCAAACGAAACACGGCCCTGGGTTGGGGAATCGTGCCGGGTCGCGTCGCCGTTCGTAGGTGTATGTAAGCATTTCGATGATGATGTGTGGGATGAATGAGTGCATTTAATTACTTTACCGACCGGTACCGACCGTACCGTGCTGGCAGTGGCGGCAACTCTGCCCGCGCAACGCCACTGAATGAGTGAAGTTAATGAGAAAAATGAAAATAAATACGATACAAAAAAGTATAAATACAGACGCACACAAAACATTCTATTTCCATTTTCCGGCTTTTCCGCAATCAGTCCCCACGTCGGACCGGCTACGTGTGGCCACCAGGGCCGTTTAAACACATCCAAATGTCAAATGCACTTGCACGAAGTAAAAATATTAAAATCACACAGAAGCACCAGCGACTCTCTTCAATTGTGGCTTAAATCGTCCTGAAATGTGTATGTGCAAGTCAGTGTCCTTCTACACCCACCTCCGAAAGGATGGCATTCATCAATTCTGCCTCCTATCCTCGCATCGAATGAGTGACGACCGCAAAAGCATATAAATTACTCTTAATTATGTAGCATAAACGAAGTTTGACATAAACTCGTCCCGCTCCTCGTCCTGCTGTGGACGTTCTGCCTCGCAATGGCCTATCCATCCATCCGCTGGGTGTGTTTGTTTTCTCAGCTCTCTCTCTCTCTCTCCCTCTCTCGCTCTCTCTATGCGTCATGAAGTGTGCTGAATAAAAATTACTGCACTTTACCTGCGCTTCACAAAACGACAAATGCGTTAACATTTTGAAGAAGTAAGCAAAAAAGCATGCATTTCTTTTATTCGCCCTTGCCAGCGCAACATGACGCTGAGTTCGCCAGCTGCAACCATAGAATGATATGGTTTTTCTTCAAGATGCGCCCGGTACTCGGCACCGGTTTAGATAGAGTGCAGTATGAATGGGCGTGCCGTCTGCTTACACCACCGCTCGCAGAGGTCGTCGTGGGGAATGATAAATTCTTCAAAAATGTAAAACTGCGAAGGGTGTACTGGAGAGCAAAATTAATGAGACGCTATTTTTCGCCCTGGTTTCTCCTGGCGCACGGTTACGAGGACTGTCGAGCCGTGCGATGCATTCTTTCTTTACAAGGGTCACTTACGGTGATCGGTGAAGATCGCGACACAGGTTGTTTTGTTAGCAACATGCCGCGCTGGTAGGTTGAAGAACTAGCTTATTTGAGAGCTTATTTGTATATTTTTTGACAATAGCATATCTTGAATATTTTAGTACTATTTGAAGAGCACAATGTAAATACTTTTATATTGTTTCTGTTTCATTTCATTTTGAGTAAAATATGGTCTGGCTATGAATTTATTTGTACAAACATTAGAGAAACCTTTTATTAATCGAAAATTGGTTAGTGTCAGAGGGAGGTAAATAATTGAAAAGGAAGAATTTTCTCATTTTATTCTATATTGGGGACAAAAAACCTCCAGTTCGTGACCATAGCTTTGGAAGTAATGCCCACTTTTCTAGATAAGATGATTCCCAGGTTGTAATGTTTATTTCTCAGTGAGCGCACTGGCTCACACAGCTGGCAGCGCGCAACGTGATCCACGCTGCGATTTTAGTACAATTACTGTGTTGTGTTAAAGGTGTGATGGACAATTAATGCTCCAACCGCTTTACCAACCAAAGTCCACCCAAACCAAGTCTGCCGTGGCTGGTGCAATTATCATAATCACCACTTCATGTCACGTCGACGGCGTTCCAGGACCTCCATTGCATTCCGATACAGACCACGATGGCGACGACCACGACGGTGACGACAATCACGACCTCAGCCTACGGAGACTGTTAAGTGGGCGATAATAATGTAATGGGAAAACGAGTGCAAAAGAATAGGCGTTCACCGTGCAAAACTGTGCTTTTTACGTCCCGCCACTGATTACTTCTAATGTAATTGCAACACGCTTCGGATGGTTTACTTCCACAAGAAATTAGCGGCTAATTAATTCGTCATTCGCTTGATCACCGAAGTGACCGACTTGCACAGTTCATTTAAGTGGGATTTTAATTTTTCGGCTGAAAAAAGGATAACGAATGCATAACACAATATAAAGCAATAGCTTGGGACGAATAATTTTAAATAACTGCTTGTAATACTTTAGTAAACCACATTCATCGCAAGGAATACGTTCCAAGGGTGATCATGATGGATCAAGTTCATGGACATATGCGCGCATCGTACAGAATTCTGTGGCGATTTAGGTGGATGTTTAATATAATATTTATTTAGCATATTTTTTGTGGTTGCCTTCCTCTTTTGCAACATATAAGACACTACTGTATACTATAATACAGTCCGTATCATAAGTTCACGACCATTTGTTTTTTGAGAATAAAACGATAACTTGAAGAGATTGAAAATGAAAATGATGTTCTACTAACTTGCAGATACATCTTTTTTATGATCCACATTTTTGCAATCAATAGTAATACTTTTTTGCTTTGGTCTAAATCGCTCTTTGTACCATAGCCATACGTCGGTTTGGAATTGTTTATATACAATCGTTTTAAAATTCGTTAAAAAAACAGTAATGTAAATGGTTATGAACCCTTCTGCTCCTGATCACTGCACTGCAAAGCTGAATGTCGAAAAAACCATAACTCTAGATATTGGACTCATCGCCCCACACATCGTCGTCAACATCTCGTGGCTGCAGACGGTCGAAAGACAGCGAATGCTTGGTATTCTATTTACCAATAACGTACGAGTAGATATGAGTCAAAATTGGGACATGGTCATCGAAGAGTTGTCGGCGTTTAGTCAACCAACCGTCACAGAGTAAGATATCTTCTGTCATACGGAAAACAACATTGCTGAACAGCGGCTCGACGTGCTCGACTTGCATCGACTTGCCGCTCCCGAGGCTTGAACATTGAGAGAGTATCTCTCACCATTGGACCATTCTTGTGGGGTGGCTCGAAAGGAGTTGCGTGTGCCTCTACGACAACTTTCGCTTCCACGTGATCGTTCGTGAATGTTTGCTGGTAACCCTCCAAATATAACATCAATACAGTCATAATAGTACCTGACGCCAAGATTGCTGCGACATTTCCTAACGTAGATTGGCGCAGAGTTTGAAAAAAACATAGCAAGCCAGCAATTATCATCCTAGCAGTGATTTCGGTGTTATACCTGCTGGTCAATGACAAGATTCCAAATGGAGATCTTTTCCGCCGTATGGATCGAGGACCTGGAATCTGTAATGTGTGCCCGCAGCTGGAGACAATCCAACACAAACTTGCCTGCTGTACAAGAGTAAACTAGTCGCTAGCAAACGAATTCCTATTCTTCGTTTGTTTTCTAACTACATCATCCACATCGTTGGAAACAACAATGATGTGATCGATCTAGAAATCCTTAAATGCGCCTTGTAACCCTGTACGTCTTGCCATGGTCCCTTAATGTTTCAAATAATTGTAATCTAGGAGGTAAGATGTCTAGCACGATAAATAAGCTTAAAAAAGACCCTTCTAAGCAAATTTTGGGCTATAAATACGAAATTTCGTGTTAAATTGCAATTTTAACACGTTTGCGCTCGACTTCTGGCAGGTTCAGTTTCACTTCATGTCGAACGGGTGTCGAATTGTAATCGAACGGGTGCCGAATCATGTCGAATTCTTGCTGAATTATATGTTCCAGCAAGTTGTGGTATAGCTATCTTACGGAAATAAAACCATTGTTGTTTTTACAATTAATGTTAAACAATTTTGTGCGAATGTATTGTGTGTATATTAACATTTTCTGTTATGTATTTATAGCACAGTTTGAGCTTCAGCACTTTTATCAATCAATCTATTGCCCTATGAACCGTTTTGTTAGTATTACTTACTGTAAATTGTGCATAAAAACATGCTTCTTTTTCGACGCAATGTACCACGCAATGTTTTCCAGTTGTTTATATGTTAGCTATCGTTTAGGCTGCCTGTTTTTTTATATTCTCATTGATTCTCCTTCATTTTGTTCGATGTTATCAGGCTTATCAGACTCACCGTATATAACGTTTTCGAACAAAACTCTGGCAAGGTTCATTTTCTTCGCGTGACTGATGGATATGAATATTAATTCTGCACGTCATTTCCCTTACTCCCTGTTCTGCCGGTTCGCAATAAAAATCTCCGGTTGCTTTGGTTCCTCCTGCTCATCGGCACTTTCAATCAACGCGTTGCCGCGTCGTTCGTTCCTTGCTCACCAGACAGAGAGAGAGAGAGAGAGAGAGAGAGAGAGCGAGAGAGACAAAGAGAACATGTGCTTCGGTTCCGAGGGGCCAAATCGGGGGCCATACACAATCACTGTTTAAAACTCTCTGGACATACTTTTTTGCTTTCGTATGCATCGAAAAAAAAACCGTACTTAACGAACGGATGAAAGTCTATCGCACGGTAGAGGAGACCCCTCGGAAGATGACAACGACGATGACGAGGATCGATGCTTAAAATTCATTTTGAGAAAATATTTTCCATATTAGGCTTAATTCATCATCGGGGAAAGCCTACGGCGCACTATCAATCATATTTCCCACAATCATCACTCCGTCCTTTCCGATTACCCGGTGAACTTGAGCGGCAGTCTGTGTGGAAGGATTGAGGGAGAGGAAGCTCGATAGACGCAGGACACCCTTCGGTGTCGGTGCAGTTGTCTCATATCAAGGTTGATGACACTGCCACGGTCATCACGCTGGGTGGGTTATTGATTTACGAAAATTAATTTACGCATGATGATTAGTGAAATTGCTCCTAGGGGGATTGTTGATTCTGTCACGCGGGTTTTTTTTAAATGACAAAAGTGCAATGTTTGCACCTAAATTGAAGAAATTTTATTCAAATATTAAATATATCAGTTTGATATTTCCCTATAGTAAGATTGAACCGCATACTAGTGTGCTTACTATAGAAATACCAGATTAAAAACTCTATGTTATAACACCAGGCAAAGGAACAAGTTCAAACTGATGCATTTTAGGTAGCACCCACTACACCAAACAGACCGTTTTTGCTAACTAACGCTGGTGGAAAGCAATTTATAAGTTCGTACCCGCGTGAGATTTATCACGTTTTTTGTTGTTGCTGTTGTTGGTTTGTTTTGTTCATAACTTTTACTTTTGTTTGTTTCGTCTTCATCAGCGCACCGCTCCACTTGCGCCGTGCTTGAGAATCCTTGCGAACAGTTTGAAAGTTTCACTTTTTGCTGACACTTTTTTGCGTTTGCGTTTTATTAATAATGGCACCTCCACTGACAAACGACGACGAGGGAAACTTTTAATGAGATTTTATTTGTTTTCAATTAAATGTTTTATCAAACCGGACCGGTTTCCGAGGCGAAATTGTTTTCACGATAGAACGAAGCTGAAGCGAGACGCACACATAACCACACCGACACAGACAACGGCACAGTTCGCGGACATTTGCTTGCGCAATTTAACGAGCTTCCTTGTGTTTCTCTTCGAGATGCTTCCCTGCTGCTGCTGCTGCTGCTGCTGGTGCTGCTGTTGCGGCTAAAAGGTGGCATGTTTAATCGAACGTCAATCTTTTGGCGGGCAATTGTTACCTTGGTTTTTGATTGGGCTGCTCACAGCCAACTTGCCAGTGTGGCGAGAGTGCGTGCCCCAGGAAGGTAGGATGCCGGTACCGGCAGGAGGATGCTGATAAAAGTGGAAAAAATGTGTGTACATTATTCTGATAATGATGATGACGGGCGGACCCTTGGTTCGTTTCTGATCAAACTTCAATTTAAGAAGATGAGTTGAATAAAATGCAGCCCGTCTGCCGTGCACAAAAGGAGTGATATGTGTGTGTGAGTGCGCCGCTGACCAAGATAAATTATCATACCACAATTTGGGGATTTTTTTCACAGACAGAGGGATCATTGTGGAAAGATATCATAAGCATACGAGTGTCATGTTTCACTCTGTTACGATAACCTATCACACAAGTAAGTGATACGATAACATTTTGAATGTACCTATTGATATGTTTAAGGATTTTCAAAAAAAAAACCTGTATACGAGTAGGGCTCCTATGTTAGTCACGACATCCTTGCTTCAAATTATGTGGATGACATTGTTTCAAAATAATTTTAGTGTAAGGCCACATTTGTATGCGCTCAATCCGGGAAGACCGCCATAATGCATTGCCACCGCACCGTGACTAGTGTTGTAACTTATTAATCTTTCGGCGAAATTCAGATTCATGAATCTTTCATATACGATTCATTCAAATTCATTCATCAATCTCTAAAGATTCATGAATCTTATGAACCTATGAACATTCATGAATATCATGAATCACTAAAGATTGGTGAATATCATGAATCTCTAAAGATTCATGAATATCATGAATCTCTATGGATAAATTAATCTCTTAGCAAAACGTGGGGAAACAAAACCATGTAAAAGTGGCAATAAACAGGCGATTCAGAAAAAAAATAAGGGTTGTACTGTGCTGTAACGAAGCATGTCATAAATACATGAAATGGTTTGTCGGATCAAAATCATTCAAAAAGATAAAATTCAGAAATTCATGAATGTACAGAGATTCATGAGATTCGTGAATTTTTGTTTCTAAGATTCAGATTCAATCATTTAGTTCAAATATTCATTCAAATTCATGAATCTGAATCTCTGTTATTCAACACTACTCGTGACCCATTCCAGATGAACGCGCCTGATAAGAGTAAGGATGACATTCACTCTACCGATTGCGAGAGCGTCACATTCTGACGATCTCACCCTGAGGTGTCTCACCCGATGGAGTCAGACTAGCTACCGGAATGAACTACATAAGAACGTCCCAGTAGTGGTTCATTGTTGGATATTGTTGAAAAACACAGTTGCAGGACGAGAACTGATCACCGATCAATTGATCAGAAGCTCAGACTAACCTCGTATTGAAACCCAAATTCATCCTCAAATATCTCTGCATAACATACCGTGTGGAAGATCCGGATCATAAACATGAACATGACATCAAGTTTGTGCTATTTTTCATTCAAATTCGTCATTAGTCAACATTTGCCATCATGACAGCTAGTTTTCTTCATCAAAGAATTTCACAATGGCATAAACGTAAAACAACTACTATTTTAATTGAATGCTGTACACCGCTTTCTTGCGTTGATTGGTATTTGCCAAGAAAAGACGGGATATAGCTTGTCAGACTTGTCTATACCACCGTAACCTAATAGTGCTAGGGAGTGAATTCTTGAATTTTCCTCAAAATTTCATCAAAAAGCTCTCCTTCAGAAGCCTGATTTTTGTCATTCAATTTACAAATCCAAAAAGAAGAAATATTACTGATATGTTTAACGACAGTGGAAAGAGTCATTGCTAGAAACAAATGGTGTGTTATGCATCGTACATACATTGCTACTGAAACGTAATCTGTAGTTAAATCATACCAGTTGTTAAGTGGTCTTTTCAAGTAGAAGTCTTCATGCTTCGTGCAATGGTTCTGATGGATTCTTTTACCATTCGCTTGGTCACAATTTGCTTTGCAAGATGGCTGGTATTCTCTGGAACACGCTAGGGCAGCTGGGAGCGTACAAGAGCAGGCTTTTTAAAACCGATGAACTGATAAGATAGCCATCTGAAGAAGTCTTCCAATTTTAAACCCTTGTCCCTTTTATACCCTTCTACAATAATCAAATGAAGTAGTAGAAGTTCCTAGTAGAAGTTTTAAGTAATCTGTGGGTACTATTTAAGTGATAAAAATTATGGAGCCTTCCATGACTCGTTCTTCTATAGATGATTTCTCAAAATTAACAATGCTACAACATGTTTTTTTTTTACTATGGAATGTTATTGTTTCAAATATCCGGATTCACTCCTTGATTTGATTTAATTTCACGATTACTATGCTTGAAGCAGTCCGCGCCGCGGCCACTTCACCCTGCCGTCTATCTCTGCGTCCCGGTGTCGTACGTTCGTTCATTTGGATTTAGCATCTCGTTAGCACACCCCCGAAATGTACCACTTTCCAGCTTTTGCACTCACCTTCAATTCAATCGCTTCCCTCTCGGCTCGGTTTGCAATCGAAATAATTGAAAACTTCTCAACGAGCGCGCATCATGCTCTCCGATCGCGTAGGGGGCCTAGTGCGCCTTTCGAGTGGCACCAGTTGTTGGTGTTGTTGCCGCTGCAGTTGGCAGTGGTAAAACCATCCGCCCACGGAAGTGGCTGAAACATTCGTTCACGCAGGACGCCGGATTAGACGCACAGTTACCCCGCGTGCTGCACACGGGCACGAGTGCGGACGAACGCACTTTAGTCCAACCGCCACTCACTACGCCCCTGCACGTGTCATCGCCGGGGCCAGAAGGGCACTCGTTGGAAAACGCGCGTACACGATGTTGCAAGAGTGATTTTTGATAGACCACTAATTACACACTTCATCACATGTTCACGTGATTTTCGAATTCCCGGCTCCGAGGCGCAGTGGTTTTTGGGTGGAGTAATGAGAGTTTTTTTTTAAATTTCCCAACTCCCTCTCGAAAAAGGCAGAGTTGGGAGGAGAAAAAAAAAACACATCGTAAAAGCTGACCATTCCAAAAGGACTTTTCACGTTTCCACCCTCCCGAGCAACAGCGCCATCGGTGTTGCGGCCGTGTTTCGATCCCCGCACGATTATTTTTCCGCCCATGGTGGGGACGTTGGTTGCGGGAATGCTGCTGCTGCTTACAGCATAAAATGAAAATGGCGGTCCATGCACTCAGTGAAATGATTATAATTATAATTTTCTACATTTAGTCCGTTTCTACGAGCCGCCTTCCACATCATTAGCGAAATGAGTTCCGAATTCGTTGGTTCGCGCGTTCGTCTGCCCGTTCGGGCGCCCGGGTGCACGGTGTTGTTGTGTTCTTGTTTGTGCCGTAAATGTTTTCCCTTTTTCCGACCAAACGGCGTACATTTCTATTCATTTTTATTCCATTCGCTGGCATCTCTGGTCACAAAATACAAAATATGGTTCCGCAACATCGCAGCAGGCGCGTTATTTCTGATCGCGAACTCGCTGATTGTAAAATCTGCCGGTGATCTGTCGTTTCAGTAACACTTTGGTGGGGGAAATGATTTTTTTTTTCATAATTAAAAAATGGAAGAGGGATTGTTTTTTACCATCAATCCGCCGCTGTGTGTAAATTGGATGCAAATCAAACAAAAAATGAACAGAATCAATAAAAAACATTCAAAATAGTACATGAATGTAGCAAAAGCAAACTTTAAATGTGTATGTTAATTAATAACTAAATAAATAGTTGAATGACACTTTTTCAAATCAAATGCTACTTATTAAAAGTGTGAACATCTCTTTCGTTTTGTCAAACGTGCGGCTGTAACATTAGGACGATATCGTGAATTATTTTAATCATTTTTGCGATGCTTCATTCTCATTGACCCCGGTATGGCTCAAACATGCTTTTAAAAATCATAGGAAATTCGTTTAAATGCATTAAAAATACATATTTTTTCTTACCTACAGATGGCACCAATCCATCAAAACTCCATTATTTCTGTTTTCTAAAACAATAATTTGATTGAAAATTTTTGTAACTTTTCACTTGTCTTAAAATATGTTTGCATATTTTGTTGTTGTTATATAAAAAATATAGAAATGTTGTTGAAGTGTTTGTCTAAATAAATGTTGGACTCAATTGAATGATCATTTTCGTATAACAATCATTCTTGATGTAACAAGATGTGCCTACAAGTTGTGTCTGTCATTTATACCACTATACCACCTTGCTAGAGAGGATCATTTAGGTTAGGATGTAATATTTATCTTGCTGAAAAATGTTGAAAAATGAAGTTTATATTAAAAATAGTTCATAATCATATTCCTGCACTGGAATGAAAGCCTTAGAATAATAGTGACAATGTTCTTTGTAGAATAATATAGTTCATCACATGTATTAGAGTTATAGTTCAAACTCTTTAATTATTAATAATATAATCAATAATATAACAGCAATGGAACTGAAGCATCAACTCTCGAGTAACGTTATCCACATTAGCTTTCGTGTTTACTTAGAACACCTGGAACTACTAAACTATCTAACCATAGTTATATTATGGATTGTTAAGTAAAGGAATGGGGCCCCTGTGGTATAGTGGTAGCGGTGCCGGTCTTCACACGGCAGGACTGAGACCACAATCTCGTTTGAACCGTCTCTCCCTAACAACATATTACTAACCGATAATGGAGGAATAGATCAACCCAGTAAAAGCCGTTCAACGAAGGCATGATCACTTAGGTCGTCAAGGCAGGAAGCAGAAGTAATGGAGTAAGTAAAGCTTTCCAATTACATTTAGCTTAACACTCACGTCTATCGATTTCGTTCACTCCTTTGAGTTTCGAGTGCATATCCTCTTAATTCGAATATTTTCACCATTAAATGGTTGATTTACAAAACAATAGACTTGACTTGAGACGTTTATTGAATATGCTTCGCCCGCTTTTGTTTGTATAAACTTAGGTTAACATCAAGTATAGTTACTGAACATTAATTAGGTGTAAAAAAAAAACTTCGTCATCATATAAAACTTGTCATTAAAATAGAGTTTCCTGTTCTCTTCCAGTATTTTTACATTTTAATTTCAAATATTGCGTGTGTAAGCCTCGTCTCTCTTGGCGTTAAAGCTACTGCAATAAGGGGCTCTATGCTATGATAAAGCTATGCCCTTTTAAATTTTAAATAGGCACATTTTACCCTTTTAAAAATACTAGCATTGCACATTTGAATCTTATAACTTGAATTATACCTAAGTACAAAGTGTCACGTGACTTAAAATTTAAAAAAATCTAACTGTTTGCTGTACTTATATTAGTACATGCAAATGAATGTATCCAGTGAAAAGTTAGCTGGCCATTTAACACTATCGATGACGTATATAAAATTATATATGAAACTAGATTCAAACGTAAACGTATTGCCTGTATTAGCTTACGTTGCTGTTTGTTCGTCAATTTATCCATGCATGCTTCCCATAACTTGACCATGATATTTAATAACCCAAAGAATCATAAAATCTTCTAAAATATCCACATTCTTCTGGGGATACCATTTCAAAAATACATCCAATATTTCGACATAAAATATGTCCACTTCAATTTGCCTTATCCCTGCCCCCGGATTCGACCCCCGCAAAAAAGGGCAAAAAATGTGACCGGAAACGTTAATGTCACCTTTATCTTGTCCGTTTACAACTTCCCTTCATTTGTCTTGGCCGATGGGCTCTTCGAAGATTGAGTGTCCGCATAGATAGCTTCTGGCCCGGTGTTATCCAGGCACGCAAAGGAAACGAAGAAAAAAAAAACGCATAACACGCACAACGCTCGGTTGCCCACGGTAAGGCGGGAAATCTCTTTCGGGAAAAACATGAACACCCGACCAACGTTTTACGGCATGCCCCAAATCTGTTTCCTTAATGAGAGACAGATAGGCGGACTCGAGAAAGCGCGCGCGCGCGCGCGCGAGTGCGTCGGAGCGGGAGGACAACAGGACGTTGGGCAGTGGTTCGAGAACCCTCGGAAGGACGAGAGTAAAAAAAAAACACACACACAGAACTACGTTCTAGCTCCCAGACCCCAGTGTTATTATCGATTCCGGGTGTGCAGGACTTTGAGTTTTTTTTGTGTTATTTTTGCTGTTCTTCGCTGCTCACCAAATTTGCCATCTATTTATCTTGCCTTGCCCCAAGAAAACGCTCTTAAGCTGTGATTTGAATCCGAGGGTTGGCTGTCGGCCTCCGCAACCGGAAGCCCGTGCCGAAGGGATACTTTAATGCGATGGAACACGGCGGCGTCCACGGCGTGCAATCCGATTGGTTCGCCCCGATGGTCCGGCCGCCGCAATGGCGACCTGGCGCTGCAGGATTATAAATCTTGTCTACCGACCGGCGCTAAATGGGAGAAACAAATTGCTTTTCCGTCGGTCGGTAGACGCGTTCGCCAAACTCGGCCGGCAGCGAAGGATGGTTAATGATGGTGCAGTCGGGAACGAGGGAGGGCCTTCCTTTATTTGATGAAAATGGTTTCGCGTGCTTTATCCGATCCCCGTGGACGGTGAACGCAAACACGCTTAATTGCAATATAGATAACGGGAGGAAGGTGCGAAAAAATATGCCCGCCATAAAAAGCGGTTGGTTAGTGGGACTTGTTCAATTTTTATGGCATTTTAAAACAGGACAAGCTTTAGATAAAGTCACGGTGGGCCAAGCACATTATGCTGCTTGATATGTTTTCTTTTCCAAAAACGGGCCAAAGGTACTATAGGCAAGCTGGAGCTACCTGGAACACACGGGCACAAAGCTTCGACTCACACACACACACACACACGCGTCACGAGATTTGAAGCATTTGCACCATGTTGAAAAGCATATGACCGTGCAACAATTGACGCTCCTATGGCTTGAATATATACGTAAAGCGCAACCCCAACTCCACTTGTCCGCGCCGGCTTCGAAGCACCCGTGCAATGGAGCGTTTTTTGTTTGGCTTCAATCCCGTGCTAAAAATCCGAGTTTGTGGCTAGAGAGAAGCAGCGGGGAAAAAAAGAAACGCCACGCCACATTCCTAGCGTGACATCGCGGTCGCTGATTTCAATCATCGCCGCGAAGTCGAGAGAAGAAAGTAAGCAACTGCAAATAGGCACAAAAACACACACATACACAGAGAAGCAGGAAACCTCAAATACACAAATTCTTTGCCACCTAGGACCCGGCCTGCGCACCCCGATTCCGATCCGTTGCCGTGGCCGATTGCTTTGATCTTTGTGCGAGTCTCTTTCATCTCAGCGTGCCGCGCCTGTCGTGGAGTGCGGTGAAAATTGTGAGCTGGGAAACGACATCTAAGGAGGCGGTGGGCACGGTTAGTTTTGAATCGCGTGTGCAACGCAGAGCTCGTAGCGGTTATGCTCACAGGCGCATCCCTCGTTTTGTGATGCATCGGTTTTGTGGAATCGGAAAATTCGGTGCCGTTTGCTATAAACGTTTGATTCTGCTGGATTCACGACGTTGGAAAGTACGACGGGGCACAGCTCACTTGCTGCCTGTAAGGTGCATGTGTTTTCCTTTTTCAATTGAGCTCATTTTTAATTTTCCAGGGTTCCATTGCATTTCTCGCATGCAATGATTAATTTTTGTTCTCACCGTAGGAAAAACGAGATTCCAATCAAAATCCTTACACCGACGGATCCATCCATCGTGATTGCTATCAACACTCGGGCTGCGTGTGCAGCGCATGTTCGCAACTGTTGCGCAAAAGCAAAAGCGGTATACTTTTATGAAGAAAACAAAAAATCAATCAAAACCGCCCTGCGGAATGGGGAAAAGAAGTCACACAAAGAAAAAAATGGAACAGTGGGAGGTAAATCCTCCTGGTGCTTCTACTTACCGCTCAAACAGTAACGACGCGGCGCATATATTACGCACCTACTGTGTCACTTGGATAAGAGGATTAAAGCGGATCAGATCTGCTTGTGTGAAGGCAAGACGGTGAAATATTGATTCGACATTTTGCAGGTTTCAAGTTTGTCGAGACACCAACCACGTTACGGAGAACTCGATCGATGTAATGTGTAAGGCTACTGCTCTTCAATCGAAACAATTATTCTGTCGTAATTTGTACGCTTGCCGTGTGAACATTGTGTATGAAAAGGATTCGAGATTGTTTAATTTTGCATTCATGTTAATGTTCATGTTATACTGTAGACAATTCATTGACACCAAAATAGGTTAATACCATATTTTAGCTGCACCTCGGCGCGCTTGTTTGTGGTTATTGACCTTCCTGATTTAAAGGTCTCTTGATCAGTAATTGGAGCAGTCCCCTGTTCACGGAGAAAAGGTACTAACATATCAAAGGCATACACAATATTTCCTTACCTCACCTATGCATTATTCTCGACCTTAATAATCTTTTGTTCATCACGGTTGTTCCTTCCAACGCGTATTACGTTTTCTCATGTCACCTAACCGCTTTCTGGTGTGAAAAATTCATCAAACATGAAGAAGGAAGCGTTCCGAACTGCATTCGTACTGCGTCGCGTACTGAAATTCTAAATTTCTTCTCCGGCGCAGGTACTCTAGACATCCGAGCGCTTACATCAAATTACACTCGTAACCGATGTAACCGCAAAACCTCCTGTGTGAAGACGGAACAGGATCGAGCCGCTGAGAAGTGCTGACTGAGTAAAAAAGAACTCAGATTTCCGGCTATAACTCCCGGGCTTTAGTTTCGTGCGCTTCGTCGGATGAATACATCATGCGGGGCAGTATGGCCTGTCACGTTTGACGAGAGCCGACTGACACGCGTGAGAGTATCTGCGACCCGAACTCATCAACCCGAGGGTCGATCCTTCGCGTGGCCCTCGTTTAGATTGGTTCAAAAGTTATCTCTTTGTGCAGTTCGCCAGCCATCCTGCTACCACCCTGCGACTAAGGCGCAGCATCTTTTGCCGTCCCTACAGTATCTTGCGCGATGGTCTTATGTAGTCTTCGCCGCTCGTTGACGTTCCTTTTGTTTGGCTGGAACTGGACTCTACACCATTTGTGAGACACGTACACACACGCACTCTTTTTGGGGTAAAACTTTCTTTCACTCTGCGCTGCCTTGCGATTGTCAAACGCAATGGGGAAGATACAAGAAAAAAATCTTCCTCTAATTGGCAGCCGGGCTGGGAAAGTACCCGTTGTAATAACGGTAAACAATAAGGACGATCACTTGGCAGGCGACAAGTCATAAAGATTTTTTTGACATCTTTGATTATTGCTCCCTGCTTTCCACTGTGGTGAAAGTAGTTGCGGTTGCACGGAACGAGATGTCAGCATTTTCTTTTTCTGTCTCTTTATTGCATTTGATTGGATAGGTGTTGTTAATCTCGGTGCACCATTCCGGCCATCCGGCCTGTTTGCGGCAAAGGACACAAAACAGCGCTTTTGTGTAAGACGTGTTGCCGGTATAGGATTTTTGGGGGATTAGCGTTGATGATGAAACCTTTGAATTGGAGGAAAGATCCGCTAACGTTAGGAGGTTTTCATTATTATTTAGAACTAGTTAGCCAAAACGCTGTAGATTACTATTAAGAATGTAATTAAATCAGTGTGATGCATCGAATTGATTGATTATTTTGTGTTTTCTCCTTATTTTCATTATATTTTTTTTCTTGATAAAAAATGCATGATAAAGCAAAGTTGCGTCAAAATTACGTTTTATTAGAAATTTAAACAAAAAGCTAGACACGAGAGACACAATGAGAAAAAGGATTGGGGGAATCGATCGTGTAAAAACTGGATGTAAAAACTTATGTGAAGCAAACTCTGCGTCATTATTTACGAAGAAATTTATAACAACAAAACAAAATGTTAAATTTGACATTTTAACACAGAAAAATGAATATGAAATAAATAAGAATATAAAAAAATCCTTACTTTGGGATACTTTGAGCATACATCCGTGCCAAGTCTGTAAAAATATATTTAGTGAAGAGCTAAGAAGCGTGTTGCGAGCTAATAATTCCGTTTGTTTAGTCCAAAAAGAAACGGCGGCTTACGGTAGGCTCGTGGCTAGGTTTATATAGTTTCAACTTTATATAGTTGATATAAGTATCTTAATGTTAAGGAGTATACAAATAATCTTTATGTTGTACAAAGTATGCAACAAATGATTTTCTGCTGACCAGAATAAGATATGGCCCATCAGAACCTGACGCTCCAACGACGGATAAGTCGATGTTTTTTTGTGTTCCTTCTATGCTTTTCTATGATGTCATTACATGTTTATGTGTACATTTTGTGTTTTATTTTTTACATTTATTCCCTTTTTTAAATAACTGGAACCTATAATGATTAGCTATTTGATTTTTTGAAATTTGACAACCATTAAAACTTGCACAGATGCTATTTTAACAATTATCGACAACATTTCACTTTCTTGTCTCCTTTATTTCATTTTCTTACATTCTTCTGTTTATTAATAATATAAAATATGACACATTGACGTTTAATGACAACATATAATTGTAAATTTATTCTAACTTAAATTAGCTTACCTTACCCTACAATATTACAAATCCTTACAAATAATCCTAAATTAAAGAAATTTTATAAACCAAAAATGGTATCTTGCCTTTCTGATGGTGAAGAAAAGATGGAGGTCAAATTATAAAGGTATGAAGCCTTGTCGTGGCATTTCACAGAACACAGAAACGGTTCTTCAGCTAATTTCACATTTAGGTATGCAAAATTAAGATAATATAGTACCAATAAGATACATTTTCTGCATATTGTAAAAGAAAACTAATCGCCACTGAGCTCCAGCATATTGCATATGCTTAATGCTTTGAACATTTCCTTTAGGTTGGATACGATGGTGCTGCTTTCCCACCGAAAGCCAAGCCCGTTCCATGCAAATCAGTGGCTAATTCTACCGTTCATCGTCCGGCCGAGCGTGTTCCGATGCTTTGTTCGTCAATTACGGTAAGAGTACATTAATCATACGCTAAATTTTTCCCATTCAGCATTCGATCAGCCAAAGAACTCATCAATCTTTGCGCCGCAATCGTCTCCGCTTTATCCTCCGTCGCTCCTCAGAATAGGTTTCCTCGATCACATCCCCCGGCCGTTGTCCCGTTTGGTAGCCCGCAATTGGCTGACCGCAGCATGATAGGTCAGTGTCAGTTTTACGTTGCCGCACGCACGCCTGCCACCGGTTTCATACAATGTTCGACTTTCAAGTGCGATCGTGGTTCGCACGGGGGTGGCGCAGCGAAAGTGAGCAGACACGGCCACAAACGTATGGGAGCAGTCGGGACAAAGTTGTAAAACAAACCGTCCCGGAGCGCTTCGCTGCGGAAGTTGGCCGTGTTCGTCGTTAGATCGGGGAAAAAACCGGAACCACAAGCCCCCATCATTAGCATCGGGTTTGATTTGATTTGCTGTGGTCGCATTGCCGTAGCATCGTGACACAATGGCGTAAATAATTACTGTAAATTAATAACAAGTATCAACGTACTTGAGCACCCTATGCAGCCCTATGTGTGTGTTTGTTGCGCACATGAGTAAGCATTTAATGACATTCCCGGAGAGACCGGCCGAGTCAAGTAGCCAAGGCCCCTCTAGAACCGACACTGTACAGGTTCGAGTGCGGAGGATCGATGACAAAAACGCTGAACGAAGTTCTCACTTTTTGCGTTCTACCACTACGATTCGAAGATCAAAACATTTCCGCCTCATCCACATACTGCCGGTCGACGCCTGTATTGTTGGTTCCGCCACTATTGCTCTCGCTCTCTGTGTCTCTTTTTTGCGTCTTCACCGAGCCACTTGAACCATTGTTCGACCGCAATTGTCTACGTAATTCAGTGCATAATTGAACGTATGAAACTGTTAATCCGTCGATGATATGGGATTATTGTTCCCGGCGCGATCGTTTACGTCGAGAGCAGAGGAGATCGCATCCTGCATTGGCTTCGTGCATCCATCGGGGCGGTTAATGGCAAGTGCCATCAATGACGAATGGAAATTGATCCGTGCTATTAGCGTTTAGAGTGTGAGAAAAAATCTGTCTTGGAGTCACTACTGTCGAATGCAGAGCACAGGTTCGTGTGCTGTGGCATTCAATCGTTGTTCTAGATGTTGGGAGGAAGTCTGGCATATAGTCGAACTAAAAACTAAAGGAGTTCCGAGGAAGTTATCTGACGAATCCGCTCCACATTTGGGGTTTCTCTCTGTGGATCTCATTTGATTTGTTTTCTTCGTCGTTTAAAACAAATCTTATATTATCATTGTTTTAAGTTTCATATCAAGTATCATCATGCATTAATAGTTTTATTTATAAAAGGCTTAATTATTTTTAACCTTGTTGAGTAATAAATCGGAAAACAAAGTAGGCTTGTTTTCGGATGGTGTTGGAGACACGTCTTTCACAATCGCTATCCAGTTTGCAACTGTTTATTACTTTGTCATTTGAAGTTCATCATCGAGTTCATGCGTTTCACAATTCATTTGGTAAAACGCTTCCTGTCTTCATTATCATTCATCAAATGTCTTAATTGTTTGAAATCGATTGAATAATGGATTTTGGATATTTTGAACCTTTCAAAACTCCTTTGGTTAGGACAATCTGTTTGTTTTCTTTCAAAGAGCATATGTTTAGGATATGACAAGTCTTAACATCCGTTTATGAAATTTTCTACCTATCAAAAAGATTCTCACGTCAAAGTTATTTGTATTCATTGCATTTTGCTTTCAAAAGTTTATTTTCTAGAAAGAGAAGGTAAAGTTTGTATAACACATTTGAAAGCTACACGTTTATCTGATCATTTTACAGATATTTTAAAGATCCTACTCACTAATCCTACTCTTTTTATGGAATGCTAGTTATGTGAACATGGATTCTCAAAGTATTAATATTTATTAATTTTATTTGACTGTCAAAAAAAGGAAGATCAAAAACAATGAATGGAATATGTAGCTAATTTTTAAAAACATAGTATCATATGAAACTCTCTATTTAATACCTATGTGTTATTCAAATGTTTTTGGTGCTAAATATGTAGCGTATCATTCAAATCGTGGTTGAAAAGTTTTGCTTATTTAAAAAAATGCTTCATTATTTCTTACTTCCAGTATGCAAAAAAATAACGAACGGACGCTGTTGAAAAACAGCTTGTGGGATGATGAATCAACGGCTCAAACAAACCCCAATCTAAACGAAGCCTTTAATGGCGTCTTCTGGCAGCGTATCGGTAAGATATTCTCGAGAACGGACAGTTTGCAATATCCGGTGACAGTGGCGACTTGTGGCACTTTGCGAGATGGCTTTTCCGCCGTCAACCCTACCGCCTACCGTGGGTTGGGGGCGATTTCCATTCCACGTTTGCCTGCCTGCCGGCTATCCAGTTCGTAATAGTTTACGGGTATATCGCTGTTCGGTGACCATTTTTTTGCGTGCTTCTACTTCCATCTTCCTCTTGGTGTGCTAACTTTCGTGCGCTTCTTTTATGGTGAAGCGATGTGCTTCTTGGGTCCAGCGTGTCGCCGGTCTGTCCAGCGCCGGGCCAGCTTTTCACAGCATTTCATCCTTCACTTCGCTTCCCCGACGACCGACCCTTCCGGTCTGTCGGAAATTTCACACGGCGACTCCATTTTCTTCCGAGAGGTTAAGACGTGTTTACTGTGGATACTGCCAGCAAACTAGCGGCCCAAGAAAAAACCGTACAAATGCATGCAAGAACGAATGAACGAAAACCTTTCGCCGAAATCGTTTTAATGTGTTTTCCGTCCTGAGCACTTTTTTGCCATTACTATTTTTACCTCCCACTATCAAATGGGGAGTATTGATTCGAATGACACTTCCTGGGCTTGCTTTAATGGAACAGTCTGCAGTCAGTCAGTTATCGTCTGCGGAGCGGAAAGAATTAGTTTGCAAACAGCTTCACATTTTAAATGCTTTTAAAAGATGGCTTTTTCAATTCTCATTACTAAAGTTACAATAGAAGTGTCAGTTATAACATTTTATCAAATAATTGGTGATATTTTTTATTTACATAAAGCGTTGTGAAGCTACACAAAACACTGTTTTTTTATGAGGTATTGATTTTGTAAGCTTTTTATTTTTAATTTATTATTCTACAAAATGACGCCAATCTGCCTATTATTCACGATTATGCTTGTAGGGTAAGTGTATCTGTTTTCGGCCACTTAGTGCAGTAGTTCACAGAAACATGCGATACATTAAAGCTGTAGGCTTATACATTTTTCGCCATTTCGATCACCACTGCCTACTGTGTTGCACGCATAAACGATTATTAATTTAATAAAAAAATAGACGAGTTTAGTTATACAGTGCGTAACATAACTATAGTCGCACCTAGCGAAATCAACAATATCACATCATAGTTCCACTATAAAACACATCTTTTGTTGATAGGCAATCATGATCTCCGAAATATTGACGTGAAGAACTTGATTGGTTAACGGTTACGAAAGCCGATACAATTTTCTAATAACTTAATTCAACTATTATTCGCTAGTAGTCTCCAACAAAGTAGTCTCTTCTATATGGAAAGGTGGTATTTGTTTTCGAGCGTGATGAATTTAAAAAAGGATAACTACAAAATGCTAGAAAAAAAAACAATTTACGTAAATTAAATGTATACAAACGTAAAGGAAGGACAATTAATTCATATTAAACATATTTTATGCATGATCAAAGAACAGTAACCATAAATATTAAGGCCATAAACTGCCTAAAGCGGTCGTATACGAAAGCGCAAGATCTTACATACAGCAGGTTATGTATGAATTCGAATCTCCACTGGACCGTATCTCCGTACACGGGACTGACTATCCAGACTACGGGTTATAATTAAGCCAAAAAAAGCTATAAATGGTAGGCTTAAATCTTTAAATCTTTAGGTGCTTGTGTCATGCAAGAAGAGTATATCCTAGGAAACCTTAAAAATAATAACAAATAAAAACAGCCAATATTCCTCAGACACCTTTCTTCGAAGGATATTCTAGAACTGATAGAAAACAGGTGCAAATTAATTAAAAGATTAATGCATTCCTTCCGCTTTGAATACGTTCGAACGCAAACTTTTTGTAAACAGCGATTTGCATGTAACAAATACTTTTACTTAAAGAAATTCCACCTCCTGAATGAACATGTTTTCTGCTGCTACGAAGAAAAACCATAAAAAATCGACATTTGTTTATGATACTATCATGGCGGCTGGATTGACTGTACCATGTAGTTCAATTTTCCCATCCTCCAAGGCAGACACGTTCGACATCGACTGTCCATCGAACCGGAAACGAGTCCTGCGACGCTCGTATGCAGACGCACTTCGATGTCCGGCTACGGCTTTGCCGGCTACTACCCCAGCGGTGTTTTCGCATTATGTTGCTTTTTCCTACTGCTCTCATATCCGGCCTCGGCCCTCGGTGACGTTTCCGACGTGGCGTTACGCTGTCTAGGAACTTCATCCCTTCAATTTCCATCGAGCCGGCTTCCGGATGGCTGTTGCTGTCTGTGCTACAGGCAACGTGTGCTCAATGAGTGCTCGATTTTCTAGGCAATTTTTACGATTCGTTCGAAGGCCGCCAGGAAGTAAGCAATTACCGATAGATTACACATTATGCGTTGTTTGCTGTAGCATGCGAAAGGAAGGCGCCGAGCGAAACATTTGATTTATTTTATTACGCTGCTAATAGATCTTACGAGAACTGCACCCGCTCAACTACTACCGCATAGAGTTTTTAAAGGTGTTTGAACTTTAAACCCTTTTCCAGTGAGCTGGCGCTATCTGGCTCGCGTACTGATCCGTTCCGGTGAAGCCAACACATTATTATTCCAGCGTAAAACTACTTCCATCGGTTGCTCGGCCCAGCAAAAACCGTGCAATTTCACGGCCCAACGGACGGGAGATGCAATCGCGCCCTAAGGAGACAACTAAGAGCGAGAAAAAACGCACGCTCGCAAACTGCAAATAAAACCCCATTACAAAGCAGACAAGTCCTGGCGAGCATCCGCCCGGCAGCCAGCCGACCGAACGAAGCGGAAGCATTAATCGGACTTCCGGCGCACTGGCCGGCGTTCGAGTGAGCGATAACTTCCGGATGCAGCGATGCGCAGGAGCATTTTCCGCAGCGGTGGTGGATTTTTTAGTTTGCCGTCCTATTTTTTCTTCCCTCCTCGCGGCCGGTGCTCCCGGGCGTCCACCCGGATGGGATGGCGCATCGTGCTCGGACCAGCCCTCCCTCGTACACTGTCGATCCCGAGGGGGTGGCAAATATAGGAAACAACCGGTGATCCGGCAATGGGCCAGCTTTTGCTTACCTCGGGGTTAAAAGAAAAACGACCCAGGGATCCGGATGGTGTAAAGCGTACAAAAAACCCTGCTAAATGCACCGCTGCAGGCTATGTGGATGGCAGAAGGATTTTTGATACGATTAGTTTTCCAACCCCGTGATCATGCTTTTCCAACGCGTTTATAGAGGAATGTCAAACTTTACGTAGTGTTCATGTATAGAACCCTTTACCCTACATATGTTACAAATCTCGAATGAAATAACACATTCGAATGATATTTCATTCCATTTCATTCGTAATTTCAATAATGTTTTTAATATGTAGTATAGAAATTGTATGAGCATTGTATGAGTTTCATGTTTTTATTAATCTCATATTATTCCACCTTACTTCTACAATATATGATAATTTTGACATAATATTAATTTATTCTTTTTTAATTGATTGCTTCTCACTAGGAGTTAGGAAGCTTCATGAGTAACTTCGTAATATTTGTTCATTAATCCTGTTTAGCTATGCTTATAGCTGAACTTATCCGAGGGTAGGAAGTTTTAAAGTAGAGATTCTTCTACTAGAATATGTTTAAGGTTAGAAAAAATCATTGTGACCTTTCAGTTCTCGTTCTGGTGCTGATCTTTTATGTGAAAGTTTAAATGGTACACCACACAGCTTTATTTATTTAACTACAACATCTTTCTACCTTTTTCCTTATGGGAATAACTATAAATTCCTTCTACCAAGCGATTTTCTATACCTTCAGTGGAAAGATGTTCAATTTATTCCACATTGCCAACACAAACGAAGCATCGTTGTACGACCCGAATTGTGCGTTTTTTGGGACCTCAAACTAACGCTTGCATACGAGCAGTTCTCGATTCGTACTTTCGTAAGTCCAAACCACGGCGAGTTGAGCCAGTTTGGGGTACCGGTGCTCGTAAAATCTGCCCCGACTCCCAACCAGCAACACGAGCAACACGAATGAAATATTTTACACAATTTTTGAACGAGCAATAAACGCGAGCCAAATTTAAGAAAATGCATCTTTCGGAAGCAAGCGGTTCGGCAACCATTCCCGGTCGCAAACCATGCACTCTCTTTCTCTCTCTATCTCTCTCTCTATAGTCCAGCCAGCTCGTACTAAAACGGAATAAGGCTAAATCGAGAACGACACACACCTACACACACGTACAAAAAAAAACACCTGCCACCAGCACAGCGCAGATAGAATAACTACCGAGCTTTCCGGGCATAACTACCGGCCACCGCCATCGGGCACTAAATGCGCGCACTAAAACTAACCCAGGTGGACAGGATTTGTGGGCAAAATCGTTCGGACTCTCGCTCTTCCTCGGGTCGGTCGGTTGAATGCAAAGGGAAGCGAATAAAAAAGCCTGCAGGAAGAAAAAACAACGATATGGCGCGAACACAGAATTTGCACATTTCCACATAAATTTGCGATTTTCTTCTTTTCTTTTCGGAATTAATTTATCGTAAGTTTTTCGAATTAATTTACATAAAACAGTGCCGCTACCGCTGCTGGTGGTGCTGCGCTCTACGAAGCGGTCCAGGGCTGGTAGCTGCACAAGGAACGCGGTGGGGAAAAATTTCTTTATATTCCTTACAATATCACACTACTGCACCATGGCGCAGTTCTCGGGTAGGTTTCCGGGGAGACCAAAAAAAAAGTGCCTTCATCCCTTTTATGCAAAATCCCGACCCAGGTGGTGGATGTAGATAATAATAAATGTAGGATAAAACAACTAAGACAAAAAATTGCACGTTCAGAAGTATGTTTGCCATTGGAATGTGTCGGACAAACATGGAATGTTTTAGCCTTTTAGTTTAGAACAGCTTATTTAACATTATGCTGTGCTAGAAAAAAAAGGGTTGTATTTTCTCTTTGTTGCTTTATAATTAGCATCATCGCGGAATCTGATTCGATTGAGTAGCTGCCCAGTAATTGCTCCGATGTATAGAGTTGGGATGTTGGTATTAAATGAGGTGTTTCATTTCGGACTTTTTATGCGGTAGTCAATGTGATTGTTTGGCTTATACGAAGAAGACATAGTTAATAACTATCAGAAAGGATTTTAAAACAAAACGAAATCAACCATCTTATAGTAGATCCTGCAGAAGATGATGGAGCATCAGCTTCATAGTTTCCACCTTTTCATCGACTTCAAGAATAGCACAGTCAGCGTAAAACTGTTCAACTTCATGAACTTCTTTGAAATTTCGGTCAAACTGATCAGGCCCGTAAGAATGGCCTTTATCAATGTCACATGCCTGGTGAAGTTGCATGGAAAACCACCAAGAGGGGTGCCAAGAGGACGTGTTCGCCAATCTAGTTCCCAGGGTTACGTGAGAGTGACGTGCAGATAGCACCTTTCACAGCTTTGAGTTCGTCCAAAACTTTGCCTATCTTGAGTCAACAGTCAGCTTCGTTTGCTGTTCCACTCAGCGAACTTGTTCCAGTACTCACATTCATCTCTACCATATGGTACAACGAATCCCTCTTAACCGTGTCCAAGAGTAAGATACGCATTACAATCAGCAGACTCTGATGGGCTGGTCATGTCAGTAGAATGACGCTGGACGAACTAACGCTTAATATTTTTTCAGGCCGTCCACATGAACAGAGCAGGCGTAGAAGGCTGAGCTGGAACGGCCATAATAAACGGTTGGCTGAAGATGGGGCGCGACAGAAAGCAGCTTGTCTATTTCTTGCAGCAAGTCAAGACAGTGAAGCAGTTATAGTACTGATAAGTATCACGAGTATAAATAAGTTCGTGCGGTCTCAGTACAACCGCAACTCAGTACAGTAGTTAATTATTAAAATTTGATGTTTGTGCAATCTGGCAACACTCCCATTTTCATCATCTCTAAGCTTTTTTCCCCCTAGCTGTCATTTTGCTGGGATGTCAACAAAGTAGTTTCGGCAAGCTTCTAAAATGGGGACGTTCTTGATAGACAAGAACACGAATAGAAAGTTTCTACAGGATATAACAATTTGTAAATAAATAAATAGGAAATAAGCAGGAATAACTAGAAAAAGAAGAAAAAAACAGTAGTATGAAAAAAAAACAAAACAAATGATAAATGAATACAATAATAATAATAAGAATTAAAAAAGCAATATAAGGAAATATAAAACAGAAAAGAAGCCTCAAACAAACCTCTAAACCTCAGCAGACCTTGACCTTTACAATAAATAAGACCTACAGACAATGACACTGAAACACTGACACTGAAACACTGACACTGAAACACTGACAGTACACACCATACACAAAGAAAACATAAAGAAAATCAAGAGAAATGGGCTCATCAGTCCTCTCTTTCATTCAGGGCAGTAAGCCTCTGATTATGTTTTCTTGTCAGAAAACATAGGAGGATACAATTTACCCACCTAGGAAGAGGAAGAAGAAGACAAATGGTGACGTTCGTGCCAAATAAAGCGTTTTTACGGGAAGTTCTCCTCCATTATTTTTCATGAGCAAAACGGCTGCCGAAAACGGTCAAAAGTGGTTTTCACGTTTTAATAACGAGAATTTTGGCCGAATATTCATGGCGCGAAGGTCATGTTGTCCATTTGGTGGGATCAGCTGGGTGTGATGTATTACGAGCTGCTACAGCAGAACCCAACGATCACAGGGGATGTCTACAGACGACAACTGATGCGTTTGACCCAAGCATTAAAAGAAAAACGACCGCAATACGCCGAAAGACATGCCAAAATCATTTTGCTGCATGGTAATGCTCAACCACATGTGGCAGCACTGGTGAAAAAATATTTGGAAACACTAAAATGGCATATTCTACCCCACCCGTCAGACAGGCATTGCACCTTCTGATTACTATCTGTTCCGATCGATGGAACATGGGCTAGCTGAGCAGCACTTTAAATTAAGAAGAAGTGAAAAAATGGATAAATGAATGGATAGCGTCCAAAGAACCATCTTTTGTTCGCGACGGTATCCGTAATTTGCCAAAAAGATAGGAAAAAGTAATGATAAACGATGGAAAATACTTTGAGGACTGAAACAATTACCAATTTTTCATAATAATTCTTTGAATTTCGCTAAAAATTCGCACGAACTTATCTATACTCCTGATAAGTTGATAAGCACATTTATTGTTGGTTAATATATTACAAGCAGATCTTCAGGAGGGTTCGGGGGAGCAGCTTTTAAGCAATCCCTTAAATTTGACGAAGAAAAGATTAAACAAGTAGACATCGTATGCATCGGTTATAGCTTATAAAATCAAAATGTGCATAGAAATAAAGGAATCATTATTTTAATTGAATGTATAGAAATGCACTACAGCTATTTAATCAATTTGATATAAAAACTAACACTCCTTTACTGATTGAATAGTGAATAGTTTTTGTTAGATTTGATTTTATGTTTTAACCTGACAAAATATCAAAATTTGAATATGTTATTTTTTAATTACCCTCATGTAAGCTTCTAAAAACAATAAATTTTAATTCTGTCTTTAACAAGTAAGCCACTTATTAAAGTAGGAAACACAGACATTAATGTGTAAATTACCAATCAATAGCAATTCGTTGCAATTATATTACAAAAAATTAATACCACAGCCAGATGTGCACGCTTTAATCATACATATCCACACCGAATATGGCTTTGTGCAGTAATGTCCTTACCGTTACCTTGTCTCTTCCTTTGCGCTGGTTTCATCCATCCATCCACCGCGATCGCATAATATCATCGATCCTGCTCTTTATCACCGGTGCTCTATCTGCTGGGATGATGAGTTTTCGGATTATAGGCATAGGTGCATGGCGTAAACGGTGCGGCCCCCGAACCTGTACCGTATTAAATCGATCGAGTATTAATATTCTATTTTTGTAAGCTCTCCGGATTTCCCTTTTGATTTCCATATGAACCCACACGCAGACGCACGCACGCATACACACTCACGGGTGGTGCCGGAGGGGAGGGGGGGGGGGGTTTAATCAATTTTCCCAACTCCAACTGCACCACCGTCTGCGGGGACCCAAACAACCCCGTCGATGTTCGATCAGCGTTACCCAAACCTAACGCTCTAGGTCGGTCGGAGTGCAATCAGGAGAAATAAAACAGGACACAGCTTTACCGTCATTGAGTGGAGCTCAAGCCATACGCCCGCAGGCAGCCGCATTGGAAACGAAAGCGTATTAAAAGATGATTCTGTCCGATCTAAAGATGAAAATCATGTCTTATCGAGATTATGCGGCGCGTACAGACGTTTGGTTGCGCTACTGTTGCTGCCTGCTCGCACCGGGGAGCTGGCACCGTCTAGCTGTGCCATTTTCATTGTACCTATCTTGCCCGGCGAAGCCGACGGCAGCTTCATGATCCCTCGTAACGATTTTCCGATTTGCCAGTGCTGTGTTGCACGAGCTTAGCTTAATTTCTTTTTCCTTCATTTTCTCCCAACACCGATCACACGCAAGGCTATCGTGCGCACGTGTGGATGTGTGCTTTCTTCGCCAACACAACACCCTAGGTTTTTAGCCCGTGTTCCGTTGCTTCCAATTTCTTGGCGCTCGCCCTGCCTCCCCGGCCCGGCTCGCCTGCTTCCGGCGAGTGGTGGGCAAAACTTTGGCCACAAGAAAACGACTGCGTCTCCACCCTCACGGACGTGAAAACTTCACAAAACCTTCGCATCGTAAATCATCACCGCTCTTCCCTGCAACTAATCATAATTAATAAAAATAAGGAAATTCCTACTTCCTAATTTTATAATCCGCCTTATTCTTGTGCGCAACGGCCATTAGGTGATACCGGCCGAGTGGTGGGATGTGCGCTGAGGTGAGCCCGACTTCTTTGGCAGTTGTTTATTCTTCCTGCCTGCCCCTGGACTGGGGAGGACGGTATGCGTGGGGTTTGGCTTTGATTTTACTTTGGCGGACGAAAAAACCATATATCACCAGACGGGAGCTTAGAAAACAAAGCAAATGACAACGTCCTTCCGGTTGGAGTACTTTGTCAGGGTCTCGTTAGTGCACACGCCCGGACTGCGTTCGAAACCACCAAATTAGCAGTGTCTTTGTGGAATACAAATTTGGTTTTCACTGATTCGGATTGGAGGGATTAAGGTGGGAAAAAGTTGTGTGGTAGTACTACAGTTTGTTATCAATATTCACTATAGTAGGGTTTGTTTGACATATACAACAAACTCTTGCAAAGAAGGAAGTTAATATTATCTGATTATTTGTATGTATCTGCTTATATCTATTTAGTCGTTTTGTTTGGATATGTTTTGTCTTTTATTTGCTGTAACAAATATTATAATTGTTTATTTCAAAATACATAAACTTTCTCCTTTATCTACTGAACATGGTGATAGATGATGTTTACCAAAATCTGTGATTAGACAAACGGCTGGGATCTACCGAAAACCGCAATTGTAAATTCTTCAGCCTAAGATATTTATACAATTCTATTAAACCAGACCAAACACATACCTCGAATACAGGTAAAATATTCGCAGCATAGTTGGAAAAAGATTTGGAGAAACATACATAAGAACAGACTAGAGACAGACGACAAATCCACGTACTTTACTAACCAACGAAAAAGTGTATCCAAAAAGCATTATCTATCACATGAAATTGGCGGATGATCCTTATTGTCACTTATGCAATGGTGTAATCGAAGAGATTAGTCATAAATTTGTAAACTGTATAAAATCCAGGTAAGAGTGGGAAAAGTTACAGGTCAATGTATAAATCATTACAGGGATTGAAAACATGCAATTAGAAAGCTTAATACCATCTGATGGCATA
This sequence comes from Anopheles dirus, assembly GCA_000349145.1. Classification (NCBI taxonomy): domain Eukaryota; kingdom Metazoa; phylum Arthropoda; class Insecta; order Diptera; family Culicidae; genus Anopheles; species Anopheles dirus. The sequence continues at coordinate 1,296,454 of KB672869.1, read as the reverse complement.
TTTGGCCATGAGAAAATAATGAGTGGCCATCATCAACCATCAACCATGTTATGCTTTATCTGTAAAGTAGGTATAAGTTTTTTTTTTAATAGTACAACCTACACATTCTCTTTTTCGTTTGATCTGATATTGTTAAAACATATTTTAACGGTGTCAGCGCTGAAATTTGTCGGTCGCAGTATCGCCTGACAGCGATCCGAGGACGATCGCCACGTAGAGCGGACGTTGACCGGTGGCCCGGCAAAACGAACGCGACCGGGGAAAAGAGGAGTAATTTTTTAACCCTCTCGCTACGTGTGTGTAACAAAAAGTAATAAAGTATATGAAAATGAGTGTTAAAAGAACTTTGTGTATACCTGGTCCGCGTGAAAGAAAGTTCGTTCTCTCTGTTACGTGTTGTAACAGATATAGTTTAAGAGCAACAGATCCTCATCGATCAAAAATAGAATATAACACTTAAATTCGTTTACAGTATGTAACAGAACTATAGCCGTACCGATTTATCGTAAATTCCCAAAGAACCATTCGTCGTTGCGCAAAACGGTCTTCAGCAACCTTTTATGTACATAGACAGTACAGACTGTTCCATAGAATGACTCGTTGCGTATAAAATCTCTGTATTGTTGTCTTGCACATCCTGTCATTGAGTTAGCGTCAATAGCATGTTTTCCTACGCAAACAACAAAAGCTGTGAGAAAATATTTACTCGCTTTGTTGATGCAACGATTCCCTCGAAAGGGCATTTTAATTATACCACCTTATACTCGATGTCTTCTTTTAGAAAACAGGAACTGAACGTATAGACTTAGGTGCCTTAGATTAACATAAAACTATATATATATAGGGCGCGGAGACTTCACACTAATAGGAATAATGAATAAATGTAAAAAACCAAGAACCTAATTTGATATGTCAAAGGTCATTAACAGCATGATATAGGTAAGAAAATAAAAAAGGGTACATTTACCTAACATAAGCTATAAGAGCAGAAACAGGAATATTTGACTTGTTACAACTCAATCATACATACATACTGGATATAAACTGGGTATATCAATCGACAAATATACATACTGGATATAATTTGCTGTTTCTTAATCACACTTTATTCATGACATTTCGCATCGGTCTTTGAATTGGACATTTGGTCCCAAATTTATAGTTTCATTTTTAATTTTCAACTATATATTGTATTATTAGCAATACTTTTTCTGCTTTAAAGCAAAAGTATTGCTAATAATATTTTGGCATATCTTATTGCTTTCTAATGCCGTATGTTTGGTCTGTAGTGAAGAAGAGAAAGAGAGCTGTGCACTATTTTACATATTTACTCTGCAGATGAGTTTTGTTCTATAAAAGTATTGACAATTCATTTGTTGACGTTTTCAAACACGTATAGAAAGATAAGATATCGAAATTGTTGGTAGGATTATTGAATGGTGTAAAATTGTTTATGTTTAATTTTACTTCAGCAAACAGAAGGTTAAGGGCTCTTTTTAACATTATTTGAAACCCTCATTCGTTTATTTGGAATTATTGTATTTCTTTCTCTTGTCCCTAAGCAGATCTTCAAATACAGATGTGGATGCAAGACAGTTGCTTGAAGTTTTTTGTGTAAAAGCCATGCTGGACTATGATGAATAACATGTACTTTAGACATTACATTTTAATTGTGTTGGTTTTGTTTATTTGGAACAGAATTGATTTGCCTTTGTAACTACCTAGTCATATTGATAGTGTGACTGATATTTTTGTAAGAAGCTGAATTAGGCATTAAATTTCCTTTTTTGTGTGTTTGTGATGAGTTAAGTTCGATGTGAAAAATACCTCAAACATGTTTATAAATTAAATATTGAACGTATTTTTTCCTTAAACTGCTTGCTTCGCTTGTCGCTTTTTTGTTTGCTCGCTTGTCCCGAATGTGTCTGGTATGGCTTGCAAAATTTGCTGTCACCTGAACAACTGAAGCCCGCCGTAATCCATCCGGCACGGTGCGGCTCATACGGGCGAGCAATAGTGACAGCATAAATATGATAATTTTCCTTCATTAAACGATGCTAAACGGTTCCACGTGTATCGCTCGTGCCTATCCGGTGATGGGCCGCCGGTGGATGCGGTTGAAGAATTTCTTGTCCCTCTGCAAGGCAAAAAGTTGGCGGAATGGTGAATTTGCAAACCGCTCATACGCTCGTACGTAGCGCGCAGTAACGCGGAGAGGAAACAGTGCGCCCCGGTGGGATTGGCTCGAGACATGACGGGCCTCGCCGGCTAAGACACCGTGCCAGCCAGCCAGCTTCACCTGTCAGTGGGCGCAATTGCGACTGTGAGTGAGCCAACATCCGGATGCGGGCACGTGATTCGGAACATAGCATTCTTGTACGATGATGCGATGATTCCCGAAAACTGTGCCTACGGGGGGGGATCTGTTGTAATGTTTATGGTTTCACGCTTCGATAACCTGTCATCGTCTGTCACTCACCGGCGGAAGCACCGCTTCCAGTTATGGGAAGGTACAACCCTGCAACGACCCTGCAGCCCAGTCGTGTTTGTTGCTTCTGAGGCTGTTGGTTGTCGGTTGCAGACTGTAGCTCGAACGTCTTCACTCGAGATTTCGTTTGTACAAAGAGAAAATATTCTTGTTCGATATATCCGGAATAATGTTTAATTGGCTTAACCTCTATTGCAACATTCTGAATAAAAGGGTTATATACCTGTAACTACTTTTATGTCGCACAGGTTGCTGTGATCTAACACTTGTTAACGTTTATTTAACGTTATTGAATAATATATTAGTATCATGATCGTGCTTTGGAAAAAAAGCTTTCTTCCATTAAAAACTCACCTGTACATTCTATCATCAATCTACATTCTTTCTATCTCCTGCAGAAAAAAGATCACTCATCTCCTTACCATACCATGCGAGATAAATCATTAGCTCCCACAGAGCCATCCTCATCGTCATCGTCTGGCCCCTCTGGGCGATGCAAAATTTTTAGCTCTAATCCGCAAATGTGCTTCCCAAAACCCCATCGTTCGGTCTGGTTCCGTTAAGGGCTGGGTTCCGTGCTGAATAGCTCGTGCGTGAACGTGAATAAAATTTCATGCCCGCGCGGATAACAATAAAAATGAAATTAATGACACATTAAGTTAAATTTAGCTATAATTTCCTCATTTAATATCAACGCCATTAAAAATATATTATGCAGAAACGATGAAATCGCGCAAAGTGAGCTTTGCAACCTGCCAAGAAGACGGAGCCCCAGAGACTCCGGGGCGCTGCGGTTTCCATATTTTCCCCAAAAACCCAATCTCCGGCATCCGGCGGGGAGGGTTCTGTGCTGCCAGCGGTTGCCTTTTTTTCATTACTGCTGTCTATCGTCTGGTCTCGGAAAAGCGAAAAACTCTCAGCCAAATACTCTCACCCTGGCGGAATTCTTATTCACTTAATGGCACCCGGACGGGCGCACGGTTCGGGTCGGTTTGCATGTACGAATCTAGAACCGTGTACGCGGGCGAGTTTGTGGGAAGAGCTTCACATGCAGTGGCAAGGAAAAAAGAAGAAAAGCATGCAGGTACCGGAGGATGTCATTGTTATTCACCGATTATTTTAATGACGCATGGAAAGTGTACACATCTCGCGGGTAGTGGGAAATTAATGTCGTTAGGTTTGTGCAGAAAATTTGCCCCATTCCGACCAATATGTTTATTTATTGCACATGAAAGATTGTGTTTTATTTACACGAAAAAAATGACACTCCTCACATCACGAAAGTATTCAATTGCTCTTTGAGCACACGCCTTCCAACCTTACTTTAAATAATAGAGAGGAATAATTTGTATCGCCTTAAACGTTTTGAGTATGATTCAAATTACATCTTCAAAACACTTGACTCTCTCGATTCGGTTCTTGGTTGTGTGTTGTGGTGTTGTTTAGTGGTGAAAATGCCAATTGCAGTCTCGTAAAGTAGTATCAAAGCGCCAAGAGTAGTTGTTTTCGTTTGTGTGTTCTCGCGCTGCTTCTCTACTCCTAGTAGCCACTCTGCCTGTCTGCAAAAGCATCATCACATGCTGGGGAATGCTCATCATTCTCTGGATTTTACATTGCCATCAACGCCTTGCTTAAGTGTTTGCAAAAGGAAGAAATAAGCAACGCTGGTCAGAATAAGTGCAAAAAAAAGCGCTGAATCCCAGCATTATTGCTACGGTGCTACAATCTCTTTGATGTCGATTCCGAGTCACTTGCTATCTGTCGTGAACTTTGGAAGGACATTCACTTCACTGTGTAGTGCTTAACGAGTGGGTTGTGTTATGCCTGTTGTTGCACTGTGTTACATAAGTTTCGCTTCTTCATTTTCATTTTTAGTGTAAAAAGGTGGTACTGTTGTGAACAGACGATTGGCATCGCTCTAAGGTCTAGAGCTTAACCTTTATTTCTGATCAATTATCAGGTAACAATTAAGTTTGTTTTGTAATTAACTTTTGTTTCTACATTGTAACGAATATTTCATGTAATGTTTTCTATGCATTCAATAATTTTCACTAATTTGACCGGGATCAATATCAAAAGAAAACACCTGTTACTTATGTACTTCTCACATCGTTACAACTTGTTTCGTTCGCTGCTTGTTTGAAGCGATTGGTCGGGTCGACAAGACACCGCGTTAGACGTCCCCTATTTCGCCATTCGGCACTTAGCTCTAAGAAATGGTATCCAAAATTTGTACATCCATCATGTTTTTTCGCACGTTCAAGTACAGCGCACATCTATCGATGCCCCAGCGGCACTTTCGCATGTAGAGTTTGCTGCTATGTTGATATTCGTGACTGAAGCTCGAGACGAGGATGAAGAAGCAACATCCCTCGTTTGGGGATTTTACCAGATTTCGCGATTTACGAAGGGGAACCGACTACGGCCAAGAAGTTGCTTTTGTTCTTGCCTTTGATAGGTCGCACATTAGAAGCATGCGATTGGCGGAAACAGATAAGGAACAGGACAGGAAGGGGGCAGGCATGCGTTATCAAAGAACAGGTGGTAGAAGTTTCGAGGACAGATTGAATTGCACAGGAATTATTTCCTATTTACTTAGCGGTATATTTTGAGGTAACTTTTGTTGCATTTGAAGGACAACTAACGTCCTTTTATCCACCTACAAGACATAACTTTGGTCTTATTACAAATATTATCTGGAGAAATTTTAATGGGATCATGGGATTTAAATAGTTTTCGTCCAAAAATTCAATAAGATAGTCAAATGTATGACCCCTCTCCTTCTTATTGTTCTTAGTACTATTTTTCTATTGGGTAACCTGTTGGTCAAGCAGATGGTGTTTTGCGCCTTACTTTCTTACCTTTTCACTTATCTGTATGCCATCACTACCCGATGACTATCATTGGCAGAGCAAGTTCTTGTTAGAGGTGTACAGGTTTCCATTGTGACATCCAGTTAATATTATACTGAAAACAATGCTTATCTAATGTCATCAATATAACATGTCTTATTTTAAAATTGATATCGAAAGATCTTATTCATTTCTTCAATATCTTATTTCCTATGGGATATTAGCTCTATATTGGTCATCTATCCTATCTTTTCAATGTTGAAGTCGTACGTTTACGACGTATAAGTTCCGACATCCTTTTTTATAATCGTAAGGTACTGGACTGTCTATATGTCGAATGAGTTCTTTCCGCCAACACCACTTACGAGTTTGCAAATTGATGTTCAAGCCACTACTCTCAGACTAAGCAAGGTCTACGCATCTTATAAATATCCTCGTTACCTGTAATCTCTACTTTTTATTAACACACTTCAACTCGGGGCTCAACAGCTCTCTTCTGCAACAGGACCTGTATATTTTTTTTTTCTAAAGAGTTCCATACCACCACAACATCGGATCTATTCTTACCGTACCATTTCATTGGTTGAATTTCAAATAACGCTGTTAGCCATATTTTTATCAGCGTCTATTTTTTACTTCCCACTCCGCACGGTGAGACCCATTTTCTGGCCCGGCCATTATGTCATAGGAAATCATAATGACGTGCTTCGCAGAATTTCCATCCAGGAGTGTACGCTCCGTTTCGGCTTCTTTCCTGTTGCGCATTCCGTCCTTTGCGTCTGGCTGGGGGAGGACTTCTGGCTCTCAGCTGCTCCGGGAGGTTTGCCACGACGGTTTGCAACATGCAACATCCCACAACGGCCGTTGCTTCGTTCTTTAATTTATGCGTAATGCTGTTTTGCTCCTTTGCTGCCATTAGGTTCGCTTCTATTTTTGAAATCATTCAACATTCCAATACCAGTACCAGCAAGGGTGGTTGTGGCAGCCTAGTAGGCTCTCGTCCGTACCTTTTTTTAAGCAACAAAAAATTGTTTCGTCCGGAAAATGTTGAGATGAGTCTTGATGGCCTTAGCGGTCGGTAAAAGGAGCACGTTGTGTACAGTATTTTGATTGCGAATTTATTTATAACGTCCAGAGCACAACAATCCGGTTGGTGAAGGAGCAACAGATCATTTTTATTAGTGCCAGATTGCTTCCGAAAGCAAACATTTGGTCTGTTACAGGTGGAGAAACGTATTTATGCAAAATTTTAGGAATCGTTAAGTTAGTGTTAACGATTCGTCTGTTACGGAAACAGATTTATACCGTTAAACCAATAAAAAATTGAGTCAGTTTTATTTTATTTTTGATACGAATTTTCACTTTCACTTTCACTTTCACCTAATGCCCTTTACCTAAAATTAATAAACTTTTCAAAAAAAAATTGATACATTTATTATCAAATTAAACTTGGAACAATGAACCACAACCATTATTTGCAACGTATTGAGGAAATTAATCTAAACCTGTTGTAATTCATTTCTTATTTCTAGACGCCATAATTATGCGACGGGTTCACACATTTTATCGTAAGTTTAATACACTTCGGCAGACGTTGTTTGAACTGTTGATCTGAAATTAAAAGACACCTCAAAATTAAGCATTGTATTGTGATATGACTTTTTTTAAATTATCAAAATAATACATTTTAACTTAAAACTAGGGTTCTTAAATTATTCCTGTCAATCCACTCACAATTACTGTTATTATTTCTATGTAATATTGAATATTTTCATTGTTTTTAGTTTGATATGTCTGTTAATCTTTCGTAATTCTGGTTTTTCGAGCTCTTGTTAAGTTTGTCATTGTATTCCTATCTCTAATGTATTTTTTTCAATGTTTGCCATAACTGTTTGCTGTTTTTACATTCTGTGAATTTGTTTTTTGTTCTTTTTGTTCTACTACACGTATTCGCATCTGATAGTCCTAGTTAATTTCCTTTTGTGTTGTGTTTATTTTTTCCTTTGATAGTATGTAGTATAGGCTTCTTTCATTGGAGCTTAGAATGTTGTTATTAATATTTCTCAAAATACTTCTCCATTTTCATTTGGATATTTTTGTGTTATATGTGGTGGTTGCAGGTAAGCTAGAATGTTTTTATGTATTTGCTTCGCTGTTGGGTTTGAAATTGTGGATGCTGGTAAATAGGCAGATTCTTTCACTATTACGGCTAGACATGGATAGTTACTGGGGAGTCCAGATATGCATGGATGATTTTCTATGTTTTTTAAGAATTTTTCGGTATGTGGCATGTGTTTTGTTTCTTTTAAGTGTCTGTTTGTAATGAGGGATTTCATGTAATGGTCGGGAGTTAAAATATTTAACTTCCCGTTCACTGTTGGTAAGGCTAGTTGTTGCATACTAACTCTGTATCCACCTCTTGGTCACATGAATTGTCCTAATGTAGAAGTCAGTTTAGCGATGTGGTATTTGTTTGGAGTTAAAATTTACCCTATATACCATAAGAAGATTACTAATATTTTAATTGTTAGTTTTGTTTTAAATTCTTGGAATTTACATTTTTGTGTTGTTTATTCCTATGCCTATGTCTATTCCCTTTGTCTTTTCTGTATTAAGTTTTTCTCCCGATGCTGTACAAAATGCGTCAAATGTTTGTTTGATTGCTTCTATTTTTTCTTTTTTTTGTGGTGATTATGGAGATATCGTCAGCATAAGCGTTTACAATATCACACCGATTGTTACATATCTCCTCTAATCTTTCTAGCAGGGAATGTAAATATATTCAAAAAAGATGCATTGCACTATCATCCCCTTGAATATGAAAGATTTGGCATGTGATGCTAAAATATAGCAATTACTTATATTAATTAACTTTTGCTGCGCATTGAAACTTATGTAATTACATCCAAGCTTATTAATTGTTTTTTGTGGCCCATACTGTAATGTTTCCTATTCGTGCTATTAATATTTTTCATCTCTTCGTTCCATTCATTTTTCGACATTTTTGCTTTTCTTGACAGCACGTTATTATATGCCAGGTGGGCGACGACGGGTCTGATTTATTTATTCCAAGCATTTCACTGGTTAGTATTTCAATTCACGAATGTTTGCACTTGGCATGTGACACTCGGAAGGCGAAATGTCATAAACCATGCGAGCCTCTCCTTCTCTGTCCTCTCCGCGTCGTTGACACTTCATCTGACCAGCCTGCGGCATCGATCGGTTGAGAGTGACAATCAATGTGGGTCGGCTTCACGTAAGCCCCGGCGGAACGGCGACGGATTCCCGGAAGCGGAAGCGCGTCCCGAGATCCTGCGGGTGCTTGCGGTACACCACCGAAAACGCAGCGGGAGATCATGCCTCCCGGCACGCCCAGCCGTCCGTCCATCCGTCTCGACTCGACGGATTGCTGCCCTTACGAACGCCTTTCCTAGCAACCAAAGGTCGCCCAAAGAATAAATGATGGAATGTTTGGAGAAAATTAATATTTACGATATTTTGAATGAGATTCGATGGTCCTTCCGTCACAGTTTCGCCCCGCTTATGGGCTCTGGGGGGATGAAACGAGCTCAACCTCGGAGAATCGGACGGAATCGACGTCTCGGGCTGAGGTTATCCTTCGCGTGGCATCGTGCGTCACTCGTGCGATGGCTGACGGGAATTTGTGGGTGTGTGCGGGATTTTTTTTTTACTACCCATACTGTACCACCACATCAGACCTTTGACCATAGGCCTTGTGGCTTACCCTCAGACCAGAATATTTTACTCCCCTCGTCCCTCGTGCCAGCACGTGCCACCATCGCACACCACGCTCTCAGCCTGCGTACGAAAGCCAGACTTTTGCTGAACCGGTGGCAAGCCCGTGTGGTGGTTGCCCGCGGGCCGTTTACCGTAATATGCAACGCGCTTTCGCCACGATGCGCGAATTCATAAATATTGCATGAGCGTGAAAATTATATTTGCTCACTCGCTACGTACCGGGGCGTGGTGCCGTGGTCGAGTCTGGGTCTGCATCCGTTAATTGCGTAGGCGCTGAACGATGGGGCGGCCTACCCGTACCGAAATTCGAATTCGGATGGCTGCCACGACTGTTGAAGGATTGATAACAGGTTTTTTTTCCTCTCCCGCTCGCGTTCTTGTAGTTTGAGAGTTTTTTTTTCAGGAAATATTCAGGAAATACACCAGATTTGCTTAGTAACAAAGTATTGCAAATAAAATATCCGAATGGGTAGTTTTCATTCTGCAGTTATATTTTAATAGATATTTCTTAATTAGTTTGGCTAATTTATGGTTGTTACTGCTCGAAACGTACGAGCAAGCACAGTGAAAGCTCTGTAAGGTTGAATTTACAATGGAAAGTGTTTGTAAGGTAGATATTGTTATTTGTAATTTACAAGAAGGTTGTAATTAAAATTAAATGTAATCAATTTGAGTTCAGATCGACTTTTATCAGAAATACCTGACACAGAGAATCTTTGTGAAGCGAACGTTTTAATTAACTGTGTCGCTCGCCTCAAAAACAAGGCTTTCCCGATCGTTGCTATGAGAACCAAGGCACACCTCGGTGTTTGATGTGTAACGGCGGCTCTAGACGACCACTTTAGAGCTCGCGCCGCGAGCCGCGAGCTACGATTTTGTACTAAAACTGCTGTCATTTATCATGGTTTTAGTACAAT